>CM038724.1:17608999-17976499 GCA_021613375.1 Megaleporinus macrocephalus
TTTATCACAGCTAGTTTAAAAGACTTAGGGACATGACCCAGATTAAGAGAAGAGTTGATGATAGTTAAGATAGGTTTAATAATAGCTGGTAATACTTGTTTTAATAGGTTTGTTGGAATCATATCGAGTGTGCATGTAGCAGAATTTGAAGAAGAGATAAGTTTTTCTAGTACTGTCTGCTGTAGTGGACAAAATGTTTCTAGTCTTTCTTCTATAACCACATTTCGTGCTGTTTGAGCCAAACCGGATGAAGGATAGGTTACTCGTATTGGTAGAACTTTTTGTCTAATATTCTCGATTTTGCTATTGAAAAAGTCCATTGTGTTGACCCAGTAAATTCAAGATATACAGAAAATTTGCATTTGGCACTACAAACGTGCTCTGTGGCCTTACAACAGTGAGAATCACTGTACAGCTTTAGTTTATCGTCAAATGTTCATAGACGCTTAAAAAGCTTTCTACCATGAAACTGTGTTAAGTTTAGGAAAATAGGCCAGGAATCATGTATTAATGAGATATTTAGCTAAAACATTCACTTGGGTGAAGTAGTTTACCTACTGCATTTTGTAGTACAAAGAAAAGACACACTGTACAGTGAATATGCGCTGTCTGCACTACAAATATACTCTGTGGCCTTACAATAATGAAAATCGCTGTACAGTTTTAGTTTCTGTCAAATATTCATAACACCCAAATAGGAATCTTTCTCCAATAAGACCAGAGACCCAACATCTTTACCATAGGGGTTAAATTCAATCTAAGTTGCTGTAGGAACACTTAGACAGCAAGAGTCACTGTCTTGAATAAGCAAATTCTTGGAGTATGGCTTTGGGAGCTATAAAACAACCAGCATCAGGCCAGAGACCCAACACCTATAGCACATGGGTTAAATTCAATGTAAGTGGCTGTATGAGCTCAGAAATAGCCAAATTAATGTCTAGAATATGCATATTTAGTGAAGGAGTCATATTCATGGATCATCGCTGAGGGCTTTGTAAAAAAACAACATAGGGGTTAAGTTCAATGAAAGTGGCTGTAGGAGCTCTGAGAAAGCCAGAGTCAATGTATTGACCCATTCGGTGAAGGGGTCATATTCGTGGACCATGGCTGTGGGAGTTGTAAAATAACTAAAATCAAGAAGAAGACCCAACATATTTAGCATATGGGTCCAAATTAATTTTCATGGAGCATTGCCGTGGGCATTTTTAATTAAGCAGAATCATGCCCGAGACCCAACCCCTTCAGAATAGTGGTCATATTAAATTGAGTATTGCTGTAGGAGCATAACTTTTGGAGTTATAAAACAACCAGAATCAGACCACAGACCCAAAACCTAAGCAAGATAAAAAATAAAATCAGAATTAAGCTAGAGACCCTACACTTAATAGAGACCCTACACTAAATTAAACAATATTAGTTCTAGGGTTATATTGTATACTAAACCCTATGTATTTACATTTTAGCACATGTCTGGTTCAGTTTCACATTTTGGTGTATCTGCAGGACATGATTTTGTATCCTGATTCATTATTTTAATGTCCTGTTGCATGATTGTTACAGGATATTATTATACTCTTTTATATGTTTATTAGGATGTTATTTATTTATTTGAACAAGCAGTGTTAGTTGATTGTTAGCTTCATTTTATTGACTCAAATGGTTTATTTACAGTATTTGTCTGATCTGTTCTGTAAATACCTTGCTGTTCTGTTCTGCCTGGGTATATCTGTGTGAAAGATCTGATAACATGAGGGCCAAAATAAAAACAATGATACATTTTCTACTGTATGTTCTGCTCATGTTGCTAGGGAGAGAACAGTAAAGCAAAATTAAACATTTATACTCCGATTAGGACATTTGTTTTGTTCAATGTCTAACCCCAGTTAGTGTTCATGCACATGTTAATTATATATTTTTGTGTGTACTTTATCCTTTTAGCTTAGAAGAGCAGAGTTCAGCATGATGGCAAGAACCAAGCACATCAGCTGTAAGTCTACTGGTGGCCCAAAGAAGCAACAGATCATGAGAGCAGCTCAGTCACTATTGACATGTTACAGGCACAGCACTGTGACTTTAACGAATTGCGTGGTTACCAGAAATTCACAGAGCTGCTGATCTACAAACTGCCACTTCAGTGCCTAGTGCGTATATCTGTAAGGAGCAAATGTAAATTGAATGGAGCAATTAAATGTGAAAGTTTCCAAAACACATAAAAGTTTAATGTCTAAGCAACCTCTAAGTAGTAGTTGCTAATAGTGTGCTAATATAAGTTATAGTTAGAGTATGTAACATATGGTTACACATCAGATGTAGTGGTTTAGCTTACCATAAGATTGTACAATAAATACAGTCTTTTTTTGGAAGATCTTATGAAGGTTTTCACTAGGTCAAGTGATCTGCACAGCTTGTCATCATATTGATTCACACATCAAGACTTAATATTAATTATATGGCAAAATAAATTTTAAAGCTTTGTATTCACAACACACTTAGTTTTATTTATGAGCATTGATACAGCTTTACAAGAAAATATCCCACTAAAGAACTAATCAACATACAAATTAGCATCATACTTAGGGTCCCCTAACACAAAGGTTACTCTAAACTAATTAACATTTAACAATTCTAACTCTAGGATGAAGAAAAACAAAATGGAAAACAAAGTTTAATGCATAAGGCAGCATGTGATTTGTATTTGCGGTCAAATGTGCGACATGCAAGAATTTTTTTTTGCATGTGGAAATATTGTTTTATTGCAATAGTTCTTGAATGATTGTATTTGCAAGGAAATTATATACACGTGTGAACGAAAATATAATCAGTGTAAATTAATCACAAAGACAAAAACAATACAATAGTTTGGCAATTACAGCAGGATGTTTCTTTCTCGGAGTTACATGTTCACCACCAGATGGCGCCAAAGCTTAATTCGAAAGCTGGTATGTAATTTCCATCTCTATACGCCTGTCTCTCTCTTTCTCTCTCTCTCTCTCTCTCTCTCTCTCTCTCTCTCTCTCTCTCTCTATATATATATATATATATATATATATATATATATATATATATATATATATATATATATATATATATATAACAACAATATATAATATATAATAACAATATATAACAACCAGCAGCAGAACTGGTATCTGCTCCTTTGCAGGTAGGTAGTACAGGGGAGAACTTCCACAGCCCTACAAAACGATCTCTGGCCTAAGAGCAGAATAATGTTGTAAATGTTTCTGACTAAACTATCACATACAGACTCCATCTCTAGTGGTACCTGTGCTCACAGCCCAGCACCACACAGCTGGTTTGGCATTTGCCAAAGAACACAAAAATTGGCAGGTCCACCACTGGCGCTCCCTTCTCTTCACAGATGAGGACGGGTTAACAATAAGCATGCATAACAGACATTAAAATAGTCCAGAAATGCTGTGGTGAACATTAAGCTGTCTGCAACAACCAGCATGACCGGTTTGGTGCTGGGTCAGGGAGGTATGCTTGGAAATATACACAATTTGTGATACATTTTTTTGCTTTGATTTTTGTTGTGATTTTGAATTCGGCCTCAAGTGGGTTAATGATTTTTGTTTTCATTTACCATTTTTACATCATTTTGTTCTCACTGAATTACACAGTCATTTTAGTAGATTTGTTTCACTTCCATCTGTAGTTAATCACAATCAAATCAAATGTGTGATGTAAACCTGTTCCCTTAATTTTTTTGAGCAGTGTAGTATCTACTATTGCTGCCTCATTAGCATAGAGACTGACTCTGAACTTACAATAGTCTCAATTTTCTTGCTCTAAACTTCATAAACATGTAAGCCCTTGTTCCTACTGTTACTTACATTTTCTATATTATAAGCCCCTACTCCTACCTATTCAACTACGTCAGAAGCCTTATGAGACTTCTGTTGCTTAGCTAACTACATCTGAAGCTTCAAACCTAGCTCTGTACCAACTATTGCTTTCTCTAACATTACCATGAGCACACTGTGGGCAGCCCTATCCACAGCACCTGGGGAACAATTGGGGGTTAGGTGCCTTGCTCAAGGGCACTTCAGTCATGGGCTGGGGGATCCCAGGGATCGAACCGGCAACCTTCCAACCTCCTTTAGCTAACTCTGACTTCACTGTAAGCTTAATCTAGTATGTATCTACACTGTATCTAGTTTTATATCTTTTAGCATAAACCTGAGATCAAGCTCTTAACCTAATATTTCTTCATATATAGCCTGAGGCGTGCAGTGTATCTGCAAAGTATTCACAGCTTCACTTAGCCTTATTCGTGTTTTCCCTCAAAATTCCACACACAATACCTCACAATGACAAAGATAAAAAAAAGTTATTAAATGAAAATGTATTAAAAATAATCATCCTTTTTTGACAACTTGATTGGAGTCCACCTGTGGTAAATTTAGTTTATTGGACATAATTTGGAAAGGCACACATCTGTCTATATAAGGCCCCATAGTTGACAGTACATGTCAGAGCACAAATCAAGCCATGAAGTCCAACAATTCGTCAGTAGACCTCCGAAACAGGATTGTAGAGTCACAGATCTGGGGAAGATGAGAGATTATTTCTGCAGCTCCAGGGCACGGGTCACAGGACATTAAAGGTCCCAAAGAGCACAGTGGCCTCCATCATCCATAAATAGAAGAAATATGAAGTGCAGGGTGACCACTGTGGTTAATGAGAGTAACAGCTTTTGAGAAAAAAACAGATGTCTGGTTGATGGTCCTGAGTTTTCTGCCAGAGGGAAGTGTCCGGAAGATGTGGTGTCCAGGATGAGAGGGAGCTCTTAAGTTATTACCATTCAGGTCCAAAACCCAACACTTTTCTTAAAAGGATCAAACCTAAATGAGGTTCATTGAAGGAGCTCTAAGGGGGCCAAACTTAGGCCCACCACCCAAAACCTATAGCGTTAAAGGCACACTCTGACACCCATCATCTTTAAGTCATGTTTACTGATGCCAGCAGACATCAGTAGGCCCAACACACAATATCCTAAGTATATGACTTATATTTATTGAAAAATGGCTGTGGCAGCTCTAAAGAAGTCTTAGGTCTGAGAACCAATGCCTTTATCATAGGGTTCACATTAATAATATTAATAATAATGCTAGCTCAGGCTCAAGTCCGAAACCAAACATTTACACGAGACTCACGCCCTGGTACACTTTCAGTGTAGGTTATGTTTATTGAGGCCAGCTGTGGAAGTTCTAAGACAGCCTAATTCAGATCCCAAGGCCAACACTTTCAGCATAGGAGTCAAATATATTGTCAGCTGTGGCAGATCTGAAGCAGCCAAACTCAGGGTCAAGTCCCACCACTTTCAAGACAGGGGCCATATTCACTGTCTGTGGTACATCTGAGGCTGCCAAACTTAGGCCTGAGCCCAAACACTTTCAACATTGTTTTAATATTCATTTAGGCTGATTGTGGGAGCTTTAAGGCAGCCAGAAAGAATAGGACACAAAACATTTATCCTAGGGGTCATACTCATTGAAGGCTGCTGTGGGAGCTCTGAGCCATCAAAACTCAAGCCTGATACACTTCACCTTTAGTGTGAATGTCAAATATATTAAGGCTGGGACATCTAAGGCAGCTCATGCTCTAAAACAAACAAATTCAAAGTAGGTGTCATACTCAATGCCAAAGACCCAACATTTTACTTCTAGGGGGCACTTTCTTTGAGGCTCTATTAGTCAACTGATTAATTACCTAGGACTATTTTTTGTTGAGTTTGGCCACGGCAGCACTGACACAGCCAGAAGCAGGCCCAAGGTCCCCATTTTCAGTGTAATGGTCACATTCACTGATTCATGTACCAGACCCAACATCTTCAGCATAGAGGTCATATTTATTTAGGCAGGCTCTGTGAACTCAAAGGCAGCCAGACACAGGCCAGAGAATAAACAAATTTAGTGTAGTGCTTAGATAGCCAGACTGAGGCTTGAGACCGAAAAACTTGAGTGTATAAGTCATATTCATTAAGCCAGTAGGACTAATCCAAGAGACATACAATTTTAGTGTATGGGTCATATTTGTTGAGGAAGCTCGTGAGAGATTAGTAGCTGCCAGATTCTGGGTTTGATACCCGTAAGAAAAAGGTGATGGATTTTGGGCTTCAGTCTGGCAGTCTCAGAGCTCCACAACCAGCCTTAGGGAATGTGAACCCTATGCTGAGGGAGTTGGGTCTTAGCCTCAGGTTGTCTGCCTCAGAGCTCCCAGAGCCTACATCAATGACAATGAAATAAACTCTAAAGGAGTCTGGCTGCCTTAGAGCATTATGTCAGCTGTGATGAAGGCTGTGGGTCTAAGCCCAGAGCAAGGCTACCTCAGAGCTACCCTAGCCAGCTTCAGTGAATATGATACTTACACCAAATGTGTCTCAGGCCTGAGCCTGGGTACATCAAAGCTCCCATCCCCATCCACAGATAACACATTCTCAATAAATATGAATCCCATGCTGAATGTATTAGACCTGAATCTCTGAATCCTCAGTGCTCCCACAGCCATCATCAATGAATTAACTTTATACATTTATTTTATATGATCCCTATGCTGAATGTTTTGGTTCTCGGTCCACAGACTGGATGCCTTCAATCTCCCATATATGGCTTTAAAAAGCTCCCACAGCTAGCATAACTGAATGTGACCCATACACTTAAGTTGTTGGACTTGAGTGTGGCTGCCTAAGAGCTCAGTCAGCCAGTTTCAATAAATTTGATACCTCCACCAGATGTGATGGGTCTCTTGCATCAGGCTGAGTTCCTAGAGTTTACTTTATTATTACACCTATAGTCATGGTCAAAAGTTTTGAGAATTTTGGTTTTTGCAGTTTTTTTAGAACCTTTTGTCAGATGTTTATTTGGTATAATGGAGTAGTATTATAAGCATTCCATACATGTGTTAAGCTTTTATTGACAAATTCATCCAGTTTAAGCAAAGACTTAATATTTACAATGTTGAACCTTTTTGCAATTCTCCTGCAAATGACTCCTGCAATTCGCCTCGACATGCTGGATATCAGCTTCTGGGCAAAATCTTAAATGATGGCAATCCATTCTTGCTTAGTCGGTGCTTTGAGTTTCTGGGTTTTTGTTTGTCCACCCTCTTTTTAAGGAATGACCACAGGTTCTCAATGGGATTGACATCTAGGGATTTTTCTCACCATGGACCCAAAATTTCAGTGTTTTGTTCACCAAGCCATTGGTTATCACTTTTGCCTTGTGACATGGCACTCCATAATGCTGGAAAAAGCATTGTTCATCAAATTGCTCCTGGATCATTGGGAGAAGTTGCTCTTAGAGGGTGTTTTGATAACATTCCTTATTCGTTGCAGTGTTTTTAGGCAAAATTTTGAGCAAACCCACTCCCCTGGATGTAATGCAACCCCCCGCAGGATGCTTCACTGTTGCCATGACACAGGACTCATGGTAGCATTCACCTTTTCTTCTCCAGACAAAAAACTTTTTTTCAGATGTCCCAAGTCTGAAGGGGGCTTCATCAGAGAAAAATGACTGTACTCCAGTCCTGTGCAGTCCAAACCCTATATTTCCTGCAGAATGTCGGTCTGTTCTTAATGTTTTTTCTTTGCTGCCCTTCTTGAAACCAAGCCATCCTCCAAAAGCTTTTGTCTCACTGTCTGTTCAGATGCACTCACACCTGCCCTCTGCCTTCCTTGAGCAAGCTCTGCACTGGTGGTGACCCGATCTTGTTGCTGCATCCTCTTTAGGAGATAGTCCTGATGCTTGCTTGACTTTCTTGGGCACCCTGAAGCCTTCTTGACTGCAAGTGAACCACTCTCTTTGAAGCCTCAGAAACTTCTTGAAGCTTCAAAAATTATATCAGCTATGATGAGGGTTTTGGGTATGGCTGCCTCAGAGCTACCTTGCAAGATTCAATGAATATGACCCCTAAACAAAATGTATAGTATGGGGCGCTAGAGAGCTGCGAGGGGCCACATAGGGAGAGAGGATTGGAGGTTAATAGTCTCTCTTTGAAAAAAACACAACAAAAGAAAGGCCTTTGAAAATTTACCATGAAATCTCTGAAGGCCTCTGAGTCATGGCCGTTCAGGGCAGTTGCTCCCAACACTGAGCTCTCTGGCGGGCCTCTCTGGCGTCCGAAAGGCGTAGGGCGACGCAGGATGATGCAGGGCGACTCAACCATAGAGTGCCCGCAAGGAGCTTTAAATAATATAATCCACACACAGAAATTGTAGCGTTAAGGACATCAGTCTGACTGCCTCAGAGCTTTAATGACCCATACACTGATGTTTTCTCAGCCCTAAGTCTGGCTGCTTTAGAGAGTACACATACATTCTTAATGAATTTGAACCCCACACTGCAGGTGAATCTTGCTAATTAGTGCTCTCACAGCCAGCCTTAAATTAATTAACTTTATGCTGAGGGTGATTTATTTTAAGCACAAATCTGTCTGCCTTTGAGCTCCCAGCTTCAATGAATATGATATCTATGCTGAAGTTGTTGTGTCAAAGCATGAGTTTTGCTGCCTCAGAACTCCATAAGCCAGCCTCAATAAATATGACCCCTGTGCTAAATGTCTTAGGTCATGGGGCCTGAGTTCAGCTACCTTAGAGTTTTAACAGCTAGATTGTGCAGAGGTCAGATTCCTTGTTGTGCAAACACAAGTGGCAAATAGTTCTAAATTCTAAACCATCAATAAACATGAGTCTGGTGCCTCAGACCACAGATACAATAATAAAATAATAGAATAATAAAAGCCAGCTTCTATTAATATGACCTTTATTAATATAAGGGTTTCCTGCCTTGGTCCAGAGTCAGGTTGAGTTCTGAGCCAGCCAGACTCAGGCCCAAGTTGTCTCTCTGGCCTCGAAATGGATAACTTGTTTGGCTGATTTTTGATTTTCTTTTGATTTTTGGATTTAGTTACCACATATGTTGCCCACCACCTTTGATTTTAGTTTTCTTTTTATTTAATTATTTACATTTTTGTTTTTCTCATGGCATTCGTGAACCAACAGCATTCTCTGGCAAATATCCCAATGCTAATACACTAGAGAATGTGTTGGATTATGTCTGGAGGAATGTATAGGTTTTATTTAGATTTTTCGAAAGGTAATGCTCTAACAAAAAACCTGCCTGATATCCCCTACATAGACAACTGTGTGAACATGGTTGAATCTGTTGAAGCTGTGAGTAAATTTACTTTGCCAAAAGTATAATGGACCGCTTGCCATCAGAGAGGGGAAAATGAATTCTCAAGTTTATCAAGGTATCCTACAGAATAATGTCAGCATGGCTGTCTGCCAGCTGAAGCTCAGTAAAAGTTGGGAGATGCAGAAGTACAATGACCCTAAACAAGTAAATATACTACACAATGGCTTCAAAAAAAGAAAATCCGCCTTTTGGAGTCCAGACCTGAATCCAATAGAAATGCTTTACACCAGACATCCTAAGAATATGGATGAACTGAAGCAGTTCTGTTAGGAAGAATGGTCCAAAATTCTTCCTAAATGTTGTGCAGGTCTGATCAGCAGCTACCGGAAACACTTGTTGGAGGTTATTGCTGCCAAAGGTTCAATACAGGCATGAAAGGCATAGCTCCCCCAGAGAACATTTACCCGGCCCCATTAAACTATACAAAGTAAACATTCTTGATAATACTTGAACAGACACGTGGAGCAAAAATGAAAAAAAGGGATGGAAACAGGAAATGCAACGCTGAAGCGTCAGTGAACGGAGAAAACATGGAGAACAGTTCATCTACAAAAGCACAAGATGACAAAGCTCCCAAATGGGATGGCAAACTTGGTGAAAATTCTGAATGAGATATGAGATTTTCGCAAAGACACAAAACAGCAATTAAATGATATGAAAAGACAGAAGACCACGTTCACAATGTAAAACAGGTTTTTTTCTGACTGTGACGTTCTTTACTGGATTTTTAATTGTGTTTCTTTGTTCAAGGAGTATAGTATTTACACAGATTATTACACAGATATTCGGGGAAAAACTACATGGCTAAAATTAAAGTAAACTTCATTTCTTTTAATGTTAATGGGTTGCTAAATCCAATTAAATGTAGTAAAATCTAAAATGAAAAAGGAACAAGCTCATGTGGTATTTTAACAAAAAACAATGATGATCACAAAAATCCTAAAAGGATGGGCTTCACTCATTTATTTTACTCTACATATAATAAAAGAGATAAAAGAGCTATCCTTATTTCAAATAAGCTATGTTTTGAAAATGTATACAATATTGGATTCTTCCCAAAAAATTATTAATATCATAGTAACAGTAAGAGAAGGTTTCCTGGTATGTGGGGGAGATATAAATATACACTTACAACCAAAGCCAGATTCATTCAGAGGAAAAACGTAGAAGAAAGTAGAAGAAAGTACTTTTTGAAAATATTGATCTAGTTGATATATGGAGAGACCTCTTTCCCAATAGAATGAATTACACCCACTACTCAGCCCCTCATTCCCTATACAAACATACAGACTACTTCATAATATTTGGGAAATATTATATAAGGTATAAGGTAAATATAAGGTAAATTCTTGTGGAATTGGGCCAATAGATTTAAGTGACCATGCACCCATATACTGCTGATTTTAATTTACAATCCAAAATGGAACCCAAGTCTACTTAATGACCCTTACTTTAAGTAACAAATTCAAAATGAGATTAGTCTCTTTTAAGGCAGAATGAAATGAGGAATTTAGTTAGGGGAGTTAATTCCCATTATGCTCTCCTCAATGAAACATAAAATACAATAAAGCAATACTTATTAGTATTGATGCTGAAAAGGCATTTGATTCAGTTAAATGGTCTTTGCTCTACAGAGTATTGCATAGGTTCGGTTTACATGGCAAGATTACTAAAACCATACAGGCATTATATGATAACCCCACAACCAGGATTAAGATCAATGAATATTTATTAAATAACACACAAATTGGCCTGATATGCAGATGAAATTCTGATTTATCTAGGGCAACCAATATATTCTTTACCCATTAAATGGCACACTGAGACCTGGGCATGAGTTTTGACATTAGTATAACAAAGGACTAAACGAAAAAGCTACCAGCATGCAATTACAAGGTTTCAATTAACCTTCAAAAACAAACACAGCTTGGCTAAGATCCTAAAAGTATGGCAGAGTAAAGTTCATAACAAACTTTATAGCAGTGTAAGTGTGCAGTGTGAAAAAAATTAAACATTGACATGATGATCACACACACAATAAAACATAGATTTAAGTGCACAGTGGAGCTCCTGGCTAGGTATTCTTTTTCCTTTAGTTACATTCTGCTTCTGCTGAGCTCTACTATTTCCTGTTAGTGTGTTCAGCTAAATAAAACAAGACTTTATTGGCTGAGTTTAGGGCAGGAAAATTGTTGTATTTTTAAAGACTACAGATCTCTTCAAGTGTCTGCTCAAACTTCATAAAATTACTTCACATACATTGTCATTTTAGAGCATGGCTATACAACAAAATGTTAACTAGAAACACTTAATTTCAAATATGGGCATTAATACAGCTTTACAACATACAAATTATTATTAAACTTTGGGTCCTCTAACTTCAGTGGTTACACTAGACTAATTAACCTCTAACAATTTTACTTCTAGGTGAAAGGAAAATGATGACTACTCAAGACTTGCAAATTCAGTTATACCAGTAGTCATTAGTAGTAGAAGACCTAGGACCAGCGTTTTTTTATAAGAAATACCCATAATCTACATAATTTGAATAATCCTGATTACCTTATACATATCATCTTAAACTGCTCTAAAGCCAAAGGAAAAATGCACTGATAACTAAATGATTAATTTTGAAAGTTTTAAAAAAAGAAAAGGTTTAAAAGGTTAAGGTATAATCCATCTGAATATTAAAAGTCTACTACAAAAAGACAAAATTGATCAATCTTAAAATCCTGGCTGCACAGTCTGATCCATATATGGTAGTTTTAACAGAGACCTTAGACATTATGTCGATGATGAAGATGTAGTTTTAAATAACTTTTCCCTCCATAGAAAAAACAGAGGTTCAAGGGGAGGGGGAGTTGCTATTTATAACCGATTATATATTCAAACTACTGTTTTATGTGCAGTATCTAAAGAAAAATGTTATGAGTGGTCCTCAAGGTTTCACTCAAAAAAAACCTGGTATTTTAATTGGGATATATGCCTCCCTGTGCCCCGAATTCTGCAGTTGAGGACTTTCCTAACAGTGATAAACAAACATGCCCCACTTAGAAAGTCAAGAATAAGATACAGATCAAGAAGTTTCCTCATTGTTTAAGGTAAGAAATAAAGTTTGGTCAATTGCTAGATGCTCAGGGGAGAGAGCCCATTGGCTTACCCTTAGACAGTTGAGAAAGAAAAGTATGTCTGCTGTTAGAAAAGCTAAATCAGAATATTATCTAAGCTTTATCACCAGCTCTAGAAACCCTCAAAATCTCTTGAAAATAGTAAATTCCCTTAAAAATAATTCTCCTACTTTCCCAACCAGAATTGTAGTTGACGATCAGCTGAATTATCAGCTGATTAGTTGAATTATATCAAGCTTTCAACTCACATTTTGCCACAGTTGGCCACATCTTTGAAAGAAATGGCACAAACCTATTGAATAAAATTAATGTCAACTCTACTGTTTCTAAAAGGCATGGTTTCTTCTCACTCCAGCCCCTTTCTCTATATTTAGTTGCTAATGCTCTAGCTAAAATTAACCCATGAAAAGCTACTGGAGAAGATGAGCTGGACCCCTTTTTATTGCGTTTTGCAGCCCCAATTATTTTAGAATACATTTTATACATTTTTAATCTTTCAGTTTTATCCTGCAGAATTCCCAGGGTCTGGAAAACAGCTCATGTAATTCCTCTGCATGAAGGTGGGGAGGCAACAGATTTGAATAACTATAGGCCAATCTCAAAACTATCGTGTTTACCAAACATTTTGTAATCTTTAGTGAACCAGCAATTTAAATAATTTCTTTACTAATATTCTGTTTTATCGAAATATCAGTTTGGTTATAGAGAAGGACACAGCACTATCTATGACACTGGTCTTAAACAATCTTTATTCAGACATGGACAAGAAGAAACATTGTGCAGCTGTTTTTTATAGATTTAAGAAAAGCCTTTGATACAGTCAATTACACTCTTCTTTTAAGGAATTTAGAAAAGATTGCCGTTGATGCAACTGTCAAAAGTGGAATGGATTTTTAGCTGTGCTTGTGTTTTATTGATCCAAATGGTGTTTGTTTGATTTCATTATTGCTGTGTATTTTGTGTATTGATTTGTTTGTTTGCTGTGTTTTTTTTCCACTGTGTGCTGTGGGTTCGACATTGCTTGTGACTAAGGGTCTGACACACACAGCTGATTACAGCCACCTGAGTATTTTCCTCTGCTTAGTGCTAGTTGCGTAGGAGACTGATTAGTAATTACTCGACAGCTGAAAAAGGGACAGCTTCATTGGAGCGGACGTGGAGGCAAGGAGGGGGGCCACACCAGGAAGCACGGGGAGACAGCGGGGTGCATCGTGTGAATTTAAGGGACGACTGTGGACCTAGTGACAGAGAAGAACCAGCTGAAGTGGCATCGCGGTGGAAAATGAAGTTTGATTCAACGCACCTTGAAGCTAAGTAAAGGAAAGTTTGATCGCTTACGGTGGCTGTGTGCGTACGAGCAGTGTGGTGCTGTATCTGTGTGCTTGTGACTGGAAACTGTCTCCCTCCCCTAGTGCTTCTCACCGTAAGCGCAGGACGAGGCGGAGAATCGGACGCTGGATTATTACAATTCTAATACCAAGCTGAAGTGGCGCGACTGGTGGGAAGCGAGGCGATTTGGTGCCAGCGGCTACCTACGAGGTTTGCGTGTGTACTTCTTCATGGTGTGCGGTAGTGACGTAGAGACTGCTGTTGTCTGCCCCTAACGTTCTGGAGGAGTTGAATACTGGATGCGAAGAGAGAAGACTGAGCCTGTCCAACTCTATGTTCATTTAGACGGATCTATGGGCTATTTGGTGTGACTGGTTTTATTGAACGGCTCTGACTTTTTTGGGTTTTATTCCAGATTTATGCTAATCAGTGCGGGGCTGTTTTTGTTTTAGTATTTTAAGGGTAGTATATTTTTAAGAACGAATGGGATTTTTTATTATTATTATTATTATTATTATTTTTTATTTATTTTTTTTTTAATTAAATTTTTTGCTTTTTCAGTGTGCACATTTTATTCATGGCTGTGTATTGTGACTTGTGAAATTAACATTTACATTTTATACAACTAATAAGTTAGGTGTCTTCCGTTTACACAACAGTGATAATTTCTCTGCTGGTTATTTGGGACCTCCCACTTCGTGTGACACAACTGCTCTGGAATGGACCCAAAACTACCTCACTGACAGAAAGCAATGTATGACATTGAAAAATTATAAATCAGATTTAGTTTCTGTATCTAAAGCTGTGCCACAAGGTCAATCCCTGTCCATGTAAATGCTTGGCTACATTGAAAATGAGGGTTGCCCTCAAAGTACATCTGAGCTTAAATAAAGGTTGATCGATTGATGGATTGAACAGTGTACATATTTATATCAGCCTACACAAACCCAATTGTAATTACACTGCTCAAATGAGGAACCACTTAATGGTCACAGTATAATAAGTCAAAAAACTATCAGTCTATCGAGTTAGGAAACACAAGCAACAATCAAATCAATTTCTCCTATTTTGGTACAAATGAAAGTGACAACAGGTGCACTAAGGAAGGAATGGTGATGCAGGTGAGGACCACAGACAATTACTCTCTCCTTATCTGTCCTGACCGATTCTTCTTTGGTTTGGCATTTTGTTAGTGTCAGTACTGTTTGCAAGAGGAGATACCAGCTGCGCCTTTTATACCTGGGAGGAGCTTCCCAGGACATTATTGGCCATTTCATCAGGAGCATTTTTTTACTTCTACCAGTGGGTTAATAATTCCATTGACCATTATGTCACTTTGTTCTCAATTAATTACACTATTCATTTCAGTAAATTTCCCCTATTTTTTTAAGCAGTGTACTATTGCAACAGCGCAACGCGCTGTCCTGTGTCCGATCAGAAAGCCAGGTTTCCGTGAAATAGAGGGCAGACATTTTGGAAAGTTCTTGTTGGTTTGATTGAGCAGAAGCAGTTATGAGAGGAATATGGACGGTAAAGACGTCACACGAGTGCCCCTGCTCGCCTGCTTCTTCAGCCACACTAAGGCTGTGTACACAAAACGTTCATCGTAAAAGTCATACTGATTGAGGGCAGCTGTGGGAACTCTGAGACAACCAGACTCAGATTGGAAGCTCACCCCTATCAGACTCAGGTCTTTAGCATAGGGCTCATATGTTTTAAGACTAGGGGATTTGGTAGCCACCTTCAGACACTTGACCCAAAATCTCCAACAAGGAGGTCCTATTCATTAAGGTTGGCTGTAGTAGCTTTGAGGCAGTAAGTGTTGGGTCTGAGACTCCACACATTCCACTCATTATCATATTCACTGAGGTTGACTGTAGGTGCCCTGGGACAATAATAGAACTTATTTATGTGGATCCACCACCTCTTTGACGTCTTTTTTTGTAGGACACCAAAAACTATTTGTCCAGTGGCATATCTGAGATTGTATGCTTGCAACTCCTTACTGCATTCATTAAAGCTAAGATTATTTTATTGCATAGAATGCTACTATGTTAGATGGACAACAGTGCTTTTGTGCCTATGCGTTTGAGGACCTTTTTTCTCACTGCCACTTGCTGGATCACCCCACCTTTAGTGTTCCATTACCTGATGTTTTACGAATGAAGTACTGGGGTTGAGGCTGGCTGTGGGACATCTGAGACAGCCAAACTCAGTCTTAAGACCAAACACCTTCAGCATATGGGTCATATTCATTGAGGCCATTTGTGTGAAGTATATTTTGCACATACATATAAAGACGTGCATGCGAAGCAGACATTTTGGGTGAAAGGTTAATGGAGTATGACACATTTTGGCAGAGCATCTGGTTTCAATTAGCGATCCTATATCATAAAAGCTTCCTTCGTTCTATGTTTTGCATGTCCTGTAATGAGAAGTAATTAAGTAATTCGGGCCATGTGTTTCGTTTCTATGGGTGAAGCGTTCACTATAAGAACATGACCCCAAATGCTGAGAACTTCAGAGGATCTTCACATCGGTCCGAAACCTTTCCAGATATGTTACAAAATGTATCTGTTTGATACTGATCTGTTTTTTGTAAAATAAACTTATATTTACTAGTCAGACTGTGTCAGCAAAGAATTCCTCAAGTCATCAACAGAGCGCCGTTACAGAAGACAATTTACTACAGGTGGGAGCGGTTTAAAGAATAGAATATATAGAATATAGAATTAGGCATGATGCCCAAAATTTTTATCATAGATATCATATTTATTGAGACTACCTGTGGGATATCTGACCTTGCTAATCTCATGCCTAAGACCCTATTCTTTCAGTGTAGTTGTCAAAAATCAGTCTGGATATGGGAGCTGTGTCAAAACAAGAATTAGGCCAGAGGCCCAAATCCTTCAGTTTAGGGGTCATTTTCGTTAAAAAAGGCTATGGGAAGTTATAAGGTAGCCAGATTCAGTGTAAGGGTCTTTTTAATGAGGCTACCTGTGGGAGCTTTAGACAGCCAGTCATTGGTATGTGAGTTCTGAGGCAGCAAGATTCAGGTCTGAGAAACAATACCTTGAACGACCTGTTATATTCATTGAGGCTGGCTGTTGGTTTTTAGAGTTAGCCAGATTCAAGTCAGATACCCAACATCGTCTCTGTAAGGGTCATACTTAAATAAGGATGGCTGTGGGAGCATTGGTTTAAAATGATCACCTAAGAGAGCTTTAAGCCAGATTTATGGCTTAGGCTCACCACCATGTGCGTAGTGGTCATATTCAGGCTGTTAGAATAATGTCCAAGAGCTGACAACTTTAACATAGGGGTCATATTCATTGAGGCCAACAGAAATACTTAGCCTGAAACCCAACCCTCTCCTGTGATTTATAATGCACCCTTAGAAACATAACACAATACCTTTGGCATAAAAGGCATATTTACTGAGCCTGATGTTGTGACCTTTAAAGCATTCAGACTCAGGCCTGAGACATTACACTTTCAGGATAAGGGTCAATTTCATTTAGGCTCTTTATGGAAGCCAGAAGTCCACCAGACTCCTACCCAACACCATAAGAGTCATATTTATTGAGGCTGGATCTGGGAGCTCTGAGTTATTAATATTCAGGTCTGAGTGTCATAAATAAATGAGAACAAGGATCTTCAGCATAGGTGTCAAATTTAATGAGCCTCCGAGTCCCCTAGACCCCTGACATCCATCAATTTCAGCATACGGGGCCATATTATTGATGCTGGTTGCGGGAGGAAGCCACATTCAGGCTCTGAGATCCAACAACTTCAGCATAGGTGTCAAATTCATTGAGACCAGCTTTGTAAGCTGACATACAGCCAAAGTCTGGCCTGATACCCAAAGCCTTTGGCATACAAGTCATATTTATTGATGAGAGGTGTGGAAGATCTGAGGCAGCAGCACTCTTCTACTAAAACAAAACACTTTCAGTGTAAGGGTCATATCATTGAGTCCTGCTATGGGAGCTCTAAAAAGACATTCGATCACAAGGCAAAACACCATCTGTGTATAGGGCATATTCACTGAAGCCGACTTTAACAAAGTCACATTCTTGCCTGAAACACAAAACATTTAAAATATTGGCCTAATCTGTTGAAGCTGGTTGTGGTAACTTAGAGGCAGCCATTCTCAGGCCCAAAACCCAACACCTTTAATGTCATATTCATTCTTTTCGGGACCTAGGAAACAACTAAATTTTTGCCCAAGACTCAAACCCTTCATCATAGGGGTCATATTCACTAAGGCTGAATGTTTTTTTGTGTAAGGGTCATATTTAGATGAGGATTGTTCAGGGAGCTCTGAGGCAGCCATTTTCAGGCCCAATCGTAAGAAGTATAGTCAATGAAGCTGGCTGTGGGAGTTCTGAGATACCCAACATTTTCAGCATAAGGGTCATATTCATTAAACCCACCTATGAAAATACTGAGACAGCCTAATTCAGGTCCCGAGGCCAACAATTTTAGAGTAGCGTTTAGAGCTGGCCTATGGCTATACATATACTGAAAATGAGGGGTCTTCTGGCCTGAGTATGGCTACCACAAATCTTAAATGAGCTGGCTCAAATTATTTCTTCCTCAAAACCATCTTCATGTATACTAGATCCCATTCCACCAAGCTTACTTAAAGAAGTTATGTTGGAAATAACTAAGCCTCTTCTTTCAATAATTAACTTCTCTCTCACCTTGGCTATACTATATCCCTAAATCTCTTAAATTAGCTGTAATTAAACTTCAAATTAAGAAACTAAATCTTGATTCCTCTGAGCTATCAAATTATAGACCTATTTAAAATCTTCCCTATATATAAAAATTTGAGAAAACTGTAGCACAACAATTACTCACCTACCTACACATGAATGACATACATGAAAAATTTCAGCCTGGATTTAAGTCTCATCATAGTACTGAAACAGCACTAGTGAAAATTGTGAACTATCGTTTATTATTCGCTGACCAAAGAAACATATTTTTTATGGTTTCTGCTTGATCTTAGTGCAGCATTTGACATAATAGACCAGTCTATATTCGTAGGAATAATAAGAATAGCTTTTTCCTGGTTTAGATCCTACCTAAATGACGGCTATCAGTTTGTAAATGTCAATGGTGTATCATATGTTTATACTAACGTATGGTTTTCCGCAGGGCTCTGTTTTAGGACCTATATTATTTGTCTAATATATGCTACCACTAGCTACCATTATCAGGAAACATGGTATACATTTTCATTGCTACAATGATGACACATAGTTGTATATTTCAGCTAAACCAGACCATAAATTTCAACTTAATAAAATAGAGGACAGTCTGGTTGTTTCAGCAAAAGTCTTAACAGGTTGAATCCGATTGATGCAGGCCTAATGAGATCTAAAGAATTTGACCATATTTGCCCAGTTTTATCTACCAGACACTGGCTGCCAGTTAAACTCTGCATCGAATACAAAATTCTTGTTCTGATATAGTAAGCTCTAAATGAGTGACCTTATCTCTTACTATGAACCAAGATTTCCACTTCGCAAGGTGCTGGCTTACTGGTTGGTGCTGTTGTCCCACTGCTTTCACATGCTCACACAAGTTGCTGACAGTGAAGCGGAGGGGTGATGACATCTCAGGGAGCCCTCATGTTGTTGTTACCCTCTGGCTCTCCCTTTTTAGGCATGCTGTAATAGCCAAGCCTGCCGGATCCACTGCTGCATTTTACTATGCACACTATATACTTCTCTCTGTTCCCCAAAGCACAACAAACTATCCATGTGTTTCTCAACAATTGCCCATTCCATGTGGTCTGGTCCAGCGTCAATAAATGCCCACATGCTGACAGTGTCAATTAATCTAAACATCACACTGAACGTGTTAGGCCTCAGACATCATTTTTGCTGGCTCAGAGCTCCCACAGTGTCCTTAAAAATATATTACCCCCTAGGTTGTGAGACTAGCTGCCTCAGAGCCCACATAGCAAGCTTTAAAGGATATAAAGCCTGTGCTGAATCTGGCTGAGTCAGGGTTCACACAGTCATCCTCAAGGATGACCAGTACACCGAAAATGTTAAGTCATACACCTGCGTTCGACCCCTATGCTAAAGGTTTTGGGTCTTGGGTCTGTGTCTTTCTCTAAACGTGCTTGGTTTCAGGTCTGAATCTTGCTGCTTCAAAACTCCCCTTTGCCAGACTCAATAATTATGAGCCTTAGGCTGAAAACATAGAACTACCACAGCAAGTCCTAATGAATAAGACCTCTGCACTGAATGAGTCTGGTTATCTCAGAGCTCGAATATCCAGTATCAATGAATGCACCCTCTGTTCTAAAGCTGCATCATGAGGCTTAAGTCCAGCTGGGTTGAAGCATCAAAGGACAAATTTAATGAATATGACCCCTAGCCCTAAACTTAAGCCTTACCCTTAAACGAGATCTCTAGTCAATTGCATCAAATGCTGTCACAAATCCCTACTGGCCATGCAAACAAAAAGCCAGAGATATAATGTTTTGACCAGAGATGTGCAGACATATTGAAAGAATTGCTAAAAAGTGTTCTGTATGTTTAGTACATCACCCATCCCAGAGAACCTCTGATTTTGCACAGGATCCCTGACTAACTATGGCAGGTAGTGGCATCAAATCTTTAATCATTGTATAATAAGGATTACATTGTGACTGTCAACTAGTACAGCATATTTTAACTGGACAAATGAACTTATGCACAAGATCTACAGCAGTCATTCACAATCTCAAAGCAGCATTTGCCAGGGCATGGCATTGCTGAGCAGGTTATCTCAGATAACAGGCAGCGATACAAATGCAGAGAAATTGAGATCTTTGCAGAATCCTGGAGTTTTACTCACACTATGACAAGCCTTCACTAAATACACAAAGAAAAAGTGGGAAAAACTGTGATCATTGCAAAATCCTTTCTAGATATGGCAAGTTAGAGACACCCCCACCTCAGCTTACTGGAGTATTGAAATGCACCTGTGGATAGCTTCAAGTCCCCAGCACAAATGTTGTTCAATACTTCCAAATACTGACCAACAACTACAGTCAAAACCTGTGAAGTCTAGAGATGTATAATAAAAACGTGCGCTACAGCAGCAACACAAAAGTGATACTGGTGTAGGTGGATTGTTGCCCTTGAGACAGAAGGACTACAAAAAAGTCCTTACAAAAGTTTGCTTATTGAGAAGAGTCAATTGTTAATTTCTTAGTAAAAGTAGATACCTATATGTTTGTCCTAGGTTAAAATTGCTCACTGCGAATAGCTCCTACATGCATATAATGGGAAACATATTTCAAAGACATACACTAATGACTTTTTATGTTTTTATGTTTAAAAGAAAGAAGATGTAATGTTTGCATGTACAGAAACTATACTGATTAGTGATTCTGTGGCTGTTTAGATGTTCATGTTGTATAACCATTGGAGGTTAATATCTATGGTGTTTTTACCTATGATGCAAGAGCGGGTTACAAGCGGATGGAGCTGCAGTGTACTGTTCACATTTCAAGTTGACCAGAAAACAACATAAAATCTTATTTTAATGCTTCTGTGGTCATTTGTATGCCTGTGCTTATGCTGTTTCTAGTGTAGAAACAGGGCAGGCGTTCTCTAGGTCTACTGGTGGGTAAGATCCCGAGGCAACTGGTCACAAAAACCTCACAATTACAGGCCTGGCATGGTGGCTCTGAGGGAGATCCATTGTTACCAGAAATCCAAAGAGTGATAGGGACAACCAGATAAGAGATGCAGTACTGAGCACATGCAGTTCAAAATATGTAAAGACAAAACTTCTGGAAGAAGTCATAGGATTAATGCTTGCATGAACTCAAGAAATTGCAGTACAGTGTAGGGAGTGCAGTTGTTCACCATGCGCACACAACAAGAGAAAAATAAAAAAGAAACTGAATAGAATAGCATGAAAGGGGAGTTAGTTTAAATAAGCTGGTTGCCTCAATAAATATAGTTGACAAAGCTACATGGAAGATGTTGAAATGCAGACATATAAAATGCAGCTTGGAGAAAACTGAAAGAAAGCTATATATTTATGCCTCCAAGGATCTTCTTCCAGTCAAAGGAGTTTTCACATGTGAAGTGAGAATAAGAAGACACAGGTGGAATAAAGAATAAAGGAGTGCTTCTACTAGGTAAAAATATTGCTATGAAGCTGGAAGTACTAAATGTGGGATTAGACATTTCCACAGTAAGAGAGGTAAAGACCTTAATTGACCCTTATTGTTTAAAAGAGTGAGTAAGCTAAACACAAAACAAATCAGCCTACATATAGATAAGAATGTAACTCCAATAGCACTCCAATAGAACTGATAAGAAGGATCCCGTTTCATCTCAGTTCATAGATCAACACTTTTTAATCTTTATATAAATGATATTGGCACCTCTATTGTTGACTGCAAAATACATCTATTTGCTGATGATCTTATACTGCTTAGCAGACAACATCAATATTGCAGTAAATAACCTGCAGCACTCATTTAATACCCTACAGTCTGCATTTTAAACTCTGAGAAATGCTGAGAAAACTAAGTTCATGCTGTTTTCCAGATCACCTAACATCGATGTTAATACTTTTAAAATTACAACCCTGAAGAGATCTGACGTGGAGCGAATTAGTGAATATAAGTACCTTGGCTATATGTGGCTACATATGGCTAGATGATAAATTTACTTTTAAACCGCAAGTAAAAAAGCTTACAGGTAAGCTAAGGCAAAAGCTTGGCTTCCTGTATCAAAACAAATCGTGCTTCCCAAGGCACACAAGAAAGAAGACTGTTAAAGCAACTCTGTTGTCTGTACTGGATTACGGTGAGGTGATCTACAGACATTTATCTGCAGCCACATTGAAACCATTAGATTCTATATATCGTTCAGCATTAAGGTTCATTACTGGTGACCCCTACATCACACATCGCATATGTATAGTATTGGTCTATAGTTGGCTGGTCTTCTCTTAATGTGCGTGGAGAAACACATTGGTTTCTTTTTTATTTTTCAGCTCAAACTGCCTGAACGCTAATAAATAACAGAATTAAAGCAAAAAAAATGACTTTTGTTCAGCATATAGTGTTTTAAAAATAAATATAAATGAGAGTAAACGGGTGAGAGTGAGTGAGGAAACCGGTTGAGTCATAGGGTAATTACTGATGCAGTATGTTAAAATGTTTATCTGATTATATGTTTTGATATATTAACAGTGGCAGTTAAAACATGTTATGAGAAAGATTCACCAAGTGATTTAGGGTTAATGTTCAGCTATATGTGGGAAGTTGTGATGTCAAGACGTATGGAGAAGTGGTTTAGATACGGCGGCCGAGTAAATAACACTGTTAGACTGCACCTGAGACTCTTGTCTTTTTTTTAATACTATATACTGCCTGGGCAAGAACAAGTGGTCAGACAAAGCACCAGGCACTCGGGGGTCTAGGCCGGAAGAGCTATGCTAAAGGTATCTCCTGGCTGTTGTCCTGGTCTATATACTTATCAAGGAACCTAGTTGTTCCAGGGCTTGATGTAAGTGATTCTACATTTTCTATGTTATTTCCTTAATTGAATGTATACTTGACATTTGTTGTCATCATGATAAATGTATAACTGAATGCTAAGCTAATCACTAATGGCTTTGCTAGCATGCACATGGCAATTGTTTTCTTTTATATTTTTTTATAGTGATAGCCAGATGACGCCTCATGAAGCCATCCAGCTGGTTCAAAAAAAGGTTAATTTCTTGAAGCTTCATGTGCACACATATCCCCGCTGCTGGTCAAAACCTTTATTTTCATTATCATTTTAACTATTTGTGGTGGCTTCTTGGCTGTCTTGCAACATTGTAACCATGTGAATAATCACTGCCATGAATAATTGGGGGCACCCTAAAACACTGGCATCCCACCACTCCATCGTCCACCACATGCAAGACGTGGGTTTTACCACAATTCCTTGTGTCCATGGACCCCTGAAACTACAACCTTTATTAACGGGAAACAATTCGCTTTGGTAAAAAGCTAAACTAAACAAGTACGTTTTCAGCTTAGACTTGAAGACTGAGATTGTGTCTGAGTCCCAGACATTATCTGGAAGGTTATTCCAGAATTGGAGGACTTTATAAGAAAAAGCTGTTCCCCCTGCTGTGGATTTATAAGTTCAAGAAGGTTCATAATAGGAAACGAGGTCTTGCAGGTACTCAGGAGCAAGACTGTGTATGTCAATAGAAGAATTTTATAATCAACACAGAATTTAATTGAATACCAATGGAGCGCTGATAGGACAATATGATCAAATTTTCAGGTTTTAGTGAGGACCCTGGCTGCAGCATTTTAAACAAGTTGAAGTTTACTTAGGTTCCGACTGGAACATCCTGACAATAGAGTGTTGCAATAATCTAGCCTTGAGGTAATGAAAGCGGTAGAGGTACTAGTTTAGAGGTACTAGTTTTTCAGCATCATGCATGGATAAAACATTTCTTAGCTCAGCAATGTTACAAAGATGTAGAAAAGCTGTTCTAGTAATATTAGTTATAAGTTGATCGAATGAAAGATCTGAATTAATAATGACAGCAAGATTTTTAAATGCTAGACCAGTAATAACCTAAAAATCAGTTTTATATTTAATGTTTAATGTTAAGTCAGATAATTTACCATTTGCAGCTTTTGGTCCCAGAATAAGAACCTCAGTTTTATCAATATGCTTTTTAATGTTGTTCACAAAAACTATAGAACACTATTCCCAAACAGCAGGTCTCACATGTGTGAGGAATGAGCTCCCAGGTCATCTGGCTCTGCCCTGGGTGGACATGACTCAGTCATGGCAGAACATAGCTTCAACAGAAGTGTTGTGGTTAATTGTTAAGCCTTGCATGCAGTTAAATGTTTGTTAAAGTCTTCTTTACACAGCTGCCTTGACTGACATTACGTGTAGTGAGAATGGAACTGAGCCTTGCACCCTAAACTGATTAGTGAACAGTGTATCCGCAAATAAGGGAAAACAAACCCAATTAAGTGTGGGGCCTTGAAAATACTTTGTAGACAGTAAACTTAATAACAATGAGAGTTACAGTTATCTGGCACTACAGTACAATATCAGACAAGGCTACTTAGTTAGCTACTTATTTGCAGCTTCCGAATCATTTGGCTCCTTATTTGCAGTAGTTTTTTCACCAGCTGACGTTAACTTCTTATTCATATTCGATTTCTGACTCAGCAAAGGACTATAAAGTAAATGGAGTGTTCATAATCATATACTTGCTGTGCAATTTCAATTCTTGCAGACTTAAATAATAACAAAGACATAATTATAATGAAAATAACTATGTGTTATGTTGGCTTTACCACTATCAATGTAAATATTTAATTTAGCAGATATATGAGGTTCCTTCAGTTAATTTTAACTATATTTCATTGCAAGAAGTAATTTAATGTTTAAGACTGAAGAAACTTAAAATGGATCTGGGCCAGTGTTCAGATGCACAACAGGCTAAATCTGGCACAGATGAAAGTTCTGGATTCAGAACGATACTGGGCCACATGTTAATGGTTTCTGTGTTCGTCTGGTTTGAATATGGGTCAAATCCACTTACCAGTACACTCATTTTTAACTGTTCTTACCCCTGTTTTTAATGTTTGTTCACCAGCTGACGTTATCCCAGTTATCCCAGTTTTAAAGTTTGCTCTCTGAATTAACAATATAAAACCATATTTTCCACACCTGACATAAAATATGAATACAGTATTTTCCCAATTCCTTTTATGACTTGACACGATGAATAAACAGTCCATGGTAACTAAAACTGTGACATTTGGTTAACTATTAGAAGTTATTAGAAATATCTGCCTAGGTCAAGGCAGTCTAGATTCATACAACTTTATATCCATATTGTACTTAATTATAATGTAGCAAATTTGTTTAAACTCATTTTTGTTAACTTCTATTAGGGCAACAGATGTTTAAATAAATAAATAATAAAAAATGTATAGCATAAAAATAATAAAAAAATGTATAGCAACGTGTGAGTGTTACAGTGTGTTGTTCTGGTATAAGAGGATCATTTGGTTTACTATTAGAAGTTATTAGAAATATCTGCCTAGGTCAAGGCAGTCTAGATTCATACAACTTTTATATCCATATTGTACTTAATTATAATGTACCATGTAGCAAATTTGTTTAAACTCATTTTTGTTAACTTCTATTAGGGCAACAGATGTTTAAATAAATAAATAATAAAAAATGTATAGCATAAAAATAATAAAAAAATGTATAGCAACGTGTGAGTGTTACAGTGTGTTGTTCTGGTATAAGAGGATCAGACACAACAGTGCTGCTAAAGTTATTAAACACCTTAGTGTAACTGTTGGACTGTGAATGTAGTAGTAACAATAGTTTGTGTTTACACTATTGTAAAATATTTATGTTCTTGTGTAATCAGATCATAATCACAGTGTATCTCTACACCCAACAAATGTACACAGAACCTTTGTGCTTAACAGTATTATATTATGGTAATATTATGGTCCCCAATGCAACAACAATTGATGCCTACCACCACACAAAATTACTATTAATTAAAAAAAATATATGGCAATGTAATTTGTATATAATTCAGTATTGTTAATGCAAGCTACTGTTTTTTGAGTTAATGAAAGTTTAACTAGAAAAAAATTTTGGACTGTAAATAGTGGACTTCATCAAGCAGTAATTTAGAAGATAAATCACACTTGTTTTTTCATTTTACTGTAAAAAATTGATAAGTGGATCTTAGTTAAAGGAATCTAGAAAACCAGTTGCCTTGAATAAGTTAAGTAAATGTAACTAAGTTATTTTTACTTTATGTATACTATTATATGATATTTAAAACATATTTATAAAGGTTATAAAGGCATGGACCAACGTTTCAGCATCAAACATAGATAACGCATTTCTTAACATTAAAATGTTATGCAGGCAAAGAAATATTTTAAATATTGTAATATTATCTATGTGTTGATTAAATGTCAGATCTGAGTTAATTGTACAAAGAAGCTAACAAGATTTAACATTAAATCTGAACATTTAGTCCGAGCATCTAAACATTTAGAACTTCGATCCTCAAAGCCTCGCGAGCGCTTCTTGCAAACTGCTACATCGTAAAAGCAGGCGGGAATTTCTTGCGAACGAGATGTAAATAAATATTCGCTAATATGAATCAAAGCCCATCCTATCATCCAGAATATTATCTATAATGTGATTCCACTGTAGGTAAGGTAGTAAATCACTGTATGTATAGTCACGTAGAACATTTGTGGAATTACGGTAAATTGCAAATAAATAAACAAAATACAACATTATCTGTACGTATGTAAATTATTTGATGAATCCAGTTAAATGTAACTTTACAAACTAAACAAGATACTTCACATTACATGGTACTATTGTTAAAAAACTTTTAAATCATACATGCAATGTCTGGATTATATACATATATAACCAAAAAATATATATATATTTTTTGGTGGCATAATGCTAAAATAAAATGATAAAGAAAGTATATTAAAGTTTCCACTACTAAACGCACTTCTAACGATGGTGTCCTTTTTTTATTCATTCATTTATTTATTTTATATACTATATTTCATTTCTTTTACATATTTAGTGTAGTTTGGGACGTGGTCAGAGAGTAATGTAACTTTACGTTTTAGAGTGCTTTCTGACAAAAGTTAATATAAACATTAGCTAACCCAAACCCTCCTATCTGTTAACATAACAACACATTATACGAAAGCCTTTTTATTACAGTATATATTGTCATTGTTGCTATTCATTGCTTTCATCTCTGACCTCGCATTTAAAGCTGGTGCGAACTACCCAGGGTATTTCTGAACAGGCATCTTAACACAAGCCTTAACAAGGTGAAAGACCCAGATCACCTAAAAACCAGAGGGAAGATAAACTTTTAAGATCATCCTAAAATCTGTAGACCTCTTGTGATTGTCGGAAGGAGCAAATCGGCTCGATTATTATGTAGTGTGAGTCAAGCTTAGTCATTAGTTAATGTTTTATAACTTTTTCATGCAAAATTTGTGCATTACCAAAATTACTTAAAAGTACAATCATTAGAGTAATATAAAATAAGTAAATCAGACTAATAAGTAAATAAGTCAATTACACTAATGTTATTTAATAGTGTTGCCTTTTAGAGTGTTGTACCTCTCTTTTTGGGTTAATCTGGAATTCAACAACAAGACATGGTGTATGAAGCTGCCCAAAAAGAATAACATTCCCTTTATTCCACTGCCGAGGTCGACAATAAAACATATTTCTTGTTGCTGTAAATTTGCCTTTAAATTATTGATGCTTTTTCATCCCCACTTCATAAGGGGGGAAATAAACCCAGCCATATGTTTTTGTAAGGCTTAAAGCTGCTTCCTGTTGCTGTTAGACTTGATTACTGGACGGGTCACCAGCTTTTGCACAGCTTACAGTGACAAATTGTAGCAGCATACTTTGATGCCAAAATGTGAACAGGCTAGCAAGTCTGCTTTATTTATTTTCTTTTATTGAACACAGCAGCAAAGGAGAACCACCACAAACACGAGTATTGCATGCTAGCAACCAGGTCACAAAGAACCCTCAAGCTCCAGTTTGTGTTAGCCACACAACCAACAAAAACAGCCCCACAGAACTACACAGCCCGAACTAGTATATGTAAACTCATATCATGTCCACAACTGACCAACAACAATTGGAATATCTCTGGAGAGATCTGAGAATGACTGTAAACTGACGCTCCCCATTCAACCTGATGGAGCTTGAGAAGTTCTGCAAAGAAGAATGGGAGAAACTGCCCAAAAATAGGTGTACAAAGCTTGTAGCATCATACACAAAAAGACGTCAGGCTGTAATTGCTACCAAAGGTGCTTCAACAAAGTATTGAGCAAATGCTGTGTAAAATTTTGAGGAAAAAAAAATAAATGTAATCAATTTTGGAATAAGGATGTAAAATAACAAAATGTGAAAAGAGAAGCAATGTGAATACTTCCTGGATGCACTGTAGAGATACTGCAGTTAGACACTGGATCTGATATTTTATATTCAGTTATTTAGACAAAGTTAGACATTGCGCCCTATGAGACCAGACTTCCACTCAAACTTGGACCAATTAAAACCCACATGATTCTGCACACCTTTTAGACATCCAGCAGTATAGGGCCCAAAACCTGCTTTAAGCTTCAGCACCTTGTTACCTTGGGACACCAGAGCATATTATGGCATTTCACATTGTATGGACCACTTTGACCAGCTCTTTAATATTACTCGCAGACACCTCAGACTGCCGCATATGAATGAATATCACTGCCACCTACACTATCCTCGAATATCTATTCTGCTTAAGGTTGCTACTAATGTCCGGTGCTCCTGGTAAACAGATAACTATAGCTACTGGTGACCCTAAAGGAGTAGCTAATTTCATGTGTCACACAATAGAGCTTCCTATAACCAGACTGATTTTGACAGGCTCCTCAGTGGGTGTTTTACTGAGTGGGGAATACCTATTTAACAGTTGGATGTATGACTTGAATTTTTTTTATGTGATGAAGATTGAGTAAGCAATGATGACATTAATAAAATCACACAAGAATAAAATCTTTTATTACTTTAAGTAATCCACCTTAAATACCAATACAAAGCCAAATTCTACAGGCCAGCAGAATGTGGTGTGTTTCTTCCAATAAGAATTGCATTGATAACCTTCAAAGACTGAATATCGCAAATTTGACTTAAGTAGACCTAGATTAGGAGAGCCAGCAAAAGTTAGTGTGGTGTAACCCACTGAAATATCAGCAATCAACTTCAAACTTTACAGAATTAAGGGTGTTGTGATCTCTCTTCAACCACACATGACATATTGTAGTCTTTAGGAAAGCAGAGATAACCAAGTTCTATTTCTGATTTTTAAAGCTCTGTAGATTAGCAGAGATATATTAGAACAAAGTCAAACTCCACAGCACACCTTGAGTCAAGGTCTTCTCTGAAGCATCCATGTTTGGTTACTTTACATGTGTTTAATACATAAACACCTCCAAAATAAAACACATAGGGAACTATGCTTCACAAACACACACACACAGATGTAATAATTTAATGAGAAAGATATGATTGGTGATTTTATTAATTGGGGGTTAAACTGGGGACAAAGCTGGGTTACACTCATGGTACCCAGTTAACCTGCAGTTGTGGGCACCATTTGGGTCACTGTCGTGTGGCCCAGTTAGGCTACATTTGGGGTCCCAGCAAGTTATTTCTGTTTTAACTCACTTGGTGCGCAAATTGGCCTATTAGTGGCCCACATGGGCAAACACACTTGGGGACAATATGGAGCCAATGAACAAATCTTTGTGGGCCCCAACTGCCCCACATGGACCTGCTGATGTCTCAACTTTTTACACATTTCTATTCAAGCGCCTAGTAAAATATTCTAATAAAATTAAAGGTCTCTATTGGGAAAGTAATCAATTGTGGAGCAAGAGAGACAAGCAACCTCACTTCAAGGTGAACCTTAAAGCTAGATCAATGTCATTGGGGCCTCCGTAAACACCTGTGCTGAGGAAAAATAAAAAAACAGTATACCCTACAGCCTTGCACACCTAAGTACGGGGATAGAGCACTGAAGATATCAGATATCAGACTCTTTCAATGCTTTAGAAATGACTGCCATAAATCTTAAAATCACTATGAAATAAAGATTTAGTAAGAGTAGCTTTGGCACAGTAGCTTTATAGAGCTGCTCATGTTTTTAACCACCAGATGTCATTAATGTACACTGCTTTCAGGAGCTTCGAGTAATGAACCCTTTTTTCCAAATAATTTAAAAGGAAGCTTTAATGCTTCAGGAAGTTTTTTGGCAAAACGTTGTCAATACTTTAAAATCAAATAAACTTCTACTTTTGGGTAGTCAAGTCAACCTTTGCTTAACACAGGGAAAAAGAGAAATAAAACATTTTATCCAGCCCCTCACTACAGTGGCAGTAACTAACGGGCTAGAATTCCCTGCACCTTCCCCGCACGTCTAAGAAAAGATAAGACTACAGAAAGACATGCTCCTCACTGCGGTTATTTAAAAAGAACGCAGCCTCTCGGTCCTGGTTATAGGTTTAAAAACACTGTAACCACACCTCTTTACAGACCAGGAGTCAGTGTGCCTTTAACCTGACTCCACCAATAAGATTGGCCGTCTCTGCTAGAACGGTAGCCGAGTTAAGTCAAATCGACCCGTCTGGATACCAACTTGGCTGTTCGCGGATGAACTCGAGCTTTGTTCTTCAGAAACTGACAATTTATCAAGCGCTTTCCCGGTTGTGCTATGGTATTCTGATTTTGTTTGCAAGTACATGGTTAAAACGTGTGTCATTTTTCAGCCACGCAGGCAGCTTTGTCCAGGCTACTTTTACTTTCTGTGCTAGCGGTTTTGCCTTTGTTCCCCAGTGTTATCGGGTTTCTCCCCGTACCACCGTATAGTTTTCCATTTAACCAAGATAGGCGGCTCGGGTACCAAGATGTCGAACCGAATGGTGTGCAGAGAGGCAAGCCACGCCGGCAGCTGGTATACAGCCTCAGGTAAAGCCGGGGATGATGACGGGTATTACATCGTAGCCCATGGGCCGAGGTCTTGGAAACTAGCTTGTAGCTGGCGTCTAATGGGTGGGGGTGGTGGGGTAGGTCAGCTGTGCATTTTAAAATACTTCTTAAAAGCATAAGCCGTCTGTATTCAGCCTGTTGCTTGTCATTTATGTTGACAAACATCAACTTGCCAACATAATGATAACTTTTAAAGCTTCGTGTTAGTTGAGTTGAAGTGAGTTCTTTAACGTTGACTGGCTGTAATAACTAGCTGACTAGATATGTTTAGAAACAAAGGCGCTAGGTAGCTAGCTGACTTGCTAAATTCTTAGTTGGCCAGCTAAGCCTGACAAAATGTTAGCCTGACGCTGTAGCTGGCTTAATGAACAACATTTCACGTTTTATCTGTTCCACTAAATAGATTGACGACGAAGTAAAAAGGTAGCGATAGCCATCAACTGAAGTTTTATTAGTGACAAAGCCTTCCTAATAGGCTGTTTTTAAAATGTTTTCTGTTAGCAGCCTTGCGTAGCTAGATAGCTAGCCAGTATATGCTAGCCGGTCTGTTTTTAACTAGCCACTGGGTGAAATAAAGCAGGCTAGCATGCTTTTACCCAAGTCGTTACACGGCTGCTTCTACACAACTTGGTTAATGTGCTAAATATAGCAGTCACTACAGCTAATGCTCTTCGTTAACGTTAACTGAATGTAAGTTCGTGTTTTACATAGTCACGCGTTGTAAACGGGCAAACGGCATACGTGTTTTTTTGCCTGATAGTCGTGACATGTGCTAGAAATGCCAATTCGTCCAGCTCGGGGCCACTGCTTAGCTATGCTGTTTCCATTCGAGCAAAACAACAGCTTAGTTTGCAGATATTTAACCTGGTTACGTTTGTACGTCCCCAAACTCTTGGCTACTAAACCCACATAGAGTTAGCCAGATCTTCTTGAAATGTATGTCAGCAGCCCTTTTTGTTTTACCCTGCAGTCAGAAAGAACAGGTAGTAACCACATTGCATTGTACGACTCGATGGTGACTCCTTCATTTGCGTTTGTCATTTTTTACTGTTGTGATCAGAAATGTAATAAAAATAGTACTATTTGTATTTGCTGTAGAAATTATTGTGCTGGCACCATTTTGGAGTTATAGAATAGTGTACATGAGAAATGATCACACATGGTCTGTGAATTATACTATGTGCAATCCCACTATTGCTTGATTTATTTTGAACATGTGTTTAAACTGCCATAGAAGGTTTTTACTTTTAGTCACTTCTCCACTTCTTCTCTTGGCAATTGTGATCCAGAATAATTAATGCTTAAAAGTCAGATAACTCCTCTTTAGATCTTCATCATCAGTTATAGATAGTCAGGTGGTAAATTCATCGCTCCTGACACAAACTGTTTATCCAATAACTTAAGGATTAAAACAGCACAAATATTTTTTTGAATGACGTGAACCAGCACAAATGCAGCACTAACAACACAGACCATTTGGCGCGATTGGGAAATAAATGTTTTAGGGTTTTTTTTGTTTGTTTGTTTTTTTTTGGGGGGGGGGTGCTCTGTTCTTACCCAAGAAAAAGTATATATGATTATATTTGAGGTTAAAGCACAGAATGCCACTTTTAATTTGAGGATGTTTGCTATTTGTTAACTATTGAGTGATTCATGGTTTGTAGGGCACTGAGTTATCAGACATTTTGCTTCCTGTGATGCTTTTTGGCCAGGTGTGTGTGTGTGTTTACCTCATTAGCTCATGCATAAGAGCTAGGAGCTCCCCATGACTACTAGCAAATGCAATAGGTTTCAGATGTTAAGATGGACTAGAAACAGTGCCAGTAATGCATTACTGAGACATAACTAAACGTTATGGGTGTTAAAATTGCCTGTTAGATGTAGCAATAATGTTAGTTAGGCTAGGTTAGCAATAACAAAGTATATACTGTTCAGGACTAATGGGCATAGATGATTTACCTGTATGAGAGTGAAAGGATGAAGGACTGCTAATGATCCAAAGCACACTACTTTGGCTGTGAAAGAAGTAGGTTATTTAGGTTAGAAATGTTTAATATTTATTGTCCAATTGTCAAATATTTAATTGGACAAGCTAGAATATGCAAAAGTTCTGTTCTTTTTTTCTTGATTTGTTTTATTTTTTTAAATCAGAATTGTTTTAATTATGACTTTGCTGTCTTGGTGATCATGCAAAATAATGTTGTGTTCAGGTAGAATATAGATTAAAATACTTTAGCATGGAAGAAGAAAATGGAAAATTCACCTAGCAAATAATAAAAATAATACAGTACAAGTTGTGTTTACTGTAGTACTTTTGTTTAAGCACTGAGAAACAGTTGAGTAGTGGGCATCAGGAATTTGGTATTTTAAATCAGGCCGTAAAATGATTACTTACAGAAAGTTTAATAACCTCTTGCTGATTAAGTTAAACTTGGAACATAATGTGAGATGCATATTTTTAGTTTAAACAAACACTTATTTCCAGTCATAATGGCTGAAAATGTAAACTGTAGATGACGCTAATGATGAATGATTTTCGCAGAAATATTTTAGCATGCCACCAGTTCACTTTTTTCCATCTTTCTTCTTCTCATTTTAGGATCCCAGCTGAATGCACAGCTAGAGGGCTGGTTATCTCAAGCACAATCCACAGCAGGACCTGCTAGAGCCATTATAGCACCGTATGTGACTAGTTTTCTTAAAAAAAAAAAGTAAAAAGAATCAACGTTTAGGTGCTTTTTCCCCCCATTCTAAATAAATGAAGCAATGACCATTTTCCTGTCTAGTTAGACTTGTTCATGTGCCGCAGTTACAACAGTAACTGGGTTTTGAATGGACTTTTGTGTCAGTTAATAGAATGAATGATTGAGACCACAGATTAAATACAGAAAGACCAAGACAAGTGAGAATTTTATTTCTTTTTGTTAATTATTTTGTTATTTATTGATCAGTTGTAGCTTAAGCCCCCACCTCTAAAAAACCTTTTTGCAGGCATGCTGGTTATACCTACTGCGGTGCTTGTGCAGCCCATGCCTACAAGCAAGTGGATCCCTCTGTTACGTGAGTACTTACTACGGATAATGTTATCCACACAGTATTAAGTATTAGGATTAAGGATTAAGATAAGGTTTTTTATTGTGAGATTACTAACGCCCTACTCTCGTTTGGTAGCCGGAGGGTGTTCATTCTTGGACCCTCGCACCATGTGCCCCTATCTCGATGTGCTCTCTCTCCTGCTGAGGTCTACAGAACACCGCTGTATGACCTAAGGATTGACCAGAAGGGTAAAGAAGTCACAATCTAAATTAACCTACAGTTTAAGGCGTATTACATGTTATGTCTTTATTATGTCTTTGTCTTTTTAAGTTATTGAAGTGAGAGACCCATTTTCTCTTTGCTACGGTCTGTAGCATGTAATCAGTTACTACAGACAATACTAAGTGTTTAATAAAAACAAAAAACAAAAAACCTGTTGACTTAAAACACACTTTTAATAATGGACTCTTACAGTTTATGCTGACCTGTGGAAAACGGGCATGTTTGAGCGAATGACTTTGCAAACAGATGAGGATGAGCACAGCATTGAGATGCATCTGCCTTACACTGCCAAAGCCATGGAGAGGTAAGCATTACACTTGTCGTTTATGGAAATAATAGACCTTGTGTTCTCCAGGCCAGATGAAGGACCATCCTGATTGTTAAATGCTTTCAAACCCGGATCAATTCAGTTTGGTCCTTGAGCGTTTCAAAGCTTGTAAAAGGAAAGGTGATGTAGCACTGTGTTAAACATGCTCCTGAACCCAACATTTTAGAACACAAAAGAAAAAAAGTTCATAATGTGAAATAAAAATATTGTGATTTTGTTCTTTTTTCTGTTTAGTACAGATCAAACAGAATTCACTAATCTCCTCAAATACTGTCCCCATCTTTTTAGAATTTGGTTTGTAGACCATAAGACAGACAAACATTCAGTAAAGCACAAATATCTGTGACGCATAGAGGTCATCATATGCTAGTTATATTGTACCTGTTCTGCCTTGCTTTGTCACATTAACCTTTAACCTTTTGGTATTTGCTGGTGCGTTTTCACTAGTCATTCTTCCACATGAGAAAACACTGCCTTCTTTTAAAGCATATAATGGCTGTGTCTCATTTTAAGTCATAGTATGCGCTCCCAACATGTAGGCTGTCACAATTCTTAGACATCTTAAACATGCTGTATACTGAGGCACCTTATTTTGACCTGATTTTAAGGAAGCATCGAACGCTTCCTCAGCCGCTAGGCAAACCCATGATGCAACGCAGGTAAATCAATGAGCAGTGAAGTTGTTTTAAAATGTAAGTTATTTCAGTTCTCTTTGGTATCTTAATGTGTCTCTTGTCATATCACACAAAACAGTATTTTATTTGCAACTTTGCAGCGAGTCTTTGACCCTTTTGCAGTTTTATACTCGAGCCATTAGCATTTATGGTAGCGGATTTTTAAGCTTCAGGCTATTGTTTTGGATGCCGGCCAGCTGCTTAGCAACCAGCTAAACCACCGGTTGCGTGCTGCAGTGGGCGGGAACAAGCCGTGACGCAGTTGCTCTCTGACTAGAGTGTCTCAAGTCTTATGAGAAGAGATGTCAGACTGAACGCTGCCTACTTAAGTTGCTGCTTACTTAGACAGCTCACTACGTTTTGAGACACACACAATATTTAAATATTTTATTTATTTGCAGTTTAAAATGAGTGAGCTGTTTCCAAACACATTGCTTAAGCCATACAATTATTACCATCATCATCCAGATGAAGTGTGCTTGTGCATTTGCTTTTATTGTTTTTTGCATTTGGTTTGTATTGTTTTCTATTGCATTTTTTCCCTCTGCGGTACACATTATTGTTCACCTCATCAGGTTTTTGATCTTATTACCTCAAAAATATATTTGTTCTTTTATGTGTCTTAGCTATAAAGATGAGTTCAGCATTGTTCCTGTGCTGGTTGGAGCACTTAGTGAGTCTAAAGAACAGGAGTACGGCAAGCTGCTCAGCAAATACTTGGCTGATCCTTCCAACCTGTTTATTATCTCATCAGACTTCTGCCACTGGGGTGAGTGTTTTAAAATGTAAATGCTTAAGAGTGCATGTAAAAGGACAAATTGCTGGAGCTATCCAGACTGACTGACGGACTGACGTTTGCTGCTAATACAACAATAATCGCCAACATTATCGATGATGAGTGACCATATAGAGTCAAGATCCTCACAAAGTGGTGTGCTATCCACAATCGCTTCCTCTACTTCAGTAAAACTAAAGAGCTAATTGTTGACTTCAGGAGGAGAAGCAGAATGCACACACTTCGAGGGGATGGTAGTGGAAAGGGTTAGCAGTTTCTCATTTGGTCACTCAACACCTTGCATGTCCTTCAAAGGCTGAGGAGAGTCAACCTTCTACGGCAGCTCCAGTGGACCAAGTTCTATAGGTCCACTGTGGCAAGCATGCTGACAAACTTTATCACTGTCTTGTATGACCACGACACTTCTGTTGAAGGCAAGGCCATGCAGAGGGTGGTGAAAACTGCCCAGCACATTAGTGCAGCTGCCCTTCCACCCATATAAGACGTACACAGGAGGTGTCTGAGGAAAGCCACCAACAACTCATCTGACCCCACACATTCCAGTCATTCACTGTTCCAACCTCTGCCATCAGGAACCACCGGTCAGAACCACCAGACCATCCAAGTCAGAACCACCAAGAGCTTTCAAATTGGTCACACTGGCAGCACCTACCAGAACATGACTACAGCATTATGGACTGTTCCTTATATCTGGCCTCAGCAAATACACACCGAGCTCCACCAACTCATAAGGCTGTATGCACTGCACCAATACTCTAATACTTGAAGTTCAGAGCTATCTATTCCATACACTTGAAACATCTCTACATATTAAGCTGTTTACCCAGCACTAAGCTGTGCTCTCTACCTCCACTGTAGACTTTTGCATTTATATCTACTGTTACAGCCACCACTAAATCCTTACAACCTTAACCACTGTACCTCTCCAGTATGTACACTTAAGCTGTGTTTACTATACTACATATCCACTGCTGTTTGCACCAGTTTCAGCCACATGCCTTTAAACATATTGTCTTGTGTTTCTGTCTTTTGCGTTTGCATTATTGTTTATTTATCTCTTATCAACTTTAAGTACTATACTGGTAAAGTAGACAGTATTTTGTTATACTGGACAGCCATGTATTGGTTTAATGACAGAGTTAAATTAAATTTAGAATATTTCTTAAAAAATATCTATTTCTGAATGGTTGGTGAATAAGGCCTAATTTTAGCAAAGTAATTACGTAGCTGGAGGTTAACTTTCTATGTAGTACATTCAAACTACAATTTCACACCTGATTTTCCGATGACATTGTTATTAAACGTTTGTAACATGTGGAAAAACCTAATGTTTTAAATGAACAATTACATATGCATAGTTTTATTTGTTTTTAGGTTGCAAGGAAATCAAAACAGTTTTTCACCATTTCTCAACCCTGTTTGCTGTCTCATTTTTTTTAGGCCAACGTTTCCGCTACACATACTATGATGAAAATCAAGGCGAAATCTATAGATCTATTGAACATCTTGACAAGATGGTAAACTTTATTTCTGTGTTGTATCCTTTTGTGCATTTTGTGCAAGTCACTATTTAAGACTACCACAAATATAAATAACAGAGACGTTGTAAAAACAGCTGAGATTGAAGAGGTGATCTAGAAGGTCTATTTCTTTTGAGTATTAGAAACTTTAAGAAATAATTGAAAGAAAGTGAATGTTTGAACCATAATCCTGTTTTTAACAACAATTTATTATTCCATTCCAACCCCCCCCACCCCCAACACACACACAGGGAATGGGAATTATAGAACAGTTGGACCCTGCTTCTTTTAGTAACTACTTGAAGAAATATCACAATACCATTTGTGGTCGCCACCCCATTGGTGTTCTATTGAATGTAAGTCTTTTTTTTTTTTTTGATTGCTGTTTATTATGTGATGTATTAATTAGCTATTTATAAGCAGGCTTTATAGGAGTAACATGATGTTGCATTTAAAAAAGAGAGAGAGAAATATGATAAACTGCCCAAAAAAAGCATGCAAAACTAACGGTGATTATTTACATTTATATGTACCAACTTACAAATGCTGACTTACCGAATACTAGATAATATGCATTCATGGGTTGTGATGAAATTGTACTCTTTTCCACTGTTGAGGCAAATGGTTTTCAGGACTCTTCTGTGCTTTTCCGTGTTGGTGCGAACTCATGAGACTGGTTCTGGTCTCTATCCCCATCTCTTACACTGTTAAAGCAGAACCAGGAAATACTTAAGAAAACTATACAAAAGATCAAATTAGACTCACTCAAGCCTCAGTTGTAAAGCAAGTAGAACAGCTATGCTGGTACGCAAAAAAAAATCAGTTTAATGCAATCCCAATTTCGTCAGACCCACTGGGACGTTTTGTTATAGTTTTGTGATTCTTTTCCATAAACCCGTGGTATTGGTTAATGTAATACCAGTGTTAAACTTACAGCAGTTGATCTTTGGTTGTGATCTGAACTGTGCAGTTAACGCAGTGTTGGACCATTCCAATCCTGCATGCCTTAATCCAAGACAAAAAATGGCCAAGACAATATCAATATCAGATATTTAGTGTCGACCCCTGATGTACTTTACACCCACATTTTCCAAACATTTCCTATTTTTCCTCCCAGTACATTACTCATATAGCAGAATTTTGCTTTTTTATTGGTAAACATTTTGTCCTTTGTTGCAAAAAAATATTTAACTGTAATTGAATCTGACAACACACCTGTTACTAGATCTTACCTCCTTTTGAAATGAGACAATACACTATTGTCTGATAGTGCTTTATTGTGATCTAATAAAAAATTACTAACTAGGCTTCAAGAAATAGGGTAACACCTCCCCATCTTTGCTTTTAGAAACATTTAAAGTAGGTTTTAAAAGCCATTGTACAATCTGGAATGTACTGCCTTTTGGATTTTATGAATGTGTTTGTGAGTGCACATGTACAGTGGAACTGGATTCAGATATCTGTGACCTCTTATTTAAATTGACTGTGGTTTATGTCTATGGGGTATAACAGGTGGGTATATAGAGTGGTAGTTTTTTTTCCCTACATAAAAGATTTGCTAACTGTTAGCCAGATAATTGCTATACCCACCACTAAACGCATCTGATTCTGTTTGTTACTCCCAACACCTGTCCTTCGGCATGCTCTCAAAACATTTTATCCTCTAAATGAGTGGTGTTTTAAAAAGTTACTGAAACTGAGCCGGTACTGCGATGGCTTAAACTACAAGTTAGCTAACTGCATTAGAATATCCCATCAGACTACGGCACAAAGCACATTGGAACAATTCCGTTTTTATCTTTTTGTCACTTCAACACCAGACTGAATGGTTCTGTGGCCCCAGGCATGGTTAGCTAAAGGTGCTGAGAAAACCAGGCTCAGAAATGGTTACCCCCTTTTTAACAGCACCTGTGTGTTTTGTCAATCTGAACCTGCTTAGTTAGGCCGACCATGGAACCACTACCCCCTTACTTAAGCTTTTTAAACAAATGTAATGGTATATATACACAAAAATTGTTAGAGGAGCATGTAACCTTAATGAAAACAGCAGGGTTGTAATTCTTTATTTTTATTACTGTTGTTTAAGGTGCTGAATGTTTGTTTTTGTAGTTAGTTGGTTTCGTGTTTTTTTTTTTTTGCATCTGGTTTATTTACATCATGTGACATTATTTGGATGTTCACAAGCGTAGATCATGTCAGAAAGATACATTCTGACCAAAGACACTTTTAAGGAGCTAATAATATGAACAAAGCCAAAAACTTAATCTGATTTTCTTTAAGTTTTAGCACCCTGCATCACTTGCCTGTAGTGACTAATCCACATTCTTTCTTCTAGGCTGTGGCGGAGCTGAGGAAGAATGGGCTAGACATGAACTTTTCTTTTCTAAACTATGCTCAGTCCAGTCAGTGTCGGAACTGGTCGGACAGCTCAGTGAGTTATGCTGCTGGAGCTCTTGTTGTTCATTGAGGTGAATTCTCCCATGAGCCAGTTCCAGGGCTCCTTTTGAGACCCCAAGAAACCTCCCACCACTATTCTGGAAAAAAAAACCCAGCCTTGTACTTCTCCACTTTTACATCCCCTCTTTTTCCCTGCCTTTTCTTTTTCTAAAGGGATGGACCTTATACTTATGGAGATGAGCTGTAAAGCGTTACGTATTAATCCCTATTTCCCACATTGTTATCCTTTTACTCATGTGGCTTAGTGGCTTATAACTGAGAACTTGGTTGATGCTACAGCTTTGAAGTGCAGTTGCAGCCAATGGCAAAGCTGCTGTTTAGAGTTGCAGCCTAAGTTGCTGTGGAGTGGAAGTGTGGGTTTGTTTGTTTATTTTAATTTGGGTGGTCTTTTTTGTTTTGTTTTAGTTCTGTTTACTTTTTCTTTTTTTGGCTTTCTTGTAATTGGTTTTTGCATGGGATGTGTTATTGGCTCTGTAAGGACCTCAGGTGTGTATATATAACCTAAAGCAAGAAAGTATAATTCAGTTGAAAAAAGTATATTAATATTTACATGATCATTTTTGCAAATATATAAACATGTAACCTATCTTAAATAAAAAAATCATCGCGTAGATACTTGCTACATCCATGTATGCCCTGAAAATAACACTGATTGGTAGCTAATGCCACTGTTTGTTTTATTGAATTTTAGATGTTAACAAAGGGCTACACAAAAGTCCTCTAACAATACATATAACATATACCAAAAATAGACTTTTTTTTCTTTTTTTTTTTGACGTTTGTCAGTTAAAAGGTTGCTCTTTCAGCTCTTTTATTTGCTTACTTTTTTCCTTTGGTGACTATTACTATAATTATTATTATTATTATTATTGCTTAGTTGTTGGTGTGTGTGTGTTTGTTTTTTTTTTTTAAATATATAAACAGCTTAGTAGCTCATTAAAATACATGAAGTTCCTTGGACTGGGTTTCTTTGCTGGTCAATCTACTTACACTCTATATTAACAAAAAACTTGGAATCACACCTACTAGAATAGATGCTAGCAACAGTGCTTACTGGAGTAACTCTAGTGTTCATAAACAAGAAAACGTTTCAGAAGCAGGTTATAACAGTTGCACTCCCCTGTTGACTAGCATTGTTTTTTTTGTAAAGCACCCCCAATGAGCACAATGCAGCAAGACACTTTAACCTTAGTTCATCTGGCAGGTGTCAATTTCAGCTTTCTTTGGGTTGATCGTCAGACATAACATTTAGATGGAAAACAGATTAAGTTGATCTTACCATGCAGATGTGCCTTGTGTCTGTGTCATGTGTTGTATAAGGAGACTACCTTTCTTTTTCTCCTGCTCTGTGCTTTGCACCAACTTACCCTCACTGTTTATCTCAGAATCAGAAAGACTTTGTCTGTCCTCATGGGTATTCACCACAGAGCCCATGCTTGTAAAAGTACGGGGAAGGATGTGTCTGCCTTTGCAATTCATTGTCTGAGAGCCCAGCACAAATACTTATTCTGAAAAATAGGACTGTTGTGTACTGTTGGTATACTGTTAGTACGTATATATATATATATATATATATATATATATATATATATATTTTTTTTTTTTTTTTTTTTTTTTTTTTTAGTAGTTAATTTTGTATTAGATTAAACTTTTGGTTATGCTTAGAATTTAACGCAATTCACATTGTCACAAACCTATGTGGAGAATAAACTTAAAACTCTGTGTGGAGTTATTTTTGAATCTCAGGTTACATTGATGAAGCATTAATGAGTGCTTGCCACAAATGTTGAAAGGGTTATGACTTATGTTGCAAAAAAGTGACTACACTGGTGGTGTTGGTTGGTTTTATTGTTATTACCACCCTCCCTCTCATTTGATATTGTCAATGCTGCTTTTTTTCCCAGCAACTAATTTGCAATAAATCTAAATATCACAGGGATGCCAGTTGGGTAGTTGTCTCTTGCATTCTTTTTTTTTTCCAATGTATTTATTAAAGTTGCATAGTCAGGGTACTTTGATTTTGTTTTGTTTTTTTGTGTTCTTTCCCCTCCTGACTGCCTGTTCTTGCGTACATTTCATCTTGCATTCAGCAACCTGCCCCTCAAAATCATTGTCAGTTACAAGATTAATTTGTCAAAATCATATTGTTACATTTGTTAGATTTAAAGGAACGTTTCTGTGCAAGATACGGGTTCAGTGACGAATCAGATTTACGCCATTTCAATTGTCTTATAATTTAAGACCTGTTTGTAGTCGAAGTTTAGCTTTTTTTGTTTAGAACTGGAATTGTGAGGCGAGCATTTCTAAAGAATTCAACTCTGGAGTCATCTAAATAGCCTAAATTGTTCCTGTAAAAATGCGCTCCTATCTTGACCCATAATTCAATATTTCATTCAGGTTATATACAAGTATACAGTGAAACAAACATTTTTTTCCAGGATCATCACCCCAAAACCACCAAATGCAAAACTGTATAATAATGTAATGCATGGTCCTGAGTTCCAGAAGCAGGAAGCTTGACAATTTTAGTGCAAGATGTCTATCAGTGCTGACTGTGGGGAAATATCTGATGGCTTGTGGAAAGAAACTGCTGTGTCAGCATCTTCTTTCAGATGCCAGAAGAGAGAACAGTTTGTATGAGGGGTATGTAGAGTCATCAGTGCAGGTGGTTTTTCAGGTGCAATATGTCCCCAATAATCTTTTTGGATGGAAGATGAGCTTTCCTTAATTTCTGTAGGAAATGCAGGCATTGCTGGGCTTTCCTAGTTTTCTGAGGTTCTTTGCTAGGTAAACACCATAGAACAGAAGTTGTTGATTATAACCAGACAGTGGTCACTGTGTGCTCACTGTGTGAAGTCAACAATCATCTCCTTTTCCTTGTTCACATTCAGATACGGATTGATAACTTTACACCAGCCTGTCAATTATCACTCCTCCTTTCTGCATTCTCATGGTAGTTTAATCAGCAAATTTTATGAGGTGGTTGCTACAAAGTTATGAGTCAGCAGAGTCGACTGCAGTGGACAGCGCACTGCCCTGGGAAAGTCCAGTTCTGCTCAGCCTTAGAGATACTGCTTCCTATTTGTACTGACTACAGCCCCCCAGTAAGGAAGTTCATGATCCTGTTGCAATGGGAGGTAATTAGGCTCAGCCTTCTTGTCAGATGCTAAGGAATAATGGTTTTGAATGCTGCACTGATGTCTATGAACAACAACCTAATGACAAGCAAAGTGGCAAGAGAAAAGTCTCCTTCTGCTAGCTGGTTTGCACACACTCTGAGCACTGGACCAAGAATGTCTGGTCTAGCAGCTTTCTGTGGGTTTACTCTGCACAGAGTCTTCCTCACGTTGAGGGGTGGTCTTCAAACTGTGCATAAAATTTAATGGGAGGGGACACCACTGTCATAGGAGGATAATGTTGTCCTATAGTCACTGATGGACCAGATGCCCTGTATATATTCGGTGTTCCAGAAATGTTTGAATTCTTTGAGCCTTGTGCATCCTTTGCCTCTTGGATAGTCGTTAGAGCTGGTAAAAAAGTGTCCCTAAGAACAGAAAGGGCCAAACCTTCTTGAACTAAGTGAGTGGTTTTTAGCAGCAGTCATCCACAGTTTCTGATCTGTGTGTGATGATCTTGGCTACAGCAACATAATCAAGGCACTTGATGTTGTCGCTAGTAACCGATGCTGTATGCTCCTCCAAATCCCTGTTGGTGGCAGCCTCCATAAACATGTCCCAGGCAATTTGTTCAAAACAGTCCGAAAGGGCCTGTGGGCCAGATTTTCACCTGCTTATGTTTAGAGAGTCTGATGAATTTGTCTGTGTACTAAAATCAGCATTACAGAAATGTGGAGTAGCCAAGGTGTTTACTAAATTGTAGTCTCTGTAAACTTAATAAATACTTGGATTCAAGTTAATCTAGTTACATGTTTTGGTGGTGTCTTTAATTCAAAAATGCTCTGGGCTATTTGAGTGAATTTTGAGTTGTGTTGTGTGTTAGCTTTTTCACTCCAGTTACAAATTAAAAAAGCTAAATTATATCCTGGTCTTTACTAAGGGATAGCCTAAAACTTAAAGGTCAAATGTCCTTCTCTTCATACATCAATAAATAACACAAATAAATTAAAGTCTTATGGCGGGATTGTATGAAATACAGGTTCATTCGCAAGCAAATTTTAATATTTTCTACCAATCAATCAGAACAATGCATTCTTAGACATGTGATCACTAATATAAGGCAAATAATAAGGCAAGCTGGCTTATGGATTACCAGTTGAGGCATCAAACCACCTCAAGACTTATTCCCTAGGTAGGAGACACACACCAAAATATAATAAACAATCATCATCTAATAAAAATGAACAATATTTTACAGTCTTTTATACCTGTCTTTACACCTCAGAATTTCCTTCAGATAAAATCGATATGGACTGGTTTTAGACAGTTTAGAAGTATCAACATTGGACCAGTAGAGGTAAAAGATGTAGAGCAGGTTCTTGAACAAAAAGAGATTCATATTATGCCATTGCAGCAATACAGAGTTGTAAGACAATTTTGGTAAAAAAAAAAAAAACCTATCACAAAAATCGATTTCACTTCTTAAATAAAGTAACCTACCCTATGTGGATTATACATGGTACATAAACCTTTTATTCTATAGTCCAAGCTTACCACTGAAGTGTCCTCTTTCCAAAATAATTTCACAAGGTCAAGCATTTTATTAAAAATCTTCAGTCCAGAGGTCATTAGAGTGGGTGTGTTTGTTCAGAGCCTTGGAGAGATTCGAGATGAAGTACATTCATAGGCTGGGTATAACACATACAGGCATACAGACAAATCATTGTTGTTGAAACCTTCTCATTTCACATCCAACCTGCTTATATTCTCCAAAGGTTTACATGGGCTTTTGTTCTGTTTGCTATTTATTAAAATCACCTGCTTCTTCCCTTTACACTAGATGTAACCTTTAAGGCACATAAGACCATTTAAACCTCATTGTCTGAAGATTTGTATTCTGGTAACATATTTTATAGCATTTATAACCTGTGTACAAGGTATAATCCTTTCCTAAAATACTTACAGATCCGTGACTTCATCATTTTTCTGTTTTCCAATCTTACACTAATCACAATGCTGGAAAAACTCACTCTTACCTTTGAAATTAAAGGACTTATTTTGTGTATATTACCAACTAATGTCTTTAGGAGATGATGCTTTTTTTCTTAAACTAGAAAAGATCAAATTTACAATATGAAACCTGTTATATTTTTTAAGTTTAGGAAGCTGACCTCATGATTAGGGACTGTAATTGTGGGTGTTTAAGTGTATGTATGTACGCAAATATGTGCGTGTTTAAGTATGTATATATGTATAAATATTTTTTCCCTCTTTCTGACTGCCACTGAATAAGGCATTTTAAGTGAGTGTATTCTGATTCACCTGGATATGTGTGGGCCTCTGGAACAAACATTTTATATTATTTCTTCAAACTTGATTTAACTTAACATTAACATTTATTAAACATTCTGTTTGATTCATGCAAAACTGGTGTACAGGGACCATCATTTTGTAGTCTGAAGCTCCAAAAGAAACAGTCAGGAAGACATATCCAGCAGACTTAAGATTATTGCCTTAAATATACTTTTAAAGTCTTCCCAACTTAACCAATCATTTTTATTAGCTATATTTTTATAATCATAGTGATGTAAACAAAAGAAAACAGAAAACACATTTAATGAGACACCCATAGGTCTTAAGAAAGTAACAAATGTTCCTTCTGCTGACTGCTTCACATTTAAATAACAGTGCTGATGGTTGTGTATTCGAGCTTGATCTGTCTCTTATCAATCAGGAGCTAATATGTATCCACATCTAGGAAACAAGATTAGCCAATTTGCCCACTTTGGGCTTGTATTTTATTTATTTGTATTAATATTTATTTGGCAATTTATTGTCAAGTAAATTTTTTCAATTGTGACTAAGTTAATGGTTAGATTGGTGTACTATTAAATGTAGCCATGGCTTTTTCATATTCTAAATAAGAAAATACATTTCCACCCATTACAGTCTATTGTGTTCCTAGTTAAATCAGAATCTTTGGGGGCCAGTGCATGCAGATGAATCTTTCCACAAAGCACTGGACAGCAGGAAGGTCCACGGTGGGTAAACAAGTCCAGAATGCAGGCAAACAGGCATATCAAGGCAGATAAAGCAACAACATCAGACAGGATGGGCAGTTGTTCAGCACCAGACCACTCTGGATGGGTTTGTTGTTGATCTTGACAAAGAAACACTGATAGATTTTTGGGTTTGGAGTGACAGTCTACATTAATAAGGGGTTAATAAAGTGTGACAGTGACTCCAGCAGGCCTGGCTATTATAGTAAACTAAAAGGGAGAGCCAGAAGGTAACAAAGGCATGAGGGCTTCTTGAGATGTCAGTGGCGCTATGCTATTAACAAACTTGAGCAGCAGGACGACAGCACCAACATTTCCAGTTTATCATAATACTCCCTTTCAGTGAAAAACAGAGAAATGAAAGAAAAGAAAGAAAGGTGCAAAGATTTTCACAATAAACTTGGAACTTTGCTGAGCTAAAGCCAGCTCAGGGCTAGACTTAGTTTGAACGTATGATATCAGATTTCTTTTGTTTTATGTGTTTTATTGCTTGTTCATGCTTCAAGTCACGGCAAGAAAGAGTGATAGTAACAGACTCATTTTACTGCTTTCAGCCGCAACTGTGTGAGCCTGTCGACCTCCGCCGTGGTTAAATTCACTACTAAATTCAGCCGTTAGAATGCCGTTAGACTCTCCCTGCTGCATGTGGACGGGCAAGAGTTATACATTCCCCCAGAGCTCCTCAGCTGCGGCTGTAACAAAGTAAGAAGTTGCTTATCTTTTATTGCCTAAATTACCATTTTAATGCATTCAATTTTTTATACATTCAAATTGCTCTCGTTGTCAGACTCTATTCCCTCATAAAGTTTCTAAGGTTTAGTAATCAAGATTATCATTTGAATGTATAACCTTTGTTATCATCTAATCTCTAAGCAATAAATAAGCTTATTAGTTGAAACCATTCTCTGTGTAAACGTGGAGAAATACAATTGATCAAAGCGAAAGCTGACACTAAGTTAACCCTTGTGACTGAAACTTGGTTTAATAATGGGTGAATACTTAAATTCTAAGTTGCCATCAACCCTCTAGTCAATCAACCCATTCAATCTTTTATTTTTAAATTTTTATGCTATACTGAGATAAGGTGATAAAGTTTAAGAATGTTTCTCTTAAATGTAATCATGACATTCAGTGTGCTACAAATAATGATAACATTTGCTAAGTAACTTAAATTAACATCCTGTCAATGTTTCCCTACTTGGATATCTCCTCATCTTTCTTTACTAGCTTTCTAGACTAGTGCAGAACTAACAACCTGTTCACAACCTGGAACACACTCCACTGGCGTTCAACGGCTTTACAGTGAAGATCGTCCGGAGCACCAAAAGTCTTTTTAGCACTTGTCTGATGTTCTCTATGTGTGTTTCTAGATCTGGGAAATAGATTAGAATGTTAATGTCTAGGTGTACAATTACAAATACAACTAAAAAGGAGGAGAAGGTTATGGGATATGAGTATGTTGATGAGGCTGTAGCTTAGGAGTTCATTTGTCCATCCATCTTACCCATAGCATCAGCGTCCTCTTTGTTCAAAAAAAGATGGGGGTCACAGAAGGGCCAGCTCATTTCAGGCACTGCAAGTGGCTAGTGAGGAAATCGAGAGTGTACTGTGGTACTGGACTATTCCCTTGCTTTTGTGGAACTGATTGCGCCCCACAGGTTTTGTCCCACATGAGAATGTTAAAAAAAATTGGATATCTTAAAATCAGAGATAAAAGAGTCATAAGTGAGATTCTGAACATTATTCCAAACACTTTAAAGCCTTGGATTGGTTGAAGTTAAATAATAGCTGTTGATGTTGATGCCAGACACCATATTAAACCTTGTTTCATTTCTTTGCGACACTTACCTTTGCCAGCATGCCACTAAAAACCAGTAAAGCATCAACATCTTCGCAACCTCTTATCGGCCCAGCGCTGGCTGCATCCTCCTCAGCCTCGACTGATGCCCCCCATCCCCACCCTCACCCCCACCCTCACCCTCACCCCCCACCCTCAACCTCATCCCCCACCCTCACCCCCCCACCCTCACACCCCCCCACCCTCACCCCTCACCCCGCCCACCCTCACCCTCACCCCCCCCACCCTCACCCTCACCCTCACCCCCCCCACCCTCACCCTCACCCTCACCCCCCCACCCTCACCCTCAGAGAATCACTTAAAACGTTCTTATAAGGACAAATCATTTCTTTTACTGCTCAAATAAAACACACAAGCTCAAGCTTCAAGATCATTTGTCAGAAATTGCAGATCTTGGTAATCTTTATGCCACAAGCCCAACCCCAGTTATCTAGCGAGGAGCAACTTCTTCTACATTCACGCAGTAATTATTTTGAACACGGTGAAAAGGCATCTAGGTTATTGATCATGTAGAGTGGAACTACTTGTTTAACTGAAGTTAGATCAGCTTCTTACTACTTTTATCTGGGATGGAAAGTGTCCAAGGGTCAGCAAATCAACCTTACAAACATTTAGAACATATGGAGGTCTGTTCCTGCTCAATCTCTTCAGGACTACTGTGGTGCAAATTTGAAATTGAAGCTTTTTTTCTTTCCTCCCCTTTTTCACTTAGAGCCTTAAAGTTATCAAAAAATCCTTTAGTACTGTCTTCTATTCGTATTTGGTCTCAGTTCAGACAGCACTGCTCCCTCTATGCCCATTCTGAACAATCATTTATTTACTATTTCATGTGATGCTGTCTTATTATATGTTTTATTTATTTATCTTATTATTTTGTATACTTAAGAGTATGTTCTTACATTCATTTGAGCTTGTGTAGAAATGCTGGTGTGTAGATGTGTTTGACTTTGTATTGTCCTGTAGTGTATGTATTTTTCTTAGTGTATGGGGGGGTGCTTGAATATATGTTTAAATCAACAAATGTACATTTTCATAAATCCAAGATGGGGCCTGTGTAGGGTCTGTTTTTATTTCCAGAATGTAATGTCTGTGTGCTGTATTCCACTGTGATTATTTTCTCCTGCTTTGAATAAAAAAAGAATTGGTGCTAGTTGGTCATAGCAATGTTTCAGGGTGGATGGAGAGACTATTTAAGATCCTGGGGCTTTTCAGGAGACAGCAGTAAGACTGCTAGGGTGGGGGAGGAGGGCAGGTGATTGGAGTAGAAAACCTGAATATTGTTCGTGTCTTCAAAACTGCAGTAAAACTTATTCAACTTATAAAACTTACTTTGTTGGTGAGTTGGCAGTCATTCAGGAGAAGGGAAGTTGTTCTCACTTTATAATCTGTGATTTCTTAAAGGGCTTTCCAAGATGAAGATGGGTCATCGGCAGCCATGTGGCTTTACAGCTTCTCTGAGTAATTCTTCTTGGCTGCTTTAATTCCTTTCTCCAATGTTCTTCCTTATAGAGAATCCTGAATGGTGCCTCTTTTTCCCTTTGAAGATGTCTTAGTTCAGCTGAGAACCATAGTTTATTATTGCTGTATTTCACACGTGCTTCAGGTGAAATAGATCTGTCATATGTATATGACATCACCGTTTCTGTGTATTTGTCCAGTCCAACTGTCGCTTGTTCAAACACAGTCCAGTAGGTCAAAGTAATTGAGTACAAAGTAATTTTTCTAAATTTCTATTTGTATTTGCATTGTACACACTGTTTCAACTTTTTGAACTAGAATTGGCTTTGTACTCAGCAAAACCATTAAAAACATTGATTTACATTGATTGGTTTCCCCACCTGGGTCTTAAAGTTAAGAAAAGATTTTGTACACACTGGTCATAATTCCATATTAATTAATAATAATTAATAAATAATCTCATGTGCTGGTATTATATATGCTGGTGAAAAGTCAACCTGTAAACAAAATGTTTTACTTATTAAGCACAATTCATCATATAATTGAAGATGGAGTTTTATAAAGCAAAGTGGTTGGAAAAAAGACCCTCCCCTTGCACCTCTTAATACAAGAATTAATGATGTGTTTCAATTCAAGGTAAGTGTACTGTGATTTCCAAATGTGTTCAAGTCCTGTTAATTAATTTTTTTTATAAAGTCAGAATTAAATGTTATTTTTCTAATTTTTCTATTTTTCTTTTTTCCGTTTAAAAAGTCACTGCAGTGCAGTCAAATATAACAATAGTCTTTGTATGGTATGATGCATCCTGCTTAATATGACCAGTGACATGAACTACCAGAGGTCAGGACTGCCCAATCCAGGTCCTAGAGATCTGTCACAGCCTGAGTTCACCCCTAATCTAACCTGATTCAGGTAATGAAGAACTTTAGGTGCATCTTATTATATAGAGTGTTGGATCTAATCCATCCATGGTGGTAGATCTCCAGGATCAAGAGGGTTTCAAAGATTGATTTGAATTTCAGGTTGACCTTAACACTAAAATCATTTGTAAAGACTGCACTCTCACTTCTGCTTAGACTTACCCCACTATAGCTGAAAATGTGTACAGTTAGGTACATTAATATTTTTATTTTAACTGTCCAGCACAGCATATTGGAGTTGAAATTTTACAGTATTGATGTCCATGATCTGGACAACATATATGCATGCAATTGTAATTTATGGACTTTGCATGATGACCTAAATCATTTTTTTAGACTTTTTTGGTTGATGAAATAAACACTGGCAAAACATCAACAGTTGCTCTATGCTTAGTTACACATCATGGAACGAAAGCACAACCTCAAGCTTGCTAACTAGTTAATTTGTCTTTGCTTTGTTTATTTTCTTTGTTTTTTTTTAATGAAAACACTAAAAACTATAAATATATTCATACTACAAAGACAAATGAGATTAACGTGATTAATCGTTTTAATCATTTGACAGCAATTTAAATGTAAAATTAATTCACATCTTTGATGGCATATTTCACATCTAGCACAAGACTGGCCATCTCTACAGCAACATTTAATGCATTGAGTTTGGCAGTGAATGAGTCCAGCAGTCTTGGCTGACAATCAGATTTCTCTATGGGTGCTGGAAAAAAGGGAAAATGCTCTGTATTTATAGGGGTCTTCTCCAGACTTGGCCTGTCCTTCATCAGGCCACAACTGCAAAAGAGCAGGGCACTGGTCTGGGAGCCCATGTCCACTGCTGTGACCCAACGATGAGCATGGGTCAGGTCCATGAGGCAGTGCTGACCATCATGCTCCAGAGACAGTGCCACAGACTGAAGAGAACAGCAGAATGCCTCTGTACCATGCAGGAACTGAGAATGTGAGCAGTTTAGAGCTGCAGCTGTTTCGGTGGCCTTTGACTGACTCTGTTTGGAACAAAATCAAATATTTAATGGAATAAAATTATTTGGGCAACTTTTCAACATCTCTGTTTCTGTGAATAATTGAATGAATATAAGATGACCAATCACCAAAAGGCAAAAAAAAAAGATTAAACATCCATTTCTACATTTTCAGCAAGATTTGCGTATATTTTTGTTGTTTGCAATTTGTAGAGTAAATGCTATATATATATATATATATATATATATATATATATATATTAACAAGTTGAATTATACAATTACAGAAATCCTAGATAAAAAGTAAAAACTTTACCATGTATCTAATGTAAGCAGACAGCAGTGTCTCCATACAGCCTCCTCCTAATAGCGCATAAGGCTCCTTAAGAGTCAATCTCAGTATGTGCTCTGCCCTCTGACACGTTACCTTTAACACAACAACAAAAGAAAAATTATGTTGGATCAAAACCAAAGTAAATACCCACATTTTATACTGTATTCTTTGCTTTACATGAATAGAATTGCTAATACATCAGCATCAATTAACCTTCAACTCATTTAACATGGTTTCATTCCTGTGGCACAGCAGCATGGTGCTCACGGCTGGCTCTACAGAGGGAAGAAGCTGGAGCAACTCTTTAGATCCCCTGCGATGGAGACAGAGTCCCCCCACCAGTCCATATGCTTTGGCTGGGACTGGAGAGTAGATAGATGCTACCATAATGGCACCTAAAATATACAGAGGGCAGACTTTATTTCAGTTAGTGTTGGGTGGTGATATAAGGGATTACAATACAACATCACAATATTTTTCAGATACAGCATAGTATTAAAGTGTATAATATAAAATATATGTGTAATATTTACAAATCATGAAGAACCCATTCTACTGTAGTACTGAAAGAAATGTCTCACAACCCAGACATGGATTGGTGTTTTTTTTTTTTTCAAAAGAAGCAAGTATTCTGAATTGCTCTTCCAAGACAATCTGATGCACATACTAAATGTTCATGCATAATCATTTACTGCCAGGTACTGAACACCACATGTAAAGTACACCAAATAGACTTTTAAACCAACTTGCTTATTTTGACAACCAAATCTACTTAAAGTGAAAACTAATATTATCTGACAACAATACCAGTAAAATAAATATGCTGCCAGATCAATTATATAGTATGTTGTATGATATAGTCTTGTGTGTCTGAGAAAAGTAATTTTTGGGCAGTAACCATTTAAAAAAAAACATTAGTATAAAAACTGTATTCTATAAAATGTATTCTATTTTTTATACTGGCAAAACCACTTTTTCTGGCTCCCTAAAACTTCTGCATGGTGCTGTTCTGTACACCGTTCTGAATGTTAACATTAAGATTAAACAGAGGTAAGATAAGCTAGTGACTGAGCTGAAGTCTGTAGCCCACAATAAACTTTTCTCCCAGATTTACCTCTTTCGTGCCCTTATTATCCAAAACTACCCATGAACCTACATAGGTCTTCTGATTATTTGAGTCTTACATTTGAATACTCAAAATATTCAGAATCAGAATCAGAATTCATGTAGTTTCACTGGCAGTTTTGGAGGAAAAATTAAGTCATTATATTTGCAATGTAAACATTGTAACTCCTGTTTCTGATCACCACCACTGTAAAGAAATTTTAGTTTTTCTACAATTAAGCATTTCAAATCAAACCACTCTTAATGACTTTGCTAACATGTCAACAGCTGAACAGTGTGTTTGTAAAACTGGGGAAATTCCCCTTTAACTTTCAAGCAACCCAATTATAATCTTAAAAACAACTACAAAGATAATAGCTACACACTTGATGTAAAGGACTTGGTCAATTGAAAAAAGAACAGGTTGTGCCCCTTTTTCCTATTTCCAGACTGGTAGGTTGGAGTCAATGGATGTCTTTTGGAATAACCTTCCAGTCTGTAACCTTCCAGTGAAGCGAAGGGGCGCTGACATCTCAGGTAGCCCTTACTTGTTGTTACCTTCTGGCTATCTATTTATGTACAAAGTAGTCAAACGTATTCTTATTGTATTTGTTTTCCAATCTGGTGTTGACCAGAGGAGGATATGTCCCCCTTTTTGAGCTTGGTTCCTCTTGATCTGAGGGAGCCTCTAAATTGCTCATTGGGGGTGGGACCACGATTTTTCTGTAAAGCTGCTTTGTGACAACATCTGCTTTAAAAGGCGTCAAAAAAATAAACATTAACCTTATCCGTAATGCCTGCCTGTTATTAGCCAATTTGACTATTCTGCCCAAATATATGACTACAATGTAAGAACTGAGGGATTTTTTCTTGAGTGAATACCAATGTACCAGTGTATTGGTACCAGTGTACCAATAAAAGAAGAACAAAATAAGAAGTAATAGACCTATTTCAGTAAAGACTAAAGCTGCAATGAAAGAGCAGTTATTAGGTTTTAGCTACTGATATAGGGGGTATTTTCTGAATGTGGTGACTGAAGCTTTACTGTAAAATATCAACAAATGACACACATGTCAGTATTAATAAATACACTGGTAAATAATAATTTCATTATTATATATTTATTTTTATTTTATTATTATATAAGTGCTGCATGTCTGTAAAAAAACATATGCCTCACAAGCTATATGCAATATTGCAGTTACATGTATAAAAATAGCATTTATTTTATGCATCACCAAATGAAAATTAGTTGTGAAGTTCACCTATCTCTCAATTTCATGCTCAGGATTTTTGCAAGATTATAAACCTGTTGGAGGCAACTATGCATTCATTTAAATACATGATAAACTTTAACTTGCAAGTTAATGGTTATTTGACAGCACATGGATATGGTGTAGTTTGAGAGACTTCGGAATCCATCTTGGGAATATCAAGTTCAGTTGTCGCCGGTGTTATCGACAGTTACAGATAGCTTTTTCTGAGGTCTAATAAAAATTTCAGAATTTATTATTTTTTTTATTTAATTGTAATTTAAAAAGTGAGGGAAGTTTCCTTGAATGACAAACTGACCAACTGTGGTCAACACTGCACTGTAAATTGTACCAGACACTGGCATGCAAGCATGCATAATTTGAAAAATTATAAACAAAAAAGCTCATTTGTGTGGACTTCTATTTCTAAGACATTAACAGTTTGAGCATTTTCTAAAACACACTGTATTTACAGAGAGACTATGTAAACTAATATATTGTTGGTTATTTTTGTTACTTTGCCCATGCCCTGACATATATGAATTGGTCTATAACAACTAGGTTTATTAGTAGTTGAGATAGCACAACACCACATTTTCCTATTTCCTATTAGATCCTGATATTAAAACCTTCCATTTGTTCAACAGTAATTAAGCTTTAAAACTGAAGCACTTTCCGTAAGATGAATTTATACTTGACACAATCTACTCAAACACTCCACTCTAAGAAATGGCAAGCTAAAAGATCATATCACACAATGTGAATATACTATCAATATACTGAGGTTATATTTGTTACAAGACTCATTCGATTCGATTCATTCTTTTTCTATATGATCCTTGTTCTAGCATTTTTGCTAATACTAGACTGATACAAATATGCCATTACAAAAAAAGTACTGGTTTTGAGTTCTTTGGACTTACATATTATTGTCTATTGGCAATTTAAAAGACTGACCCATCTAAGTGAATCTGTAAGCATAGCACTCTTTTACTGTTTCCATGTCCATGCTATAACAATGGTTTTAACAACTAAATTTAAAAAAAGTATCAAACCTGTCATTTGAGCAGTTGGCTCCATGAGTGCAGCTCCAAGTCTTTCAATTACCACCACCCCCTGTTTCTTCAAGTAGTGTTGCAGGACTGGATGAATTACTTTTTGACATGCAAACAGGCCCACACCATCCCTGACTGCCTGCTCTCCAAGCTGCAGGAGCTGGTCCAAAAGAGACACCTCTGAATTGACTCCTGTGAAGATCTCTAACATTGTCTCTCCAGTTTCAGAGAGATCGCCTGATAGAGATGTGCTGAATAACACAATTTTATATGGACCAGGTCTCAGCCTCTGTAGGTCTCCAGAAAGTACTGCAGACACATCCACTAGCAGTCCTGAGAAAACTGCAGAATCACTTACTGGCTGACCTTCCAACTGCATGGTCACTGTCTTGCCAAAGCAAGTCCTGCCTGATGAATCACAGGGAACCGACTGAAGAAAGACTTGCACAGTGAGAGAAGTGATATGCTCAGCCTCATCAGGAGTCAGCATACAGGCTCTTTTGCTAGTAATCACACTGTGGGTTAAAGCCATAAGTGACTGAATACTTTTGAAGTTCACTCTCACCTTGCAGGCACAGCCATCTGAAGTGAGATACCTGATAGCTTCTTTGAACAGGTACCTATACACTCGGCTTGCCACTGCAGCCCTGAGCTTCAGTTTCTTTGCGTTTTCAACGAGACCCATGCAAAAAATGCCTGCGAACAATCCGCAGTCACTGAATCGCGTTGTGTGGTCAGTAATGGATGCTGCTATCAGTTTGAGCAGTGGTTCAGAGAAGGTAAGTGCTTTGAGCAGTACCGCAGAGGTAGAGGTGGTGAGAACGTATCCTCCCATGTTGTTGTGAATTTGTTTTACCCTGCCAAACGGGCCATAGCAGGAACAAAGCAAGTGACGAAGTGATGTAAACCTCTGGCACACTTCGGTTCGAGCAAGTGGCTCACTTGTGTAAAGAGGAAGTGACTGTTTTTTACAAACGCGAGACATCTGTTCCTAATACCGCCAACTTATGGCGGGCATTTTTATTTTAATTTACGCCTTTCCAATACACGTTCACAATCCGAAGAGGGTTTAAAGGAGCTTGGTCTACGGTCCGGTCCCGTGACAGCTTTGCTGGTGTCACGTGGCTACAACAACCTCTTTGGGATTTTGAGTGCTTCGTAGTCTTAGGTAGCAATATACTGGAAAAGACAAATACAATAAGTAAAAGACTGACGTTAAGTGTGAAAGTCCTCTAATTTTCGCAATCTGTTAGAATTGTATCAATCGTGTCGTGTTGCGTCGCGGTGGGGAAAAACCTTTTCAAACGTCAGTTATACAGCAGCATTACTATGGTCGATTCCCAAATCAATACTTCCTACCTAGTGCACCGCCTAGATCCTACACGCTACCGTATACATCCAAACGATGCAGTAAATGCTAGATAATGAGCCGTTCTGCGTACGCCTCAATACAAATGGCTTTAACCGGACGCATAGTGTACTATTGAGGTGTAAAGGCTTTTGATTAACGATCTACAGAGCTAGTGCACTACGTAGGGACTAGGGAGTCATTTGAAATTTAGGCAGTGTTTGCGTTGCTTAAGAGGGAAACCTATGATATTGCCGTATCCAGTTATATTGCTTAAAAACATAATACAAAATTTCCACTTGAGTGACCATACTATAAAATAAATTATATAAAGTATCACATATTGCCATGTTGTACTACTCTGTCTTATCATGTTTAAAACAAATTTACGTGACGTCGACCATCAGGCAAAAATCAGAGCTACCCGGTTTTTGTACTACAATCGTCAGCTTCAGGGACGCTTGGGTTTTCACGTGACAGTATTCAGAAGCGCGCGAAATACGGTGTTTGTTTAGCTATCTAGCTGAAAGATACGGCGTTTTTCGTTCTTGGTACGTTTAAAATGTTCAAATCGTGTTGCTATAGCCGACACTGTAATCATAAAATCATAAGTCAAAATGTTGGTCCTGTTCACTCGTTTGTCTAGTTTTACTAGTTGGCGGGCAGTGTTATCACGCTTGTTAACCGAAATTGTTAATCTATATTCGCTTGTATCAGAGCTTTAGTATTATTATCGTTTGCTTGAATTTTGTAATAACTAACTGCAGATTGTAAACAAATATTGTATTTTTAGGTGCCGTTGCTTCTACAGAATGCAGTCCAGAAAGCAGAAGTTTGTGGTAAAGGTATGTTAAGATTTAACGTTAGATTTCAATACGGATATAATACAGTAGTTGGTATATTTGTCAAGTTGTTGTTAAATGTCCCGTCACACTTGGTGACAGAAAAGTTTGTGGCGAGGTCAACGGGGTGTGCCACCAACCAGGAAGTAGATTCGAATGGGTCCAGCCCTTTAATCGCCTATTTTACGTATTAAAACTGTACTGGTCTCTTTGCACTTTGATTTTCCCTTGCTGGGTGTGGCACCTGATTTTTCTCTTTATTTAAAAGTCTTATAAATTAGCTTGGACTTCTATCTTGGATTACTTTCCATCACCATTAGTATCCAGAATCTCAAAATTTAAAAATGAATACCTACAAACAAACGAATATCCGAATACCCAAATATTACCCTGGTGTCAGATTATCCATGCCATAGTTTTAGTGTGCACCTATGACTTGACAAGTTTAAACTTTATTTGCATTTGCACATCAGGTCAGGAAATAACATGCATTGAAATGCTTGGCGTGAGGCTCAGATAACTCTACAGCAGGGCAGCAATTATATATATGTAGTAAAAACAATGCAAACATAACAATAAATAGACAATATTGAAGTAACAAATAAGCTAGAATATATACATTTAGTAATAACTAAAATAGATAAGTGAATATATAAAACATACGCAAGATATATACATTAGATATATAGGAACATTTGCATAGGCAGGTTGTCTAAGAAGATACATCTATTTTAAGTGTCTTAGTGATATTGTCCATAGCAGCGATATTCAGAAAAAATAATAAAATAGTGTAATATAGCAGTGGCCGAGTGAACGGTATTGGGGTCTTACAGCTTCACAGTTTGTTCAGAAGCCTGACAGCCTGTGGGTAGAACCTGTTCAGTAGCCTGGTTGTTCTGGCCTGGATGCTGCGGTATCTCCTGCCTGATGGCAGTAAAGTGAACAGGCCGTGTGCTGGGTGACCGCTGTCTAACCTGGTCATTTGGATTTTCCTTAGACAGCGGGACTGGTAGATGTACTGTTAGGCAGGTAGTTTGTTGCCTACGATGTATTCTGCTGTCCTTACCACTGCTTTTAGGGCCTTGTGGTCCCAGGCAGGCAGGCAGTGCAGCTGGCGTACCAGGCAGTGATGCAGCCCGTTAGAATGCTCTCTATAGTGCATCTATAGAAGCTGGTGAGGATATCAGGAGGCAGTCCAACCTTCCTGAGCCTGCACAGGAAGAAAAGATGCTGACGGGCAGATCTCACAATTATGTTGGTGTGGAGGGACCAAGTAAGGTCATCAGAGAGGTGAACGCCGAGGAACTTAACATTGCTGACTTTCTCCACTTCAGCCCCTTTGATGTAAAGGGGAGAGTGACCACCCTGCTGCTTCCTGTAGTTCACAATCCACAGAGTTTTGTGGCACCACTGTCACAGAGTGCTGGCCTCGTCTCTATATGCTGTTTCCTCTCCATCTGTGATTAGGCCTAGGATGGTAGTGTCATCAGTGAATTTGAAGATGAGGTTGGACGTGTGTTAAGCTACACAGTCATGAGTGTACAGGGAATACAGGAGGGGGCTGAGTACACATCCCTGGGGGGCACCCATGCTCAGAGTCAGAGTGGAAGAGATGTTGTTACCCACTTTCACCACTTGCGGTTTGCTCGTCAGAAAGTCCAGTATCCAGTTGCAGAGATGAGAGTTCAAACCCAAGTCTTTAAGCTTATGGATGAGTTTGGCTGGGATGATTGTGTTGAATGCTGAGCTGTAATCTATGAACAGCATTCTCACATATGTGTTCTTTCTGTCCAAGTGTGTAAGAGCAGTGTGTACTGTTAGTGCAATGGTGTCGTCTGTAGATCTGTTGCAGTGGTATGCAAATTGGTGACTAGCCGCTCAAAGCACTTCATAACTGTTAATGTCAGTGCAACAGGGCGGTAATCATTCAGGCAGGCATTAGGTTTCTTGGAAACTGGAACAACTTTGGTTTCCTCAAAACACGTAAGAATCACTGACAGTCTTAGAGAAAGGTTAAAGACGTCTGTGAAAACCTTAGCCAGCTGGTTGGCACATGATTTAAGTACACGACTGTGTACACCGTCAGGACCTGGTGCCTTGCGTGGGTTAACTGCCCAGAAGGATTTCACCACCTCAGACAGAGAAATGGTCAGAGTGCAGCTCTTCAGATTCGGAGATTTATTTATCTCAAAGCTTATCTGCAAGTGAGGAGGGCGACCTCCTATCACAACTCATACCACCTTTATGATCAGTAATGGTGCGCAGTCCACTCCACATACGTCTGAGGTCAGAGCAGAGGAAGTTCAGGAAGATTCAACTGGCACAACGTTAGTGCATGTATTAATGTAACTTGTGATGGAGTCATTGTATTCGTTGATTTCACTGGCAGCTGCATTATGAAACATCTTCCAGTCTCTAGATTCAAAGCAGTCTTGTAGTGTGAAAATTGCATCCTCACTCCATTGATAGACTGATCAGGAAACAGTTTTTTCCTGTTTAAGTCGTTGTTTGTAAGCAGGCAGTTGAAGATTGGAGGTGTGATCAGCTTTGTCAGGGCGGGGGAGGGGTTTGTAACTGTCCTTAAGTGCTGTATAGCAGTGGTCAAGAATCTGTTCAGCCTGAGGTGGGATATAGACTATATTGAGGATGACTGAGCTGAAGTCTGGGCAGAAAAAAGGTATACCAAACAACGGCATCACACCCCGCCGCCTCTGCCCTTACCAGAGTCCAGAGTTCTGTCCTGACGGTAAATGGAGAAGCCGGACGGTGTGATGCCGTTGTTTGGTATAGTGGCGGTTAGCCACGTTTCTGTGAGCGTTAAAACATAGCAGTTTTCCCATCAAGTTGGGTGTACTGATTGCTGCAGTCTGTTTTTTTCAATTTCATATGCTGCCCAATCGTTTAGCAATCAAGCTTCGTGTATATATAATAAATGTAATAAATGTTTTGTATTATACAATAGAAATATTATAATAAATATTTATAATAATAAATATTTGATATGCAAGTTAAGAAAAGATACTCTATGTACATAACTGAAGGTCAGCAAACTAATTGCATATGTAAATTCTTACAAAAACATGAACTACACAAAATAGTTCAATCAATTCTGCATTTTAAAATAATGTATGTAAATCAGCTGAGCTTAAAACGGTCATTCACGCTTTTGCCACTAGAGGTAGACATTGTATCACCCAATTGACTGTATCCCTGCTTTAAAACCTTTTGAGACATAATTTTAATATTATGTTAAACATTGTTACATGAAGTGATTTGAAAAGTGTGTTAATTTGAAGGGGCATTAAAACAGATTTGTGTCAATCTGAACTATCTGTGAACATCAGCTATATTGTGGGGGATTCCATTAATAACAGTTGGTTTTATGTCCCTAGGGCCCTAAGCCAAATGAAGCAAGAAATGACCTAAAGGGCAGCTGTGGCGAGTATAACACTGCAGATAAAATGGAGCAGATCTGCAGGTTTCTGTCTGAACAACTGCAGTGAAACCCCTGTAAAGTGTTGACATGATATTAATGAAAGCTGGACCAAATCAATTTTTTGCAAAACCAACCATAAATAATCCTACTCTGACTGAACAAAAGCCTTTTCTGCATTTAATGCATGTATGATGCATAGGGAGAGGTTTGTAGCCTTATTAGTTATGAGCATTATATGCAAGAGTCTTCTGATATTATCTGAAGCAAATCTACTCATTTTAAAAAAAGGGAAATCAATAAGACTTTTTGGTCATGGTAAAAGGAGCCATGATGAATTGCATAATAAGTAGAATCCAGCCATAATGACCCAATCAGATCCCAGATTACAAGCAGCAGCTCAGGGGCAATATTGTCAAGACAAGGTGCATTATAAGGTTGTATTATAATTATAATTTTAATATTATGCAAATGGTAATATTATTATTAATAATATTAATGTATTCCTCACAATAATTATTAACAACGCTTTATCATTGTAGCAAACAGATATTTTAATCTGTTTCAACATTTGAGTCTTTCTTGACAGTTTTGTATGAATGAGCACGTTTGTTATCACTTCTTTATCATTTATCATTAACAGTCGCGTGTCAGGTGCCATCCGTTTCGACTTGAATCTTGACATCCTGTTTCCTTTTGGTCATATTACAACACCCTTAGGCACAAGAAAGACTTGAATTTTTAAATTGTTTTTTGGAACCACATTTATGTGTTGACAGTGAAACCAATCAAGACATCTTATTCTTTTCGGGGGAATGTTGAGATCACACAAATTCCAAGATACAATTCTTAAAATTATAGAACTTTAGGGTGAAGCATGACTTCATCTGACCCTACTTTCTTCCAGCTGACAAACTGTTGAAGAATACAGAAAATATTTTAAATAAACGTGCATAGCAAAGTGCATCCCCTATGCAGTGTACCATCTATAATAAACAGCAGCACATAAAAGGTAAAAAGTATGTCCTGATGTAAGTGTCATCATTATGCATTAGGAACAATTGAACAAAATATAACAAACAAAACACAGGAAAAAAATAACCTAGCTGCTGGTAAAGAAGGAAGATGTAAAACATAAGAGATTATTTAGATTTAATATGGAAGAGACTTTGATGTAATTTCATGTACAATTAGACAGTTAAGACTGTTACCTAACAATCTAGGATTTTCAAATTGCCTTGTTTTTCTGAGCTCTTTTTTAAATGCAGGATTTCTATTTGAAGGCAAAGACAGCAATGTTCAGCGTTACTCTGTCAGTACAATGCACTTATTATTTAACTTGATCAACTATAGCAGTGTACCTTTAAAGGGAAGCTTGCAATGTAATCTCTGTTGTTGTTGTGATTATTATTATTCTTGTTACTGTTATTCTATTATAATGGTCCAGCTAACCCAACAATAATGTTAGCAAATTCACAAAACTGGTACTGTCACACTCCTGTCTGTGTATGCTTTTGATTACTCTTTCATATCATATTCTTTGTGCTCCTGTTTGTTTTGATTGTTTGCTTCTCCTTGTCTTCACCCTCGTGTCATGCCCCTCACCTGCTTCTAGTTTGTGTCTCCTCCCTGTCCCAGGTGTTTGTAGTTTCCTGTTTCCTCTGCTTGCTCCCTGTCTTTGTCTAGCATTGTGGTAATAATGTTATGTTGTGATAATACTATGTTGCTCTGTCTTTGTTATACTGTCTAGTTTGTTATTTTGTATCATTATTTCTGTTTTAACAATGGACTATCTATCTTTCTATTCTGTGGACATTGTGACTCTACTAAAATTTTTTTCAATATTTTCTTACACCCTGAGTAGTGAGGAGACACTTGTGAATGTTTATCAGAAGGAAAATCTTTATTTGTGCCTTGTTGTTTTGAAAATAAAATCTGGACAGGCACATTTGTGTACTCTAAGGAGGAAAATAAACACTGACATTGTCTTTCACTCTTTAAATGTGTTTGCTTCAGATTGAAAGACAGACTGACCCACGCATGTGCCTAAGGTCACCATGGCCAATGACAAGGATCAGCTAGAAGGTTACAAACCCCACAGCACAGGGTTGTTAAAGCTGTGGGACACTATCTGGCACCTGTGAAAAGAGTAGTAAATACAGTGAGGGAAAATAAGTATTTGAACACCCTGCAACTTTGCAAGTTCTCCCACTTAGAAATCATGTAGGGGTCTGAAATTATCATCTTAGGTGCTTGTCCACTGTGAGAGAAATAAGCTAAAAAAATTTGGAAATCACAAATATGATTTTTTTAAAAATTATTTGTGTTTTACTGCTGTAAATAAGTACACCTGTGACAATCAATGTTAATATTTGGTACAGTAGCTTTTGTTTACAATTACAGAGGTCAAATGTTTTCTGTAGTTTTTCCGCTGGGTGGCACACACTGCAGCAGGGATTTTGACCCATTCCTCCTCACAGATCTTCTCCAGATCAGCCAATTTCTGGGCTGTCACTGAGAATCAGAGTTTGAGCTCCCTCCAAAGATTTTCTATAGGGTTTAGGTCTGGAGACTGGCTAGGCCACTCCAGAACCTTGATATGCTTCTTACGCAGCCACTCCTTGGTGATCGTGGCTGTGTGTTTCGGGTTATTGTCATGTTGAAAGACCCAGCCACGACCCATCTTCAGTGCTCTAACTGAGGTGGGGGGAGGAGGTTGTTCCCCAACCTCTCGCAATACATGGCCCTGGTCATCCTTTCCTTAATACAGTGCAGCTGTCCTGTCCCATGTGCAGAAAAACACCCCCAAAGCATGATGCTTCCACCCCCATGCTTCACAGTAGGAATGGTGTTTTTGGGATGGGACTTATTATTCTTTGACCCCCAAACACAGCGAATGGAATTAAGACCAGAAAGTTCTATTTTGGTCTTATCTGACCACAAAACTTTCTCCCATGACTCCTCTGGATCATCCAAACGATCATGTGCTGATTTAAGCAGGGGAACCTTCAGTGCCATGCATGACTTTAAACTTTGACATCTTAGTGTATTACCCACAATAACCTTGGAAACAGTGGTGCCAGCTCTCTTCAGGTCATTGTCTCGTGTAGTTCTGGGTTGATTCCTCACCTTTCTTGGGATCATTGATACGCCACGAGGTGAGATCTTTAATGGAGCCCCAGTCCGAGGGAGATTGACAGTCATGTTTATCTTCTTCCATTTTCTAATAATTGCTTTAACAGTTGATCTTTGTTCACCAAGCTGCTTGGCAATTGCCCAGTAGCCCTTTTTAGCCTTGTGGGGGTCTACAGTTTTGTCTCTGGTGTCTTTGGACAGCTCTTTGGTCTTAGCCATGTTAAGCTGGGCAGACACTGTGCGATTTTTGGCCCATTTTCAACAGATTTTTCACTCGCGCAACTATATTTTCGATCGGCCGAGTTTCCGCTCAATCGCGTGTCGTGCGTCGGGTAGTTTACATGGGGTAACGAGGAGCTATTAACACCCCACGAGCAACTCCCGATCAGAAATCGCATAGTCGCAAGAAAATCAAACATGTTTAAATTCAAATCGCTCCTCGTTAAAGTATCGCACTGTTAAAGCAGCGCCACAAGCCGAGTCACTGCAACCTCTCACACTGCGCATGCGCAAACACAGAAGCGGACGTGAAATCAAGCGAGTCATTTGGACCGCTGCAATTCCAGATACAAGAGTCCGATATGTGGTGTATGGACTTACAGTGGTGAGCAGTCAGGTCGCATGAGACCATCGGGTCGTATAGTGTGAAAATATGAATCGTGAGCTGTAAACTTTTAAACCCTGCGATTTATTCGTACAGTTTGAGCTGGAGCTGAGTACACAATTGAAAATATCGCACAGTGTCTGCCCAGCTTTTGTAGTTGAAGTCTTACTGGTTGTGTGGGGTGGACAGGTGTCTTTATGCGGCTAACGACCGCAAACAGGTGATTCTAATATAGAATAATAAGTGGAGTGGAGTTGGACTTTTTAGAGGCGGACTCTATGAGGGACAGAATTTTTGCTGATTGGCAGGTGTTCAAATACTTATTTGCAGCAGTAGCACACAAATAAATTATTTTTAAAAAATCATACATTGTGATTTCTGGATTTTTTATTTTTTAGAATTTGTCTCTCACAGTGGACATGCACCGAAGATGAAAATTTTAGACCCCTCCATGAATTCTAAGTGGGAGAACTTGCAAAGTCGCAGGGTGTTCAAATACTTATTTTCCTCACTGTATTTATCCAACACCAGGACACCAGGATACTGTTCCAATGACTGAATGCAGTCATCACAGCAATGTTCCAATAGCTGTGAGGACTGCATTCAGGGTAGATTTCTCAACCCTGCCATTTTCAGAAAAATGTTGAATGAACAACTGGGCATATGATGCAAAATGCATCTTCATTTGACTTCAAACTTTCATGCTGTGTCACAATTGTCAGTGCTTGATGTGTGCGACTGCTAGGCTTCTGCCTGTTAGTAGATTGTAGGCTCATTTCTATGCCATTCTGGGTGGTCCAACACAGTGACTGGCTTACACTTATACTCATGTGTAAAATATAATCAGGCCAGCCCATAATGAAGATGTAGCCACAGTGGCTCTGGCTGTTGTACTCTGTTGTGATTTATTGTGCCTGACAAGGTTAAATAGAGCTTTAACAAAATTCTGCTTTTCGATGAAGTCGTTAGTCTTAGAAATAGACCTTTTGTATGTAATCATTCTTTTGTTTATATGCAGCAATGAATATAGAATTAGTGTCCTATTGAGCTAAAACTTTGCAGGCTTTGAGGTACTCTGTAAACATTGTGTTAAGGACACTGACCAAACCCCAGGGTGCAAGTTTTGAATCCCCTCTCAACTGTCACTGAAGAATATCAAAAGTGTCTCGTTTTTGTCACCGGGGTTGATAACAGTTAACAATTAACAATCCACTCTCTCTCACTCTCTTTTAGTGTCGAATGTTCGCTGTGTTAGTGGATCTTCACATTCTGCCTCAGGGAGTTCAGAATGGCAGCACCTGGTTCTCTCAAGAGCACAAAGAGGTATGTAAATGACACTTGTCAATCTTTTTATTGCCAACTCCACTGTTCACTGAAAGAAGACTACCCTCATTATGAATATTTTTCTTTTAAATTGCTGAGTGGGTTCTGAACTGAATGTCTTCATGTGTGCAGTATATGAGCCTCGGTGTTGGCCATGTCCGACATCATAGAAGGCAGCATGTTTGTATGCTGCATGAACAGTGTTTTGTCCTCTGTGCAGGAGGTGGGTGCTCTGATAAAGGATGCTATAGAGCAGAGGGTCAGGCTATTTCAAACCAAACACAGAAAAGAACTATCATCTGACAACCCTCTGTTAATTAAAGGTACAGTATTCACATTTGTGTAGAAAGCAAGATTTGTGGTTTTGGTTCTGACATTATATGACATACTGGTAGTAGCCGTAATCTTAATGCTGAATCATGTTTGTACAGTTAGCCATTTTAGAACAGAATATCTATCACAAGAACAACTAAATGGTGTGTTTGCAGTTACGTTAGTAGAGGCTATTTAAAGATCTCATAAATTAAAATAAATAGGCGTATAATAAATATATTTCGCATGTGTGCACAGTAGATGGCAATATGTCATACAGTGTTAGCACCCACAATATCAAGTTTGTTTGCAGCAAGTGTGTGGTGATTTAGGATATTGTGCGCATTTAGAGCTAGACAACACTGTCTGAATAGCTTAAAGGGCATAAATACATTTTTCTCATTTAAATTGCCCAATATCAGACCCAGTAAGCCATTGCAGAGTGTATACTTTTGTTTGTCAGTTCATTTCTAGCCTTTGCAGTTTTCCCAATATTAATGTTATTTATAGCAGTAATATAAGTATTATGCTAATAATAATAATAATAATAATAATAATAATTAGGGCTGAATCGATTCCTCGAGAAACTCTAGTAACTTGGTTACAAAAAATAATTGATGCAAATTCTTTGCATTGAAGATTCGTTTAATCTATACAACCACATACAGGGCACTGTTTCACAGTAGTGTGTATGGTTTTCGCATTCAATGTTTAATTAGTAAGTGTGAATGATTATTGTGCCTGACAGGACAGATGAGGTGTATCTGTTCCTCTGTCGAGCTGTAAAACTTTAATATATTCTCATATCCAGCAAGTGTAAATGTAATCAATTTTACCTCAGCGCAATGTTTGGTAAAATGTTGTATAATACGGCTAAAGACGGGGCTATGTGAATTCCAAACGCGTGTTACCAAGAAGGAAGTTGCAGAGTGCCCTCTGATGTACAAACTACAAAACCACAACAATCATAACAAAGTTATGGATCTGTCTTCTGTCTCTCTGTTGTTTTCCGTTGTAATTTTTTGGCCATTAACAAAAACACAATTTATAAAACCTATAGCAAAAACAACTTGTGTTAATTGTAGTATTTTAGTGGTAATTGTGCATGAGTAGAATATCTGCCTCCGTATTTAGTTTCTTAATTGGTCACTTACCCAAAACAGACTCACCTCATGTTCTACATTTACACTGATATTATAGGTATAGGGTGTTTTTGCAAAATATAGTGTCTGTTGTACCTACTCACTGAATGCCACCAGGGTAAAGTAAGAAAAACAGAACTAGTCAAGACTCGCCAGTTCCCCTCCACGCCTTGGGTGTGTCCTCGCAATTTCAGCTGCTGTGATAGCAATGTACTGGGCTGTTTGACTTGGCTTGTGCTCCTGCTCAAAGGCAGCATGTATACTGTGAATTCAGTACGTGTAAATAGCTGTTTTTTCCCTGTTGTTATCCCACTGTTAAAACTACTAGGCATAAGTCTCACTTAAATGCAGGTAAGCTGACCTGCATCCTTTATTACTCATTCTTATTATTTTTTGTTGCATTTTAGTATTCATTATAATTAATTCATTTAGTTAAAAAAATGTAGATAAAGCCATATCTGTGCTGGATTAGTTTTATCCAGTGTGTTTCTAAAATTTTAGTAATTACTGATGAGATCTGTGATTTCAATCTTTTAATGTGAGTATTAATTTCCATGGCTAATGGCAAAAACTCCTGTTGCAGTGTCTTTATCTTCAAAACAGCACTTCTGTCATCTAAATCTGTCTTTTTAACTGCAGATTTAATCGTTTCTGTAACCCTTCTTTCTTTCCAGGGACCATTCATTCGTTCATGTAAATGACAGAATCCATCTTAGCGAGTTAGGCATATTTTAATTTATGATATATTTTACTCTCGTCTTGACCTGAAATGACTAACCAACAATAGAAATGTGTACTTAGATATGTCTGTAATCACTAGTAATTAATAATGGATCATTCATTTGGCCATGAGGGTAATTAATAATAATTTCACCTTTTTTATTGTTGGTCTGAAGAAGTTTAGTTTTTACTGACAGACATTTTAAATAACCTGGCTCTGATGTTTTGAAACACTTTTAAAATCCCTGATATTGACATTACACAATTTTAGCAAAACATTTCTGGTAGTGGTAAACTAACATGTCCCTTATAAAACATTTTCATGTCACATTTGACTTCATGTGTTTCAATGCCAACTCAGTCTTAAGTCGGGATGCTGTGTAAAATGTAAATAAATGTAAATGAAAGCAGTGTGCAGTAATGTGCAAATCTCATAGACCCATATTTTATTCACAATATAGCACAGAACACATGATACATTTTCAATTTTGTGAAAAATATTCACTTATTTAGAAATTGATGGCAGCAACGCACCTCATAAAAGTTGGGACAGGGCCAAGTCAACCATTGTGTAGCATCTTCTTTTCATTAACATCTGGTGTCCAAATTCTTCATTTTATGATGTGCCAAACATTTTCGGTTGGTGAATGGTCTGTACTGCAAACAGGCCAGTTTAGCTCCCAGACTCTTCTTCTGCAAAGCCATACTGTTGTGATGGATACAGTATGTGATTTATTGTCCTGCTGAAATATGCAGGGCCTACCCCGAAAGAAAAGTTGTCTGGATGGGAGTATAAGTTCTAAAATCTAAAACCTCGATGTACTGTTTAGTATTGATAATGCTTTTCCAGATGTGTAAGCTGCCCAAACTGGGTGGTGCTGACTCACTACATTGCCCGGGCCTCACTGGGAGGAGGAGATTACAAGGCAGTCAGGCTCATAAAAATTACTCCAGCAAATGTGCCTGCATTTTTGCACAGCAAGTCATGACTGTGTTTCCCATCGTGCCCTTTTTCTTTTGCTTTTTCTCTTTTAAAGATTCAGAGCTGCCTCTGACTCTTTCATAAGACTGTTCTGAAATGTAATATTGCTAAGTAAAAAAAAAGAAAAGACTATAAAAAATATTTCTAGCCTGATGATCAAAGTCTTTAACCTGTTGGAATTATGATTGGCAAATCATGTTTCTCATTTGAGATTAGGACTGCCCAATAACTTACACTTTTAACATCACAGTATATGTTTTTAAACATATCACACTATAAATGCTGTTAATCATCAAATTACATCATATACTAAGTGCTAAGGAGCATTATATTGCCAATACTAAATGTCAGAAGCATAATAAGTGCTTCTTTGCACTGAACCTTGTTCTCCCATGTGGAGGGCAAGTAATTTAACCATTTGGCTAAACAGCAGGCCATACATTAGCACACATAGTATTGGGCCAAATTCATAAAACTCTTAGTAAAAGCACACAAGCATGCAACATCTGCATTGTGGTAAATAAAAGCTATATATACAGTTGCTGTGGCAGCAACTAAGCACACTGATGCCTTTTTTTCACACTGCAGTTTTTTTTTACTGGTGTCCTGGGCAAAAGTCAGTCAGAATCGACATGTCAATAAGTTTGCACATTTCAGTACACCCATGCCAGGTAAAGCTTCAGTTGGTTGCCAAAGAAATCTAAAAGCATCAAATTGTAAGGGAGGTATTATATTTACTATTTTTCTGTTTTTTTCGTGATCTCAGGTATTCAGTTTACATATGTGAAAATGAAATTTCCCAACTACTAAATATAAAACTTAATAAATTTCACTTAATAAAACAGTAAAAAATGCAATTTTACTACTAGATGCTCACTCCGGCATACAGACTAGGGCTGCACAATATATCGTTTCAGCATTGTCATCGCGATGTGCGATGACAATGCTGCCCCCACGGTCTGCAGTGGTATTGCTCCGTCCTGTCCGTATCTATAAGCTTTCCGAAAACGTGCAAATTATGCACAAAATTAACACAGAGAGCGGACAGAAAGCTCCATGCGTATCCATATTATCATGCAGCCCTAATACAGACTGCTCATCAGATGTGACAAACCGGGCCAGAGGCATGTGAGAAACTGGCCCCCTTCATGACTGTTTTGAGCACACTGATAGAAAATTTATCAGAGAAGCAGCAACTTCTACTGACTCCATCAACCTGTAGGAGTATACAGAAATAATGACTGGCTACATCAGCAAGTGCATTAATGATGTTACTGTCTCCAAACTCATCACAACTCACCCCAACCAGAAACCATGGATGACTGCCGAGGTGCGCATGCTGCTGAGAACCTCCAAAAAGGCCTCAGGATAACAAGAGCCAAGCTTTCCCCAGCCATCAAAGAGGCCAAAGCGCAACAACTTAAAGAAAATCCATGAACATTTTCAAAACACTGCTGAAACACGGCGCATGTGGCAGGGCATCCAGGCCGTCACCAGCTATAAGACACCTCCACCTGCTTGTGACAGCGATGCCTTCCTTCCAGATGCGCTTAATTGGTTTGAAACACAAGGAAGTGCTGATGTGCAGTGAGCTTTGCCTGCTGGGCCTGAAGACCTCCCTCTATTACTGGGTTTTGGATTTCCTGACTGAGATACCATAGTTAGTCAGGCTAGGTAACAACATCTCCAGCACCACCTTACTGAGCTCGCCTTAGGCTGTGTGTTTAGTCCACTGCTGTTCACGCTACTGACTCACGTGGTGCTGTAAAGTACAGTTCAAGACACATCATCAAGCTGCTGACACGACTGTGTTGGGTCTGATTACAGGCATTGCTGGCTTTGCTGTTGAAATTGTCAAGAGCACAAAGTTCCTCTGTGCCCACATCACTGAGAACTTCACCTGGTCCCTCAACACCAACTTCATAGCCAAGAGAGTCCAGCAGTGCCTCTACTTCCTGCGGAGACTGAAGAAAGCTCACACTCACCACGTTCTACAGAGGGACTGTAGAGAGCAGCTGCATCATCGCCTGGTTTGGGAATTGCACCCCACTGACCACAAAAACTGTGCGGACAGCTGAGATGATCATGGGGTTTCTCTTTCCTGAATCATGGACAAATACACCACAGGCTGCCTTCGCAGAGCCACCCGCATTGTTTACGATCCCATCCATCCCTCACACTGACTTTCACTTCTGCCATTCGGCAGAAGGTACTGGAGCATATTTTCCTATATCTGCTATAGGCCTTGGGCAAATGTTTTTTCTACCTTGGTCTCCTATAACCTTATTGTCAACAGATGTTCATAATGTGAGGTTGGTAAACCTGTGCTGCTTTTTTTATTGCTCTGTGTGAGATAGTTACAACAAATATAAACTGATAAAAGTCACTTTCTAGTGTTCTCTCTTTCATGTTTAGAAACTCTGCCTTTTTTTCTTGGCATTTTTTTTGACAGATAACCAATCGTTATTAATGATTTAACAATTGTCAGCTGACAAACGTTATCTCTGCGTTTTATATGAATAGAATCAAGTTTTGTATTTGTTTTCGTTAACCCTCAGCTGTGAGCTCCTGAGAGTACATCACTGGGCGGTGCAAATTACTATTAACCAATAATATCACCTTCACCCTTCTTTTAACACCGTCTGTGAGCAAAAAGCTGTGCTGGCTCAGATTCTCTCAGATACTGTTTCCTCTTCGACAGTCAGGGCAAGAAAACTATAACCTGTCTGAGCTGTATTTTTCTCATCTTAATATTCATTTTGGTATTGGCTAATGCGACTTGTGACCCTACAAGATACTCAGTTTACACTTTAGTCTTTAGACTAAAACTGACAATTTGTCTTTATGTGGGGAAAAATGTCAGTCTTTTAAAAGTATTTTAGTGTACAGACAGTTTTGTACAGTCAGGTATAACTGTGTGCTAGAAAAGTGCACAGATTTCACAAATTGCGGTTCACAAATTTCTTTATTTTACTTTTTAAGTTTCATTCATTTTATATGAAATAATTACAAGTTTAAAGTCTGATTTCAGATTTTTGCACTCCACTGTAGTTTTATATAGCCCTTTTAAAATGTGCCATGGTGTATACTATGTATTGTAAAAAATCTTGAAGCTAAAAGGTGTTGCATATTTGGAATATTGCTCACCTTAACCATAAAACATCTATGTGGTAGGAAGTGAAACAGGCAGAAACGGTTCAAAGGCAACAATCTGTAGAAAGACATACTATTGTGGTAGAGTTGAGGGTGATATGTGATATTCAGCTGCGGGTGAGAGGGTGGATGCTATATGCTTATGGCAGTAGATAAGCAAGTTTAGGACCGCATGGTGTAGTGAAAACTTTCTGTACAGAGCCAGATAGTACGCAGTGTAGGATTACAAAGATTGCGGACTTTAAATGTGCCAAAACTTGACCAAACTTTGCCTCTGTTGGCATAGCAAAGGTGTTTCAGAACTGCTTACTCTAATTTGTACACATATATAAATTCACAAATAGCTTGTTAATTAATTTTATCATGCACTATATTTTTGATTTTTGACCTTGGAAAATGTTGAGATCCTGGTACATGCTTTCATTACATTCAAATTAGATTATTGCAGTTCTCTTTACTATTGTTTCTCTTCTAAAACTCTTCATCTTCTTCAGTATGTCTAAAACCCTGCTGCCAGAGTCTGAGTTCACACGAAGAAATCTGCCCATATCACCCCCTTTCTTCATCAGCTACAGAGACTACAAGTTACTTGATCGTTTTTTGATGTTTTTCCCTAAAGCATTCTTCGGTATGTGAAAGGCGCTATAGAAGTATAACGTATTATTATTATTATTATGGAATCAATTATGTAATGTATTCTACACCTTAAGTATAGGTGTTAAAAAAATGTTCATTGGAGCAATGCCTCACTCTAAACAATGGTTAACAAGTGTTCTGTTATGCTTTACGTTCCTCTTTATTGTCTAAGATTTTTTATCTGCTTAAAAGGTATTTTTATTTCATCTCAATGAGAGTTTAATCTTTTTAACATTATATTTTTAAAACATTTTTGCTCTTCATTATGTATATATATATATATATATATATATATATATATATATATGCATTTATGTTTGGTTTATGCTCTGGGACAGTTGCAGTTTTGTATCAAGACAGAGTTATGTATGTTTATGTTCTACCCAAATCTGTGTTTGTGTGTTATAAATTAGCCTGGCTGCCTTCCTCACTTTGTAGTTTGTACATGTGCGTGTAACTTGCATATGTGCATGTGTGAGGACAAAACAATAAAATAAAACCCAGAAAAAACATTACTTTGGTTATTTTCAAAATTTGGCTTTTGCCTGTGAAGTTTGGGAGTGTTGGTCAAGAGTTAGTATTTAGGTTTAGATTTTTAGAGGCTTAGTTATTTTTAAGGTTATGTTGTTTGTGTTAGTGTATGTGTTTAACATCTAGCAAACATGTTGGTGTAGATCGACACATTTCCTCAGCAGTCCACTGGCTGTCAGCTGCACAGGCCATTTTCCAAATGTCAGCGCTTGTAGTTTCCCCCTGGCCAGCTACCTCATGCTTCGCCATTAGCTCATAGTGAGATGATTTATTTATGTTTTAGAGAGGGCGGGAAAGGGGGATCTTTTCCCACCAAATGTCTTGGCTTCGGTACGAGCACGAGCCGGACTTTTGGCTGAGCAATCCAGATGATGTTTTTTAGAGGAAGGAGAGAGACCACATGCTTGTCCATCCTTAGGGAGAAAAAAAACACAAATCAGAAGCATCTTTTTTTTTTTTGTTTCTCTGTCTCGGAGTATAATTATATTAGGAGATGGGTGAGCTGTTTGGAATTGGGATTGTAAATTATTGCAGCTCCTAGGGTTCCCTCTTGACAACACGACTTTATATCAGCCCCCTGGAACGAAACTTATATTAGTAATTTGAGTAACCTGCTAATCATTATTAATTAGAAGCATATTTGGTTTGGTGTGCTTGTTGCAACTGACACAATGTTTTTTAATCCTGCATTAAGTGACCATGCAATTTTATGAACAAATCACCCAAAGTTCATGGCCAGATATTTGTTGTCTTGCTAGTCTTTAGGTTTTTACTGTTAAATCCTCCTATGTGGACATTCTTGCCTCTGTAGTATTACTTGGCCAATATATTGATATGTTGATGATATTGGCTGAAGTGTTGCAGAATCTGTACTAACCATATATGGGTGCTCTTAGTGAACATTATTTTTCTGCAAGATTTTTGTCTGTGAGTTTGTTTTGCAGTTTTCCATATATTGACACCATACCAAATCAGGAATGTTATGATCAGGGATAGTATTTTAGTAGGAATTATTTATAGAATTACTTGATAGAATTACTTTAAAATTACCATTGCAAAACCTAGCAACCCTCAATGTTACCATAGCAAATTGCCTAGGAAACACCATAGCAACCATTTGAAATATCATAGCAGCCAACTCACAGTCAGCTAGGGTACAATGACAATTAACATGTACAATGAACACCTTAGCAACCTAAAGCACCAGTGTTTTAGCAGCATTTTTGGCACATTTGTGCAGTTTTCTATTTGCTCTTTTTACCAAATCCAACTGATTTACATTTTTTTTTATATTATCCGTAAACATCTCATTAACTCTTTTGTTAACAATTTACATTAAAGAGCTATGGATTGAAGCACAGTACAGTTTAAAACATACAAAAACAACCTGTATGATGCAGTCATATTCATCACATGTATTGTTGAATATTGCAAACAGGTATGAGAGAGAATAAAAAGGGAATCAGTGGTGCCCCTTTCTATTCGTCACAGGTGCTGAGGCACTGGTGTGTTAGAAAGAAGCTAACACCTGCCATGCCCCGATGGTCCAGAGTCCAGAGGCATTTTCCCAGGCTTCCCCAGATGAATGGTCACTAATAGCCGTGGGAGAGGGCTTTGCGAGCACAGCACAGCGTACCAGGCTGACTCCTCTTGGCAAGCCCTGTGAAGAAGGCTTAATACCCGTGACCCAACCCTACACCCACAGCAAGTGTGCTGCTGAATAGCCTTACTAGTAAAGAGTGTTTATGAAAGCAGTTGAAAGCGAGACTAATCAAGTGTAAATACTGACCAATTGTTAGATTTTTACAAATCTGTGATTTACGTGTTATTTTTTAAATTCTCATACTGATCTCTCTTAGAGAGAGATTTTTTTGCCGCATGGCACTGTTAGCAGCAGTTAGCTTGGAGCATGAGTAAGAGGCTAAACAAGTTGGGTTGTGTACATCTGTGGTATTGTAGGTATTGTATCTTGCTGTACAGAAGTATTGTGGACAATGCTGGCTTTGTCAGAACTCTCTCTTTGTTGTAGTTTCTGTATCTGTATCTGTCCAAGTTACATTTTGTAAATGCAGTATTCAGAATAAAGTTATTTATCCACTAGGTTACAAAACAAGTCTTAAGGAAACACCATCATTGCTTGTTTATTAACTATTTTAAAAAATAGATGTACTCTAAAGTCAATTAACAGCTTCTTTACAAACACCTGCTAAAGTAGACTAATAAATCAATATAATGAATAATTAGCTAAAGCTTTAATCAATTGATGAATTATTGTGACGAATAAGTTATGAATTTCAGTTTCATTACACCCTTTTTAGAAACAAATTGTTCTGGTAGTGGACATGTTCACAAGTGATAAGCTTAGCATCGTTGTTGTACTGGTTTCATGCATGTGTTTTGTGGCAAGTTACATATGTCATTAAGATGCTATTGCAATATTCTGATGTAGAGAAGGATTGATCGGCTATGTATCGGTATCAGCCGATTTTAAATCAAAATACACTGCTCAAAAAAAATAAAGGGAACACTTAAACAACACATAACTCCAAGTAAATCAAACTTCTGTAAAAACAAACTGTCCACTTAGGAAGCAACACTGACTGTCCATCAATTTCACATGCTGTTGTGCAAATGGAATAGACAACAGGTGGAAATTATTGGCAATTAGCAAGACACACTCAATAAAGGAGTGGTTCTGCAGGTGGGGACCACAGACCACTTCTCAGTACCTATGCTTTCTGGCTAATGTTTTGGTCACTTTTGAATGTTGGTGGTGCTTTCACACTCATGGTATTATAAGACGGCAGGACAATGCTAGACCTCATGCGGCTGGAGTGTGTCAGCAAGATGAAGGCATTGAAGCTATGGACTGGCCCGCCTGTTCCCCAGACCTGAATTCGATTGAGCACATCTGGGACATCATGTCTCGCTCCATCCACCAATGTCGCTTTGCACAACAGACTCTCCAGGAGTTGGCGGATGCTTTAGTCCAGGTCTGGGAGGAGATCCCTCAGGAGACCATCCGCCACCTCATCAGGAGCCTGCCCAGGCTTTATAGGCAGGTCATACAGGCACGTGGAGGCCACACACAATACTGAGACTTATTTTGACTTGTTTTAAGGACATTACATCAAAGTTGGATCAGCCTGTAGTGTGTTTTTCCACTTAAATTTTGTGTGTGACTCTAAATCCAGGCCTCCATTGGTTAATAAAATTGATTTCCATTGATGATTTTTGTGTGATTTTATTGTCAGCACATTCAACTTTGTACAGAGCAAAGTATTTAATGAGAAAATTTCATTCATTCAGATCTAGGATGGTGAGTCTTTCCTTTTTTTTTGAGCAGTGTATGTGATCAGCGATCAGCCGATAATTCTCAAATTTAGCTGATCCTGAGAGCCCATCGATGGCATTAAACAAATGAGTCTAATTTCTGTATTTCCAGCTAGCGTTTCATCCAGGAAGAGAAGTCCTTCGTGAAACCCTATTGACCAGGTCTCTGCAGTTCCTCTCTGCAGACCACTAGGTGGAAATACACACCCTTTAATTTTTCACAAACTGACTAAAGCTGCGGCCTTCTGGAAACAGTTTATGATGTTCGCTGCATTTGTCAATAGAAAACATGTCATCCATCTGGCAGTTTTTACCGCATGTGACTCTTATCCAGGGCGGTTTGTAACATTTGTAACATTTGTAAAATTAACGTGACTTGTGGGGAAACCAAGACATTTAACACTACTTATCTTATGCGCCACTTAAGTGTACACCACGCAGCTGAATACAGTGAGTATCAGCAAACAGCAGAGCTAGCACGCACGGCAACAAAACAAATAACCCAGAGAAGCCTGCAGACCACATTTGACCGGTACAAACAGAAGAGCAGCAGTGTGAAGAAGTGATTAAGTTTATAGCACTAGATATCCAGCCCTTCTCTGCTGTAGATGTGGGAGATGTGCTGTTTCACATGAGCTCGTTAAAAAAAGGTTTTAAATCAGTTTAGACCATGTTTCATGACTTGCTTGCCCTCACTAGGTATCGGCTATTGGCCGATTGCGTTGAAAGGTGTCTCTAGTCTGATGAGTAGGCAGATAACATTTGCTTCCATCACACATTTTTGATATTAAAAAACAAAATTGGTTAAACTAAATGCTTTTGTCAAATGACAGACACATTTCACATTTATGCTGTACTATTGTATATTTATTGTTATACCTGTGTTTTGTATGCATATTGACCAAAATCGGCATATTTCTCTACATTGTATACAGCAGTATTGTTAAAATGTGCTTTTGTAATAATTTAATTGAATCACATGGTAATAAGTCTTATTACTGTTTGTTGCTAAAAACCTTACATCAAAGGAAGGTGATAGGCTAGCCTGCATCTGTCTGTTGAAATGAATTGACTAAATTGAGTCTACTAGGTCAGAAAACATAACACTAGAATTAAGTGCAGATATGCGTTTTAAATGCAAAAGTTTCAAAAGTTAAGCTAGTCCAACATGCCAATGTGTGGTTAAAGTTATTCCATAAATAAACTTGTGACAATGCCAAGAAGGCATTATTCATTGCAAATTAAGTGAAAAAGCAATAGTCAAGTTTGCTTCTGCATGTTGTTTTTTTAAGACATATGATAATGTGTAGGCAATTTCACATTAATGCTGAAGATCGTAAATTAAATAGCATTGTTGAATTCCCCCTGACAGCAAACTAGGTACTGACCTTTAGAAAAAGGCTACTGTCATAATAAGCTGGAAAATCCATAGAGAAGAAGGAAATAAACTGGCCTAAACAGGGCATTCTCCGCGCTCTAGAGCAGAGGTCACTAATAGGTGGGCCGCGGTCTGGACCCACACCCAGCCGATGTCCAATGCGGACCCAAAGCGATGAACTACTGATTTTATTCTATGCGGTGGAACAGTATACAGGCTTTACGGCGGAGTACCAATCGCATGCGCTGTGAGAACGCCGAAGGCACTCCTTAGCCATATTCGGGCGTGCGGTGCACACACAGATAAAGTAGGAAGCCAGAAGCAGCAGTCAGAGAATAAAACAAGTCAGAAAGAATAACAAAACCAGAAAAAAACAGAAAAGTCAACAGGACTTGCTTTACTAGTTTCGGAGAAAACTGCTACAGAAAAAACATGCCAATTTATGAAGTTAAGTTTACAGGACAACACACCTTTATTCACTTTTTCTATAAATAAGCACTTTAAGATTTTTTAGCATTCTGTTTTTTTAATGGTAGCCCTTGTTTTTACTAAAAGTGAGAGGAAAAAACATTTATTTCTTAAATAAATAATTCAGTTCAGCATTTAAAACAGTAAATACAGTTAATTGGTTTGTTTCAGTTGCTGATGGTATAAGATGCTGATACTGGGCTACTTCAGTGTACAGGCTACGGCACTGAATCATAACACAAGTTAGAAATGATGGTCCGGACTGGCCTGAGGAAATCTCCTCTGACTGGACCTTACTGAACTCTAATTAAATAACCCTGCTCTAGGGCATTGAGTGGTCTCACTGAACAGGCGCACATAATTTGTATACTGTGGAAACGCAATTTAAATGTTTTGTTTTGTGTTTTAATGAGTTATTTCATTACAGGCTCTACCTATTATTACTATTCCTGTCCTGATAAGCTGAATATCCTAATTAATATTTTAAAGCTGGTAACTTTTTCAGATAAGGACATTCACGTCATCTTTCTAATATTGCCATTACACCTTACAAGGTGGATCGTAAAAAAATAAAACAATAAGCAGACAAATAAGAACCTTCATTCAGCTAAACCTTCGTTCCTGCTGCTATTTATTACTGTCATTTTCAGTTAGGCCTGATTGCTTCAGTTGTACCTGAATTTTGAGCAGTAGCCATTATAGAATAACGATTTGTGATTCATTCATTATAATATATTTTTTTTACTTCAGATAAGAAAACAGATATTACACAGTTTTCTAAATATTGTCCTGACTTTAGGACAAGTCCAAAGTTAAACTTGCGTTTTAGTCATCCATTGTTGTTGTTTTTAGGCAACTGTAAAAGGCAGTATAGTTGACTATAACTACCAGATGTTGGATTTATCTACATTGCAATACGGTGCTTACAGCAGTGCTATTATTCACTAACTTTTATCGCAGACACTACAGGTAAATCTCCTTCTGTTTTACCTTTGTGTACTGATGTTAATAAAACCCTGTCAATTTTTTTTTTTGCCGAGTTATCTGTGAATAACAACAGCTGAGGCAACAGCTGATTATGTCTGTTAAATCATGATTTTCCTTTGCCGTGTTAAAAAGTGTGTAGATCTAACAGGGACATTAGGTATATGTTTTTTTTTCATGTTTATTGCAAGTTTAGCATTTTTTTGACTTGGTTTACAGTCTGTAAATACAACTGTCAGCTCCTTGAGCACAATTTACAAGTGGGACAATTGTTATTTCTAATTTTCAGGCATGACTTGAACACAGCATCAATACAGCATCAAAGCTGCATAGACCAGCACAGTTTGACAGACATTTCTAAAGATTATTTACACTGACAATGACAGCACACTATGTTAGAAGCTATAGGGAAATGAAAGCTGTCTACAAAGCACAAATAGGGTCAGTACAGTGGAAGTTATTGAAATTTTGCAAGAATTTGGCATAATGGATAATATAGTGGCTGTCGTTGTTGATAATGCTGCAGTCATAGATGTTGTTGTAAAAAGGTACAATTAATAAAACACAAGGCTCAAAGACAAAAATGGAACATATGAAGCCATTAAAATATTTGGCATCTTTTTCACTATTTGGGGTTCGAAACTTGAAGTTGAAAAGTCGATAAGCGAATCAGAATTGAAATTGAAATCAATAACTAGCCCTACTGGTAACAGGCATGACAGTTGTTTGTCAACTTCGAATGGGTTGTTTAATATTTCCTAAATTTAGATAATTATGTAAAATTATGTCAGCCTTTCTTGTAGGTTAATCATGGAAAACCCTGCAAGCTTTTCCTTTTGTATTAAGCAGCAAAAAAGTAGCGTAACATCTTAGATTTGCCTCCCTGCTATGTAGCCAGAACCACAGACTCGAGCAGGCATTTGACCTCCACTTTTCAGTGTACTGGGCAAAGACCCACCACTTTCTGGTTGAGTTCAGGACGCTTATGTCATAAAAAAAAAAACTACACGGATGTCTAAGCAATAGAAATGAACAAAGAAAGAGAGTGAAACCCATAGGCAAAACCTCCATTTTAGATGAGGGGACAGGATGTTTTCTGATCACTTTATTTTGATGATCCCCTGTACATGATCTACAAATACTATAAACATTAACAAGCTTTCTGGAGATAATTTTTTAACAACAACATTAAAGGTATGTTTATCACTAGCTAATTGACAGTTAAATTAGTTCCCATTTTGAGGCCAAGACCTTCAACTAAAATATATACCAAGATATATTCAGACTGACCATTTGACCTTGTTTTTATAGCCTGTAGTCTTTAAACAAATAATTAAAAATACCAATGTTTTGACAGAACATTAATTAATAGGACAGATTTCTGAATTAAATGACAAAGTGTTTTTACGTGCTATAGCATCCTTTGAAGACCAATCTGGACCAAAAGTTGCTCACTTGTGAGTCTTAATCTCTATAGTATTTATAATATAGACAGTAAAATCCACCAAGAAAAGCTTGCTAAATAGCTAAACAGTGTTGGTCCAGTTAACTGAATCTCAGGCTTGCTTTCATGTAGAATGTAACTAAAGTCCTTTTATAATTAAAATGAGAAAATAAGTCAACATTATACGATGATAGTGGATAGCCTATACATTGCACTGCAGTGTAAGGTGTGTCAAAGCTTACGTTTGTGCAATTAAACCTCACAGCACATGTGAGTACCCAATACACACCTCCGTCGTCCACGATCAGCTGCATTCCTCTGTCTCACCACACTCCTCTGTGTGTAATTAGGGCTTTAGGAAATTAAAGCCTGAACTTGGTGGCTTTCATTGTCTGTTTCCCACTACAGTCTGGTCAGCCAGTCAAACACATGCACACACACAAACACACTTTCTCTGTTTCTGTCTCTCACTCTCTCACTCACACACTTTTACACACACAGTCTCTGTGAACTCTAGGCAAACTATTGGGCTGAACATTGTTTAGTCCTTTGCAGAGATGTTGACAAGTCGCAAAATACTAGTCCAAGTCAAGTCATGAGCCTTTTGTCTAGAGTCCAAGTCAAGTCTCAAGTAAAGACAACATATTTAAGTGTATAATAAAAAATACACACACACACACACACACACACACACACACACACACACACACACACACACATATATATATATATATATATATTCTCAATGTTTAAAAACACAACAGATTAACTTTGTGTGCAAATCACTACTGCAGGCCTCCCAACCTTTACACATTTTAGGCAGCAGATACGCATTTAGACATCCAACTACTCTGCTACGATATGTCACTTGAGAATACGAGAAAAGTCATTGATGACTTTGAGTTCAACTGTCTGTGCCTTTGTGCACTGGGCAACTCGTTTATGGGAATAACCGCATTGGGCGGCAACCTGTTGGGAAAAGAAAACTTCTGCCAATCATAGCGCTAGTTTTAAACTCTTCAAATAGGCTACAAGCGGAGAACCAATGAGCTGTCAAAACTAAAGTAATGAAATTGGTTTTCATCCCTCTTGGTCTATCTTCATATTTCAAAGGTGATTGGCAGGGTGTGGGCCTTATGTATCTTCACTGTACGATTAAGAAACGGTTAGCAATGCGACTTTTCAGGTGACTACTACTGAAAGAAATATTGCATGTGTTAATAATCTTAAAATAATCTGCTAAAATAAGACAAACAAGTAAACAGGTGCGGTCTTGCTGCTGTGTTGAAAGCGCTACGGGATTTTTGCGCTTCAAGTGCTCATGTATAGCAGTTGTATTGTTGTGATTATCTCCACTGTGCAGAGCTGACAGAGCACCACACTGTTGTGTTTCTGCATGAAACACTCCCACAACTTCAGATGCAGGCGAGCGATTGCTTGTAGCTGCAGCTTGCATAAATCCATGCTTTCAGTAGACATGGCCATCTTTGCGATGCATCAACACACGTTATGCTAATCAACGTAATTTTGTCGCCCCAGCCCTAATGTATATTTAGCATCAAATTGCGCTCAAACCTTTTTCCTTTATTGTCCTCACGCGCCATGTGAATTACTGCTTTCTGCGCTTGCCTGTTAGATTACAAATATATTGCCTTTTCATAAAAAGAATTCTTTTTTTCTTCATAGTCTACTTGTATGTTGAATACCTAGATATGATCGTGAATGGGAACTGTGTAATAATACTAATAATTTGCAATGAATGAGCATGTGAACTCAATCTATACTGACCAGCAAATGGAAACTTTATAATGTTATATAGTAGCTGTATTGATGGCTAAGTATTTAGCATAAAGTAAACAAACCTATCCGGGTGTGTTTTTAAATGCCTTATGAATTTTGATGTGTTCGTTCCAGTGTCTTTAATTTGTTTTCCACGTTCTCCAAGTAGCTGAAGCCTGATAAATGTCACTGATAGCTTATCACTGATAAGCATATGCACGCGAAAAAAAAATTGCAAAACTTTCACACATAGTGCCTGGACAACAGACTGACTCTTGTTGTTCACAAGTTATTTTGGATGAGTCCAAGTCGAGTCCAGAGTCATTAGGGACGAGTTTCATTTAAAGTTTTTAAGTTTTCATTTAAGTTTAAAGTCTTTTTCTAGGGGACTTAAGTGTGACTCCGGTCTTTTGTCACTAAAGCTTTTTGGGAAATAATGGCTGGGTTTACATGTGTGCTGCACACAGTCTCATAAACACGTAAGTGAAACTATTTAGAGAGAGAGAGAGTTGGAGCAGAAGTGGACTGGTTTTAATAAGGAAAAAATGCCCGTCTTTAATTCACAGCCCCCCAGTTGTATGTAGAACAGTATATAATGCAGATCCTCAGAAACCTCCCCCCACATCTTTATTCTCAATGAATTGAACCAGAGTGGCTTGCTAGTCCTGTGCTAGTCCTGCTGGGTGCCTCAGCTTTATGGCTGGACTATATTAGTGGCCGGTGTATTTTTCACCAGTAAAGGGAATTTGACATTTGTTCTTTTTTTGACTTCTAATAATAACTGGTTACCTCAAATAGAGCATATGGGAACACCACCACGCCACATACAGACAGTTCCCCATGCAGGTATGAATACCACTGATATTCAGTTAAATTCAGATTTATATGTAGTGCTATATAGAAGTTTTTTTTCTTACACCGTGTTTACTTACTGTGCATTCTGTTAGACATGCCTACCTTGTTGGCCAAGCCTGTAAATGTAAAGTCAGAAACTACACCATCTGTTGCTGGACAGTTTGTGTTAGTCATCCATCAGTGGTTACAGAATGCTGCCCACTGAACTTTCTGTTGGCTGGATATTTTTGGTTGGTGGACTGTTCCCACTCCAGCACCACTGTTATGTCTGAACCATTAATACCAGTGCAAAACACTAACATGTTGCCCACCACCTGAATATTACCTCCTTTGTGGTGGTCTTGTAGAAGAACAGGTTAAATATGGTCTAGCAAAGTATGCAGTGAAGCAGATGCAGAATACAGTCTGTAGTTGTGAAACTACAAAGTACATTTATGGTAAGTGAAGCTAATAAAATTGACAGTGTGTGTAGATACAAGGAAGAGTATTTTTTTGAAGTGCCAAGTAAGCATAAATTAAATCATGAACTTGTTTTAAAATGCAAGAAAAAGTAATTAATGCTATTGACATTGGTATATTATTATACTTGGCCTGTATAGTTTTATGATTATCTCATAATGTAAGAGGGGGAAATTTTTGCAAGGCCTAGAGTATGGTATCACATTTATGTCAAAACTCGAGCGCACAAAAACGCAAGGTGCACCTTTTAACATTTCACACACAACTTTTTCACTCGTGAGCACAAATGTGAAACTTGATATTTTGGAAAAAAAATCACATACAGAACACATACAGATTCCTCATTTCTCTGCATATTGTATGTTACTGAACAGTACCACGCTTTACAGACGGTCCCCTACCATCTACAGCGGCTCAGTGTCGATTCTGGCCACTATGATAAAAACAACTTGGAGAAATGGAAAGATAGGGAACTGGGAGGAAATGTATTGATCGTACTTTGTTCTCTGGTTAACCACCACTTACAAAATGTCATTTCAGAGATTTAAGAGGCTGTTTGTTTGTGAGCTACAGCAGCGGCGAAACGAGAATATCTGCCTAATATACAGTGCCTTGCAAAAGTATTTGGCCCCCTTGAACTTTTTAACCTTTTGCCACATTTCAGGCATCAAACATAAAGAAATGAAATTGTAATTTTTTGTGAAGAATCAACAACAAGTGGGACACAATCGTGAAGTGGAACGAAATCTATTGGATATTATAAACTTTTTTTAGAAATAAAAAACTGAAAAGTGGGACGTGCAAAATTATTCAGCCCCTTTACTTTTAGTGCAGCAAACTCACTCCAGAAGTTCACTGAAGATCTCTGAATGATCCAGTGTTGACCTAAATGACTGATGATAAATACAATCCACCTGTGTGTAAGCAAGTCTCCGTATAAATGCACCTGCTCTGTGATAGTCTTAGAGTTCTGTTTAAAGCGCAGAGAGCATCATGAAGACCAAGGAACACACCAGGCAGGTCCGAGATACTGTTGTGGAGATGTTTAAAGCCAGATTTGGATACAAAAAGAGTTCCAAAGCTTTAAACATTACAAAGAGCACTGTGCAAGGGATCATATTGAAATGGAATGAGTATCAGACCACTGCAAATCTACCAAGACCCGGCCGTTCCGCTAAACTTACAGCTCAAACAAGGAGAAGAGATGCAGCCAAGAGGCCCATGATCACTCTGGATGAACTGCAGAGATCTTCAGCTGAGGTGGGAGAATCTGTCCATAGGACACCAATTAGTCGTACACTGCACAAATCTGGCCTTTATGGAAGAGTGGCAAGAAGAAAGCCATTTCTCAAAGATATCCATAAAAAGTCTCGTTTAAAGTTTGCCACAAGCCACCTGGGAGACACACCAAACATGTGGAAGAAGGTGTTCTGGTCAGATAAAACCAAAATCAAACTTTTTGTCCACAATGCAAAATGTTATGTTTGGCATAAAAGCAACACAGCTTATCACCCTGAACACACCATCCACACTGTCAAACATGAAGGTGGCAGAATCATGGTTTGGGTCTGCTTTTCCTCAGCAGGGACAGGGAAGATGCAGGACCATTTTGGAAGAAAACCTGTTGGAGTCTGCAAAAGATCTGAGACTGGGACAGAGATTTATCTTCCAAAAAGACAATTATCCAAAACATAAAGCAAAACCTACAATGGAATGGTTCACAAATAACTGTATCCAGGTGTTAGAATAGCCAAGTCAAAGTCCAGACCTGAATCCAACTACTGTTCACAAATGCTCTCCATCCAACCTCACTGACCTCGAGCTGTTTTGCAAGGAAGAACGGGCAAAAATTCTCTCTCGATGTGCAAAAAAAAAAGTCTCTCGATGTGCAAAACTTATAGAGACATACCCAAGCGACTTGTTGCTGTAATCACAGCAAGAGGTGGTGCTACAAAGTATTAATGCAAGGGGGCCGAATAATTTGCATGCTCCACTTTTCATTTTTTTATTTCTAAAAAAAGTTTAAAATATACAATAAATTTCGTTCCACTTCATGATTGTGTCCCACTTGTTGTTGATTCTTCACAAAAAATTACTATTTCATATCTTTGTTTGAAGCCTGAAATATGGCAAAAGGTTGAAAAGTTCAAGGGGATACTTTTGCAAGGCACTGTATCAGCCTAACTTACTGATCTGCAGCGGGAACGAGTGAAAACGTGCTAATAAGAAGTGTTAAGACTGTTAAATAATTTTTACAAGTGAGATAAACCAAAGGTTTAATTTGACTCACTTGTCGGCTCCTCGTCATCCACCGTGTTTGTTGTAGTTTAAGAGGCTGTTTGTTGTGTGCAGTTACCCACGAAGCCAGGTGCCATCAGCCAGTAGGATTCAGCCCATGACCTGCCTCCAGACTGTCAATACTCTCTTTTTCTGTGCTCACAAGTTTCACAAATTCACCTCCACGAATTGTTAAAACATGCAAATTTATCTTTTGCCTTACATTGTTGCACGCTCGAGTTTTGACGTGAGTGTGACACAATACTACAGTACTTAAAAATGTAAGATCACACATTTCTGCAGTGTCCCAGCTTCCAGTGCATTGATAAGAGATATTGATAAGCGTATAGAGTGAAGTGTCACGCACTGCTTATGCATGTCATCTTATCCTACATTTTAAGCCATTAAGTGTGTGTCAAAGTATCTGACAAATATTGCTTTATATTTATTTATGTATTTAATTAATTTTTAAGACAATATCCTTAATTATAAGTCAGTTTTACAGTGCAACACATGCTTTGCTAAAAGATTATAACTTAAGGTGGGGGATAGAACTGGTAGAGCAAACATCATCCGTCAATCAGTGTTTCCAACTAGCTGTGCATTTTAAAATGTTTGACTGATTGTTACAATTGTATTATTGAAGAAATTCATGAAATGAAGTAGCTGCTAGGTTCTTGGTTCATTTAGGGTTTGTGCTTAATAATAGTCTTTAATTATCCTTATTATTTTCAAGCAGGAGAGATAAGCTGAACAAGCCCTGGTGGAAAAAAGGGAAAAAGATTTTGTGTTCCTCTATTACTTTCATTTAAAAGAAGAGAATTTGCAACCTGCTTTCTGATTCATTCTTAAAGCATTAATATAGATGATTGCTATGCCTCTCCCCTGGCCGTTTAAACTGTAGCCTGTCAGGATAGCTTTGTTTGTAGCTATTCTTCAGATCTAGTTCATGTTTCTATGAGACACAGAGCATTAAAATCATGATCAGTAATAAGTTCATTTACAACGACGTCATTGGTGTTATGGATCTTATATTAATAAGTCCTAGTTTTAGTCCAAATGTGCCATGGAACGGGTCTAACATTGATTAGATTAGTAAAGCAAACAGCAGTTTTGTTGTTGTTTTTTTTTTTTTTGTTCCATTCAGCAAACCGGCACAGTCTCGATGGAGTGGAAACCATAACCTGCTGTAGATTTCAGTTCCATATGAAATGGGATTGGGCCAGAGCATATTAAGGCATTAAACATTATCTGGTCTAATTTACACACCTCCTTAATATTATCCTTGTTTTTTTTTCTGACTGCCACAGACGAACGTCTCGCATGAATTACAATCTGCAAATTACAATACGCTAAGCAAGATACACAAAAAGCTACACACTAATGAATATATTACTTATAATGCTGTAAACGAATAACAATGTTTCATGAAATTCTTACTTTTCAGTATTAACAGGTTTTCTAGGTCTATCTTGAAATGAAAGAAAAGTGTTCCTCCGTTTTCTTGATAAATCTTATTCTTATAATTTGTGTTTATGTTACATTGTCCAGTTGGGCCATACTGCTACATTTAGTACATTGCGTCATTTTTTCAAGTGGACAATGAATAGAACTGTAAGAGACACTGCCTGCTTGGCCTGAGCTACAGTCATGCAGTAGAGTGTGATGTGCTTCCAGGATAACCCAGCCCTCGGTTTTTATGTGGCCACACCCACTCACTTTGCATCTTCATGCCCTCTCACCCAGTTAAAGCAAGGCACAACCTATTTGGATCAATCTGCTGAGCAATTTGCTTTGAATGACCCTACACCTTAATTATGTTTGTTATTGCAACAACTACTTGATAATTGAACCTTGTGTTACTACTAAAACAGTCATAACACTAGAGAAATATATATGTGTGTGTATGTATAATCATTTTTTTCATTAAAATGCTCACAATAACTCATGATCCTGTTACATGTTGAAATATAGTGGTTGGGGTTTGCTCTCCAGGAGAAAGAAAATAATGTTCTTGTATACTGTGCTGACAATGATAGGTTGCCCAAACAATGCTCTATAGCGGTCCCAGGGGGTCCTGAAGAACAGGATGAAAGGGGCTAACAGAAAAATAGATGGACTGCAGTCTGTAATTATACATCTACAAAGTACATCTATGTGGTAAGCAGAACTGATAAAATGTAGACTGTAGCTAATTTGGTAGAATTGTCAGTATACTGGCATCTTTGAAAGTTATTTATATCACTAGCCTAAATGGTGACAGATATACATATAGGTATCCTTCAGAATAAAAGGATATAGTTACATTACGTTGAATTAACATGACATAACAGTAATGAATATCTAACACATGTTCCCCCTAATTTTTTCAATTTGTTGTGTTTAGTGTTGTGTGTAGTATCCCAACCTGAATGACACCTGACTAAAGTAAACAATCTAACGTCAATCCATCCACAGCCAATTAACCGTAGTAAAGGTAGTTACTTTTTGCAAAAGACTACTTGATCTCACTAAAGATGCATCAGTATGGAATTTCAGGGCAGATAACCGTCAGTAGCACCTTTTTGTGTCTGATACCATTAATAGCATAAGACAAGTCAAATCTGTCATCTAAATGGCAGATGATTGTTATTGTATGCATTTACATAATTAGCAGAAACTCCCAACCTACAGTGAGAGAGAATCAAACCTTTAATCATCTGTATGAGGAACTAATCACTATACTGTCTGTTTCATTGGGTGAGTTGAAAGGAAGAGAAATTGTGTTCTTAGATAATACTCATCAAACATTTTTATTTGCAAATATATTGGCAGGCTATATATCACACACCCCTAGGAAATAACAACAACTCAAGAAGCTTGAGATTTAAATGCTAACAAACCTAGCATTACAGCCTGGGCCAGAGGCTAAGAGCAAATCAGAGTTGCAAAAGCCAACAACCCCACACCCTCCCTTTAAGGGTCAAGCAACAGCTGATGTCTCAAACTGTGCCTTTCTGTGGTTCCCAACTATAAAGCCAGACATCCTACTCAGCCTGTTCTGGGAATTGACCCGCTTAATCCATGAGGGGAGAGAGAGCACAAATATCTCTGAACTTTATTGGATAAGGCTAGGAAGAGTAGAGAGGTTCAGCAAGTCCGATCAGCAGATTTTTCAGAAACATAGACATGATGAGCAGTGTAAAGAAGCAGTTTGCTCCCATCCTTCTCTGGTGACCCTAAACAATAGTACAACAAACAGTGGATCGATGTCAGCTTTTGTCTGAGGGAAGGCTTCAAAATGCGTTACAAAGAGACTAAGAGAGAGAGGGAAAATTACACCTGGCTCTGTCTTGCTAAAGAGAAAGACAGTTCTGACAAAGACAATAACTGAGGAGTTTTATTTTTCTCTTAACTCTTAAAAGCCATTGTTCAGGTCACAAGCTAAAATAAAGTCAGTGATATTATATCTCTGATCTTATCAGAATGTCAACATATTATGTTTGAAGAAACAAATGAATAATGAAACTAGTGATGTTCAACACTTTTCTCTTCTGTATTTGCTCCGGCGTTGCTTTTCTGTCCTCTATTAATTAAGGAAATTAATTTGAATTTTATATTGAAACCTTGTCTACTCTTACATGATCAACTGATGCATGTTAATCTGTGCTTGTCAAATGCTCCAAGCATCAGTCTCAGGTAAAGCATTTTGGGTGGTTCTTTTGTTGTCATTACTAATGCTGCTGGAGCATGTGGGATTTTTATGTAATTTTTTTTTTAGAAAAGGAACGCCCATCAGCTGGAACCAGGACATAAATATCAATTGCATCCTGCTGTTTGACAGGATGGCCAAGCCGCCTTGCAAGATAATTGCCCTTTTCTATTATTCTCTTGGAAAAATACTTATTGATGGTAATTACATAGTATCTCAGCTACAGTGGCTACAGTTTGAAGTTTCGGTGCTACAGGCCTTAGTTTGCCTTACGTGTTTTTCCTGCAAATGTCTGGGGCAGAAGGCACCGTACGGTGCAAGAATGGTTAAATCTTCATAACTATTCTTTTGAAACAGACCATCAGGCCTAGTGAGCAGTCTAATGTGTCAAATATACACAACTGTGTTCACATGACCCAGCATTTGATGTACTTCATGAGCACACTAAAGTCCTCACTCTAAACTTGCTTCTACTTTAATGTTATTATGGTATCAAGGATATTCCTTTATATTTTTTATTTAAGATGAATTTATTTAAGATGTAAATAAAGTAATTGAAAGTCATTTGATCTGACATGTTTATTTTTAGATAGAATTACTTAGTCAGCAATGTTAACAGTGGTTGTGAAAGGAGCCAGACATCAGTAGTGTTAATGCTCACTCACTAAAAAAATTTAATACACTGCATATTTATGAGCCTGGTTTTTGATGGATGGATGGATGGATTGATTGATTCTCCTCATTTAACCCATTGTGACCCATGCAGTGAAACACTCATATATGCACACAAACTAATGAACAGACACACTAGGGCGGTGAGTAGTGCCCGGGGAGCAGTCAGGAGTTAGATGCCTTGCTCAAGGGCACTTCAACTCTCAAGACATGTGACAGTTTACTGGAGGTTTTGGATAGCTAATAAAATGGCTATGTTCGAGTTGTAGATATAGCCCCTGGGTCCTATGACCCCCATGGTAAAGAAATCTGATTTAGTTTCTTCATAATAAACAAATCTCATTTAATGTTAAATATCACACACATGTAAATCATCGATAAAAATCCCCTCAAAATCCATGTTCATCTTTAAGCCCTCCTTTGTAAGCGCTCTCATAATATAGTGCTGCCTTGGGCTGTTTATACACTTGCAGTCAGAACTATTCAATCCTCATTGCAAATTTGGTTGTCATCATCAGCGTTATTAATTAATTCTCTTCAGTTTTATCAATGTGTTTCATGGCATAATTCATTCAGCTGATTGGTGGGTTTGTATGTGTGTTTGAGGTGTTTTCAATGTTATGGTCCAGTACAGTTTCTTAGAGTAGACTCAGAGTCTGGGCATGTGTCCTGAGTTGGTGGATTCTCATGCTTGTTTGCTTGTTTACAGCAGCACCAGCAGATAACTTGCATGTTTCACCAGAGGCCTTTTCTCGCCGAAAGATTCCTCTTATATTAGGCAACACTGTTCTGTCTTTGCCCCAGCCTTGCATTCTTAGCACAACGAGAAACAGATCATGGTTAGTAGATTCTTCTCTCTCTCTGCCTGGTGCCTCTTAAATTAAAGCAGAATGATTGCATAGCTGTCCCTACAACAGCAGGCTGAATGAGGTCATTTTGCTTGCGTTCTCACAGATTGAATGGTTCAGGCAATGTGATGAGTAAACCACCCTTTTGGTTGCCAAGTGCATGGATTAATTTAGTGTTTGTGTCACCTGAAACAAAGGTACAAATGATGATAATAGTATTTACTTGCTTTCTAACACTTTGTCCATCTATACATAAATGAAGTAGTGTGTGCCTCTTTTGTTCTTGATTTAAGAAGTGGATAATGCAGAAAATTCTGTATAAATTTGTGGATAAGATGTATGAATAATACAAGACATTCAGGGACAATGACCGACTGCTTAGATATCAGTCCGATAATCAGTCAGCAAAGGCTGATTTGTTTAATTTGTCTAGTTATTCAAATTGTGATGTTTCTTACTTTAAGCATCTGTATAGTATGCAAAATTAATATTTACGGACACAATGCAGAGCACCTCATTGGATTTCCTGCTAAGTGTAGTGTGATAAGGCTTATACAACTTCCAGTAGAGGTTGTGAATACGTGCAGTTAGGGCTGGACAATAAAACAATAACGATAATTATGGCAAAATAACGTTTCCTCGATAGGACTATAAGACGTAGTCGATAGAAAGTTGATAGAATTAAGTTCCGTCCATGTTTTGAGATACAACACAAAGTTGACCTCATAACCAAAAATCCAGAGGAGGGAAACTTTATTTTTCTACCGAAAACAGAGTCGCTAAACCAACTCCCCATTTGAGCTGAAAGAGAGTCGACTCAGCGCTATAAGTGAACATAAACAGGGTCCTTTCCTTAGCACAAACTTAAAGGGCCAGCAACAGCCTGCTTAACACAGTGTCTGTGTGTAAATACTGTTCATACTAACACTGCCCTATATATATTTCAAATAAACTACATACACGCACACACACACACACACACATATATGTGTGTGTGTGTGTGTGTGTGTGTGTGTGTGTGTGTGTGTGTGTGTGTGTTTAATTTATTTGAAATACAGTTGTGTAATGTTCTATAGTACATTTGTCTATCATCTAGAAAATAAATCAGAAGATAAAAAAAATGTAACAAACTTTTTACATTTTGATATCTTTATTTCTCATGTAAAAAGAAAAAAAATCTTGTGATAAGATTTGTTCCCATATCGCCCAGCCCTACTTGCAGTGCTCAGTCAGGTTTGCTATGGTAGACATCAAACGACATGCGATTTCAGACCCTATTTGTGTACTTGTAGTTGCTTTTGAGGTGCCTGTTTTCTCTTTTGCTTAAATATGTTGGGGCTTTGTTTTGTTTGTTTGTTTTACTACATGTTTCCTTTGTTTATTGTCATACATTGTTCTATGCCAGTTGTGAGGTTCACCTCTTTGAAGAAGTTGCCCAAACTTATGTGACCTGCTTTGCATTTGATTTCTTTTTCTGCCCCTTTAGTTATCTCTCTGTTTCCTCATGTGCAAGTATTGATCATTTGAATGCCATGTCCATAACTGTTTTTATTAAAATGCCCTGTTCCAGCGACATACTTTGGATGTTTGTATTATGCAAGTGAATTTTGCCATGCCACAGGTCTTTCAGGTATTGACAGATGTTTTTAATTTGACAGGCCAAACCCTTCGCCTTGCAGCGTACTTCATGAAGCGTCATGTCAATCTCCGTTGTGTTATCAGACAACACTACCGAGGTGAGTTAATACCAATCCCGTACCTTCTTTTAGCATAGCATCCAAAAGCTCAGCCATTTTAACATTGTGCAAGTATAAATTGAATTAAGTAAAACGTTCAGCTTCTCATCTCTGAACTGAATACCTAGAACAACCAGACTAGCGGAAAAAGTCTAGGATAGTAACGTTAGCTGTGGTCACTTAGCATATTCTGTTTACCTGGCTGCCTTTTCCTGTGTAACTATCCATTTAGGCACCAGAATAAAACTTCTGCTCTGTTCAAGTAGGACCAAAAACTGGAATAAGAAGTTAATCAGTCTTGTCAGAAAGTGTTCTTGCAAACTAGCGTGAGCTTAGCATTAGCAAACAACTATAATCCTACAGGGATTTGAAGTTTACAATGTTTGTTTTACTTCAAGCTTTTGTCACACATAATAGTAGTAGTTTTAAAGCAACTCTTTAAGTCATGTTAAAATGTCTCACTTTCAACACCTGATATGTGTTATATGCCTTGTTGTTAAGTTTATAACATTTATAACATATGACATTTGCAAATCATTGCATTCTGTTTTTATTTACATTTTACACAGTATCTTAACTTTTTTGTAATTGGAGTTGTATTGTTTAAGAAAATTCATTTGTTTTACCTCTGTAGAACTGCACATTTTTCCAGAGCGATTTGTTGTGTGTGTGAGTCTTACAGAGTTTGACATGACTCATTTTGCAAACCTGAACGTAAATGTGGTAAGAAATGTTTATATTCTTCACTATACTGGTTATACATAAAATGTGGAATTCTACATCAATTTAGAATTCCTATATGAACAGTATTGACTCCATGTTCTGTATTTGATTGTCATTTCAAAACAATGTAAACATTAAGAAATACCTTTTTTTTCCTTTTAAAAGAGATAGCAGTTGGATTTGTTTAGGAACAATTAACATACAGTCGGGGTAATTTGTTAAATGACCATAGGTTTTGCTGTTTTAAGAAGGCAGATGCATCATCTCACAAACATTACTGACAACACCTTTATGGAGACATCATGTTTTCCCCCTATTTCTGTGGTATGTCAGGCTGGATCACATGATCAGATCAGATTTGACCCAAATCCCATAAGTTGTTAATTGTTGTCCCACAATATAAAAATGTTAAAGCATTGGATGTTCTATATTTTGTGTAACAATGGACTGAGCCTTGTTTAAATGAAGAAAAAAAAAACCTTCTCCCCAAGACTGAAGCGTGATTTCTGCACAGGCCCTCAAATTTGAGCCTTAATACAAATCATTAGCTGAAATGCAGAAACACTCGTGTGTGCACTGTCTAGGTCCATAGATGTTGTTGATTGTTTAGACACAGAGCCTGGAATTTCTCGCAGGATGTTTTATAATTTGGTATCTAGGGTGATATGTTGTGTGGTGAAGAGGCAGACATGGGTTTAGTATTGCATACTTCCCTCAGACACCCTGCTGGTTCACTGTATCTTTAAGAAAAGTTTCTTAAACCTTAAGAAAAGTTCAAATCCTGCCCTTCTCTTTAAATATTGCTGTATAATCTGTCAGAAGCCACCCACCATAGTGATGACATCAAGCAGAATATACATGTCTCCCATTGATCCTGGTTGAATCATTTGTTATTGTTTTTCTTCAAGACATTTTCTTTTTCTCTTTTTTCCCCCCTGTCTTGCTCTGGCTTTAAGTGAAAGCAACAATTGTAATAATTTGAGTGGAGAGATCCAGTTTGAGAGTGCAGAGTTCAGATTGTGTAACCAGTTTTCCATTCTAAGAAAATCAAGGCTCTAGTTTTCATGTACTCCTCCCCAGGATGTGGTTCTCTGGGCTTGTATGTGTCGTGGAGACTGGCTGGTTGGAGGCTTGCGGTGGCTTTCTCTCTCATTTAACCTCTCTGGTGGTTTGGAGGAGAGAGATACAATAAAAGAGCTGGACTTTCTCACATGACAAAACACATTTGTTTACTTTCATTGTTCTGCTCTTATTTGTCAGTGGGCCTGTTTTCCACATTGCGTTCTACTTTAAAACTGTCCAGGAAGGTCATTAATCAAAATGGAAACAAACTGGTTCAAAGTGAGTCATGTCTAATGTAGATGCATATTGTGAAAATAGTATTGGTTTACAGGAGTTAGTCCTTCCAATGCAGTGATATTCTGACTATGTCTTATCATTACAGAGCTTGTTGGCCTGAGTGTGTTTGAAAGGCACCTAATTTTTTAGCTAGTGTGGAAGTTCAAATTAGGTCCTTTGTGTTTATTGGGCAGCAAGGAAGGATGTAGGTATTTATTACTCACAACCACCTACTCAACTAGTAAAGTACTAGTCAAAAATGTAAATCATTTCTTAGTTATACTGTTAATAAACTGTACTAATGCATCCAGTGGTGGCTATCCATATAAAGCGTGACCCAGTGCACTTTTCCCATATTAAACTTGTCAGTTTTATTTTAACATACTTAACATCTTAAATGTATAATGTCTATGACTAGTGGGAAATTTGCATAGTGTTTGCCCTAATGACTACTGTCCTGTTGCACTCACACTCATCATCATAGCCACAACTCTACAATTGACCCTTACTCATATTAAGAAAAGGCACTTAGGTTATGATGCTGCAATAGACTGGTGGGTCTGCAGTTGGATCCTCTGTCCGAATCGGGATCTCTATTTCCATTAAATTCAAGTTTATTTGTGTAGCGCTTTTTACAACTATATTGTCACAAAGCAACTTTACAGAAGTTTGAAAACAGACAGTTACAACATATTTTCCCTAGTGAGCAAGACAGAGGCGACAGAGGCTTAAAAAACTCCCTCAGACTGGAGGAAGAAACCTCGGGAGTAACCAAGACTCACAAGGGGAGACCTGGATGGCAAAGCTTTAGAAACTGCACTTGTAGATGCAGTCTTTGACTGAGGCAGTCTCTGAATGCTTCTTTATGAAAGTGAAAGTGAATTGAAACATCATATCTCAATGCTGGTACATCTGTATGGCACAGTGATGCAACTAAATAGGTTTTAGATGGCACAAATGGACAGGAGAGCTGGTTGGTGAAAGGTGAGGAGGAGGCCCTGATGGTCAGTCTTCCAACAGAGACTGTGTTAGAGTCCTGAACATTAAGTGGGAGATTATTCCACAATTTAGGGGCTTTGTAGGAAAAAGCTATCCCTGTCAAAACAAACACAGCGGTTCATAATAGAAAGCAAGGTGCAAGACTGTGCAAGGCTTTATACTTCAGTAAAAGAATTTTATAGTCAATATGGAATTTAACAGGAAGCCAGTGTAGCACTGATAAAACTAGGCACATGTGATCAAATTTCCTGGTTTTAGTTAGTACTCTAGCTGCAGCATTCTGGACTAACTGAAGTTTATCAAGGTTCCTGCTGGGGTATCCTGACGACAGTGTGTTATAGTAGTCTAGCCTTCAAGTTATAAAGTCATGTATCAACAGATATCACCTTTCTTAACTTTGAAATGTTTCAGAAGAAAAGTTGTCCTTGTAATATTACCTATGTGTTAATTTTTAATCTGGATTTTTCATCTGGTTTGACTAATATGTACAGCTGTGTATCATCAGCATAGCAGTGGAAACTGATTCCATGTATATTCCATGTATTTATAACTGAGGCTCATTGCAACATGTATAATGTCAATAACAGAGGACCTAAGACAGAATCTTTTGGGACTCCATATTTCCTTCTTATATAATTAAATGATTGTTTAATTTTATGAACTGGAAACGTGAGGTAGAATGTGAACCAAGATAACGCTTTTCCTGTGATTCCGACCATGTTTTCTAATCTGTCCAAGAGAATAACGTGATCTATAGTGTCAAAAATTGCACATAGATCGAGTAGTACCAGCAGAGATACATGGACCTGATCAAGGCAAGAAGAAGATAATTTGTTAACTTAACAGTCTCTGTGCTGTGGTCGGGCCTAAAACCAGATTGAAATTTTTCATATATGTTATTCTTATGTAGATAGGAACGGAGTTGTTCGGCTACAGCATTTTCTAAAATCTTAGAAACAAATGCTAAGTTTGAAATAGGTCTATAGCTGGACAGTTCCCTCTGGTCAAGATTTGGTTTCTTTATCAAAGGCTAATAACTGTTAGCTTGAATGATTTTGGTACATGTTTTAGGCTATGGGAGGAGTAAGTTACTGTTCAAATGGATTTGTGTGTGTGTACATCTATATATATTTTTTTTTCTTCAATAAGACTCATGAAATTAAGTAATGATCTGAAACTACTGAAGTCTGTGGAAGAACAGTTTTTTGTATGTCAGATTATAATTATGTATGTCAACAGAACTAGACGTACAGGGTCTAAGATAGATGAGAATGCCTTTTTAATAGATCTGCTGAGTTTTTAAAGTGTATATTAAATCTTCTGTATTTATTACAGACAACTCTAGCTGCTGGTGCCCCTAAAGGTGTAGCTGTTTTTGACACCATCACACTGAATGCTGGAGCCCACAAGCAGTATATATAGTCCATTGCTGTGCACCACTACCATGGTGGGTCTCATCAGCAGGAAATGATGAGTCAGTACGCAGAAACTAGGTGCGTTGACTGACAGACTGGTGCAGAGTCAACAACCTGTATCTGAATGTGGACAAGACAAAGGAGATGGTTGTTGACTTAAGCAAACCACTGAGAGACCACTTGTCGCTCATCAACAACTCCTCTGTGAAGATTGCTGCAAGCAAGTTTTTTTGGTATTCACCTAGCAGAGAACCTCACATAGACCCTAAACATCAGCTTTATAGCCAAAAAGCCCAGCAGTGTCTAATTTCTATGGTATTTTCTATGGAAGTTAAGTATACTCATATTATATCCACCATCCTTACTATCTTCTACTGAGGCATGGTGGGCAGCGTCCTGAACAGCATCCTGACCTGATGTGGGAATTGCACTGCCTCTGATCACAAGACCCATAGTAAAGACAGTTGAAAAGATTGCTGGCTTCTCTCCTCCCCCCTATAATGGACATTTACACCACACATTGCGTCCGAAAAGGCACCAGTATTGTAGATGACCCTACACACCCCTTACTTGATATGTTCTTTGTTCTGCCATCTGGAAAAAGGTACCGCAGCATTAAGACAGACTGCGCCACAGTTTTTTTCCATAAGCCGTGACATTCCTCAACTCCCACAGCTTGAACTGATGGACGCATTCATACACACTTACATGCACACACAGGGGTGTAACAAAACATCAGTATGTCATCCATGTTGTGGGTTACTTCCTGAGTTGTGGTCTACAGAAAGCAGTTCTGGGGGAAAAGTCTTCAAGAATTGTCTTCCAGCCACAATTGGGGTGTTTGATGTGATTGAGTTTAGGGCTCTGTGCAGGTCTATATTATTATTATAATTATTAATTATAAATTATATTATGCTATATTAATTAAGATTGCCCATCACAGTCCATGAAAAACTGTGTGCTGCAGACTATTATTCCCCCTCACTATTAAGCTTTACAGCAGACCCTAAAACTTTTGGACAGGTGGCATCCACCAAACACAGATTTGTGAAATCTGATTCATTACTCTATAGAGCATGTTTCCATTGCTTTTGAGAGTGTGATTTATGTCACTTCAAACCAACATTTCACAATGGTGATCATAGTCTTGTAAAGGACAGTTTGGCCATAAAAAACAGCCCATAAAGTTCCCAACGAACAGCTCTTGTGCTCACGTAGCTACTTAAAGCTGTTTAGAAGCAAATGTGGTGAAAAAAGAATAAAAAAAAATTAAAAACTTTTGAGACTTTTAATTTTCTGCTGCTTTATCTTAATTCTCTTCTACAGTTGTTGGTATATAGCAAAATATGACAAATACTTGTCATTGTTTAAAAGTACTGAAGAAACATTAAAACATTAGAGGAGTTGTCAATAACAATTAAGCTTAAATTACTTGACTTTTGCTCCACCCCCCCTCAAAGAAAATAGGCAAGCGGCAGTCCTGCCTATTAATGTTGCGTGCTTAATGTTTTTGCAGACAAAATTAACTTTGATTGTGCGGGAAAAAATAGGTGTTATTGGATATTTAATATGTTGTGCTCCATGGCAACCAAGGTACTCTCTCTGACCAAAGGCAGCCAATGGTAAAGTTTTTAGCACTACTAGAAATGGTGGTCCAAATTCCTGTAGTGTTATTCGCTGCTAAAACACACATCTACAAAAAACACTAAAAAGTGGTGTGAAAAAATGCATGTCAACTGTATAACACAACTGTCAAATTATATTTTTTTATGTCAGCCATTTGATAATTTGCAACAGAGAAAGAAAACAGTTTTGCTATTATTTAATATTTGGTATGCTGTGTTACACACTAAATCCAGTTAAACAGGATTTATAATAAACCATGCAGTTTGTCTATATTGTACAAGGTCTGACATGATGCACCATCAAAAAATATTAAAGGAGTAAAAGAAAAAAAAAATAATGAAGATAATAACAGTGAAACAAAACAAAAAACAAAAACAAACTGAAACAACTAGAGAAGAGTTTTAAAGTGCCCTGTGGTAAATTCTAGCTGATGCACTGTCACTAAAGATGCATTTCCTAGTTTACATTAGCTCTGGGCACCATGGGTTGTTGAAGTCACTGGTACAAGTGATCATTTTCAGTATTTACATGCTCTTGATAAGAGTGTCTACTAAATAATGTAGAATGTTTACAAAAAAAAAATGTTAATGTTGACTAGACTCTGCTTAATGATCCGACTATGTACTTATCTAGCTGTTTGCTACTGAAATAGAACTAATAGTCTGTCTTTACCCTGTTGTTAGGGTGGTGTCTTTGTTTAGTCTTTTATGAATCCAATAGGCTTGGGCTGGGGTGTCTGTTTTTGTGAGGAATAAATGCTGTTGTTAGGGCTTCATTAACTCTGTTGAAGGTACAATAGGTTTCAATAAGCTGCTCATGTCTTTGTGTTCGATCCTTCTGCTCTCTCTTCTTATTATGGCTTCTTCTCCTTTAGCATATGTAAACTAATTTAATATAATTTCAGAATATCATGCTAATTTGCATTATTGATAACTTGTTTAAAAGCTGTTAATTATTGTAAAATGTTTTCAGTACTCCCCAATACAAATCTCATACTGCAAAGAATAAAAAAATTTAAAAAAGTGCATTTCCCGAAGAAAATGTTGAGTGTTAGCTTGTTATGGCAGTGTTAGGAAGTTGTTAAGGTGTTGCTAGGTGTTGTATGGAAAACACATGCGGATCAATATGGCTGTGGATTAGACACATGGAGGAATGTGGGTCAGTAAGGCTGGGGGTTAGACACATTGAGGCTGGCGATTAGGCACATAGAAGAGTCTAGACACATAGAGAGATTAAACACAGAGGAATGTGACTGAATTTAGAACTTGGGGACCTGTCCTTGGTGAGTACATGCAGTTTGGTGACTGGTAAAGGAATGTATGGTTTGTATGGGAACAAAAACGAATGAAGCCTCTATCACTCCCCATGTTGAGTGTTGGGATTCTTTAGGGTGCTCTATTAGTGACATAGGTTTGCCCATGAGCTAAGCATTTACAGTAAAAATGTTTTCTCTTCTTTTTTTAATCATAGTTTGTCTTTTTCAAGACAGAGCAGTGTGGGCAAAGCAGGTCAGGGTATTTTTCTGGCCCCAGAGAACCCCTAGACCTATTAAACAGCTCCATGATTGCAAAGATGGTCGCCCTTCAAAAAATGTGAGTATCTAATGGGACTTTTGCCAGCCCAGGATGGAGATAATAAGCCAATAAATTATGTCAAAACATATTGCTAAACGTGTGTGTGTGTGTGTGTGTGTGTGTGTGTGTGTGTGTGTGTGTGTGTGTGTGTGTGTGGGCGTGCATTCATTAAACCAAGCCAGTCATCCCAATGCCTGTCCTCGACCAGGACATGAAATCCAGGACGAGAACCAGGGGGCCATACTAAGCCAGCTACCAAATGAGGCAGTACAGGATGCACTACAAGAAAAAAAGCTATTTAAGGATGAAGTCACGGATGTGTTCATGAAAAAAGCTTCTGTGGAAAGTAGAGTAAGTGATATTGTGGTAACTCTAAAAAATTTTTTAATGTAAAATATTTTTATTATTTTAGCAATGTCTTCAATTTTTTTATGAGATTGTTTTATGAGATTTTTTATGAATAGATTTCTGTAACTCTCTTTTTCTGGGATTCCCAAGGAAACAATCCATCCCCTACTGCTTGTACAAAATGCAACAGCACATACCAAAACAAAGAAGAGAACTTGTATCACTCCAATTTAGAAGAACTATCTGTATAAAGGATACAAGCTCTCTTTTTTTGTTTTGAATAGATTTTAAAGGTCTGCTAATAGTCTATTCAACTCTATCTGATAACCCAAAGCTTATATCATAGAATGTCTCTCTGTTTATGTTCCAGATCTTAGAACACATTCCTTAAAATACAGAAAATGTGGAAAGACCTCTTTCAGTTATTGCACTTTTAAATTGGGAGCTCCACCATGTATTAAAAAAAGGTGCTGTTTACACTTTTAAGAAACACTTTAACAGAGTCTATATCTTTTTAACTAAGTGTTCAGTTGAAACGTTTGCATTCTCTTGGTCCTTATACATTTCATTTATGTCTTTGGCAAATTAAAAAATTTCTTTAATCACTGATAATAACTGACTGAAAGAGCTGTCACATATTACTCTATAAAAAATAATAATAATAATAATAATAATAATAATAATCATCGTGCAGGATTGTGCAGAGCAGCATGACATGGACCGTGACTCTAAAAGCATCCAACAAGACCTCCAGACTGGAAGGAGGAGAAGACGTATCTTAAGCCACTGGGAAGACTTTGACCATCAGGAGGTGAAAAGGCCATGTATTCGAGAGCCTTTCGTTGGTGCTGGAACGCACAGTACTTCCGTCATGGCCCTGACACAGAGTTCCACATTGGGCCCCTCTCCCAGACACCCTGGTGCTGCTGCTCAAGCTTCTTCTGAGAGCATGTTGGAAGAGGAGCTGCTTACACATGGAAAACTGCACCTCCCCCTCAGCAACAGCACCGCCAAGCACACTAACCAAAGCAGACTGGCCACAAGTCTGAGAGACCTATCTGTCAAGGCTGTATCCTCTGGCTCCTCTATTAGTTCCAGATCAGCTGCCAAAGAGGAGGAGAAGCCGAATGTGCCCAGAATATCCCGATTACGGCGTCTCAAGAAATCCTAAGAAGAACAAGCAGCAAGCAGTAGAGAGTCCTTGACGCCATTGTACAGTCCTACTATAAAATGCTGTCCGTAAGCAGAGGTATGCATGAATATATATTGTTGCTGTCCAAAGAAAAACATATATCTCAATTTTTATGTTTCTACAGCATTTTAATTTCATTTCATGATGAAAGTACAAAGGAAAATACTTCAAAAAAAACTAAAACAATTTTGATTCTGTTGACTAACATTAAAATTAAGGACAAGTAAAGTTGCCATTTTGGAGATACATGTTTATTCTACATATAGCTCCTATATATATTGTAAACACGCTGATGCAGTGGAGGCCAAAAGTCTGACCACCAGTAAAATATTTATATTTGAACATTCTAAACATTTTTACTACAAATTATATTATCAGAATGCATAACAGTTTTTAAATTAGATGTAGCATGTTTGAGATATTTGCATACTAATGTCACTTATATGTACAATTGTCAATCAATTAAAATAATTCATAACGAATGACATATCATACAGTTAATTGCAGTTTCCATTTGATGCTAAAGAAGGGTTTCCATTTAAAAACAACTCATTATGTTATAGATATAAACTTAAGCTTAATTATAAGATAAAATTTGTAACATCCGTAGAATTCACATTCACAGGGCAATTCACTGTTTCCAGTTATCTTTATTGACATCCAGATAGAGCAGCAGTGGCTACATGTTACAACTAATAATCGTGTATCTGTAATACAGTGTCTATAGTGCCATTTCATTTATGATTTTCATGCTTCATTCAAACAGCTTGTGTTTTTTCGAGCTCTTAAGCTCAAATGTGGTCTCCCACTCGCTCTTTGATTAATCATGCCTGACCACTGTGTATTTTGCAGAGGTTATAGATGTAAAAGCTGTATTTAAACAGCTGTATTTTTCTCTGTATAAGATCAGAATAAATAAATATGCATAAACAGTCTTGTTCAAATCCACTACCAATGTAATGAAGGACTCATTAACCATACCAAGTATTGGGTGATAATCATATTCAAACCTCTTTTTGTGGCAGCTAAAAATGTATTATAGTTAAGTGTGCCCATCGAAATTGTATATAAATCGAATTTATTGTAATGTTGGTATTTTCTGAGCACATTACATACTCCTAAATTAAATAGCTTTTGAAATACTCTTTTAGTCTGTGTGTGTGTGTGTGTGTGTGTGTGTGTGTGTGTGTGTGTGTGTGTGTGTGTGTGTGTGTGTGTGTGTGTAAAAATCCATAGAGATGCACTGTCATTAAACTTCAGAACAACCTCATTTAAAGCTCTGTTTTATATTACTGCTATAGGAATAAAGGAAGACGCACAAACAAATATAATAGCGTGTTTGCATTCAGCAGTTTTCTGCTAAAGATCTTAACAGACAAGTAGGAGCCACCAAGAACACCATGGCTTTAAGCCCAAATCACTGGCTCCATCTGTCTGAAGTATCAAATCTTCCAGCTTTAGCTGAGCACATGATTGATTTCTGTGCTCTCTCACAAGTCTTTACGTGATCTGGGTTTTTTACTTTCTGAGTCAGCTGTCAACTTCTTATGGTTGTAATTTGTAAATGCATTATTACTTTTTATCACAGCCAAAATGTCTTGCAAAAGGAGTTAGCAAAATAGCTCATGTCACTATTAAAGTCTGTGTGGTATGCACATTCATCTTTAGTGTAATGGTCATGACTGGATGTGAGCATGGTAATAAATTATTCTGCAAAAATTTAGCCCTTCATTATCTTTTAATTTATATATACATGCAGAATCTCTGTATAATAATTATTATAAATTAGTTTGTATGACACAATTACTTATGCCTAGAATTTATCATATGTAATTGTTTGCCTGGACCTTCATAAATATTTGTATTTGATGGGCAGATGCTATGATAACAATGCCTGTAGGCTTGGTTTTAACGTTGGTAGGGACACAACAGAACATATAGTAAATAATAGCATATATTTAATTATTAATTAACAATTATTTTTGAGTTTCTGTGCAGTAAAATAAGGCACAACAGATTTCCTCCATACAACCAATATTATAAGTTTAATAACGTTTGTATGTAAGTCATCTAAAAAGTATAAGGTAGAATGTCATACATTTTCAGCAGTACTGGTGTCACTGTACCAGTGTTTGTGTGGTTTTATGCCGCAGTCATTCAAGTATGCAGGATTCAGGGCATGAGTCGTTTTCAGGACACAACAGATACACAGGGCCATCACCCACTACAAAGCTGTTGTAACAAGGCCTGAATGACTTCTATGCACGCTTTGTTACGCATAACACCATGGCTGCGAGGAAGTCCACCTCCCTGCCTGTGACCAGTGTGACATGACTCTGCTTAAAATCAACACGCAGAAGAAGGCTGATGTTAAAAACCACCACCATTATCAGCCCAAAAAGCTGTCCCATCACACTCATTTCCGCCATCATATAGTGCTTTAAGAGGCTTTTCATGAGGCTCATAAAAGGGTGCCGGGCTCTGCCCTGAATCCTGCACCATACTAGCATTTAATCGGCTAAAAAGGAGGGTCTATCTGAAAGGATCACATCACAACCCACAACTGTTTGCTGATGACACAACTATGCTGGGTTTGATGAGGGAGGAGGTACAATGGCTTACAATAGCCCAGAACCAACAACCTGTCCAATGTGAACAAGACAAAAGAGCTGGCTGTTGACTTCTGGTGGAAGCTCTGGGAGCACAGTCTGACTCAAGTTCCTCTTTGTTCACATTGTGGAGAACCTCTCCAACTATCAGACTCCTGTACCAGAATCCATCCATCAATCCCATCCATCGATCAATCTAGCTGCTCCTTTATCTTTGTACCTCTGCAGCTGTTTTTATTGTATGATTTCACCAACCAAATCCGATGCAAGCTTTAACAACAAGCTGGAAACAAACTTTACATCAAGCTTTATTGTATGCAGGTATCCTATTCTTTATAAATGTAAGACACTTAGTTGCATCTCAAATGCTACTAAAATACTAGTCAAATTCTGGTAAAGCTATTAAAACCAGATGTTCTGTTTTATGGTGTATGTACAATAAACAAAATAAAGAAATCTAGATGTAGGATGTAGTCCGGTATATTACCACTAATGATGCAGTAACAACAAACTCGGATTTTCTAAAATCTACAGCTGTTCTTGTCATTGCTGTCCGCTTTATACTTATGTGACATTACTATGCAGTTAATACGTGCTTTATGCAGTTTGACTATAGAAATAAAAATGCTAATTTGTTCAAGCACTGGTATCAATATGTTTCACTCCTCACAGCCAGAGGTGGCTTCAATACTTCAAATTAAGGTAATTTTAGGTATCTTTACCTGAGTATTTCTGTCATTTAAGAATTTAGGATTCACTAGATGTGCATAAAACATTTCAGGGCTGCCAACTTTATAACACAAATACTTGGTTGGAAGGAAACTTGGAGTGAGGCAGAGTTGAGTCAGACGTATCTATTCAGAATAAATCAAGTGATTAACATTGCGGCTGGAAATTAGAAAAACAGTAACAAAACATCTTTCACAGAGAAACAGTAAACAAAGTTTTATAATTAAAGCTAGCATTTAGCTGTGCTCCATGCAATGTAATTGTTTAGCTTTAGCCTTAGCGTAGTTACGTAATGTAGTTTCGTTGCTTAACTAGGTGGCTGGCCAAGTACCTCTTCACTGCCTTATTTAGGTTCCAGGCAGTGTTTAAAACAAGTGCAGCCTTCAATTTAATGCTGTACTGTGCAGGGATGTCATTTATGAAACTAAAATCTGGGTTCATATCCCTGTGGTTTGAAACAAGCTATTTAGAGACATTAAAAAGTGAATTTATTTCCTAAACACAGGAAGGTAAATAAAATGCCTATTATTGTATTGAAGCCATTGTTACTCATTTCACCACCAATGGTGCTAATTGATCTTTCTCTCATTCTAAACTGTCCGTATTGTCATTTTCAGATTGTGATCTCCCATCTGTCATCATTATTGAGCATTACTTACATTACAGTACATATGTTTAGCTGCTCTGCCAAGTAAAAAGTGTCCAGTAATTTATGTAGCCCCGCGTTTTGTCATCTTATGCTGAAGGATACCGCATGTTGTGCTGCTGTAAAAGTCGGTCCAATAACTCACCATGGCTGCCCCAGCATTCACTAATGTGACGAGGTTTATTTTTGTTTCTTCTACAGCAAAGCATATGTTATTAACCACAACGTGTAACTGTGTGTAAAACAAATTCAACAACACTAAGCAGGAGAATAGTGTCTCTGTCGAGTCCCGGTTTGACTCTTTGGCACTCTTTTGCATGCCTTCATTGTGGATTTGATATTGTTGCTGTTTGCATGTTGGGAGTGACACAAAAGGCACTTTGGAATCTGATTAAAAACACATTCCAAAACATGTAGTTTAGATTTCATCGGGACAAGTGCAATGCCCTAAACTGTAGAATGGTGTTTTACAACTGTACTTCACAAGAAAGGAAAGAACCAATTAAAATAAGATTTAATTCTTTTTATACAAAATATTTAATAAATATCACTTAGAAAATGTCAGGAACAACCTCCATTAAAAAAAAAAAACAATCAAGCTCTTTACAACACGGTCAAATGTGGATGCTGAATTTTGCCATCATCTCATGGGATAAACAAAAGAGAAGTACTTTTTGTGTTTTTAGACAGCTTTTTAAAAAAGAGTAAAATAAAAAATTTTGCACAGCAACAAGAAATGGACTTCTAAAGAGCAAGGTGGTTTCTACAACAAGAGTGGTCATCCTTTGGTTTAGACCCTTGCATCACACAAAACACTTAATTCATCTAAGCGAAGTCTTCTGGATCTAATCTTTGATGCTTTAAAAAATTATGGGTTGATAGTGTATTACAAAAACTTTTCACATTTCTCTTCTCAAGCTCGAGGAATGGAGAAGACAAGCAGTGAGTTTTGGGGAATCCTTTCCACAACCTGGATGTATGTTCTTTTGAATAGTCAAACTTTGGCTGGCAACATTTAATTCTTATGAACAACATGGTTACTAGCATTAATCTGATGCTGGATCGGATAGTCTGATAATCTGATTAAATCTTGAAATAACACACAACTGTGATGTTTGCTGTGTATAGCTTCCAGTGTGAGTGTTGGAATATTATGTGCATGATAACCTATTTTTAGATGTTCATCTTAAGTGAAATACTTTAATGTAAAATTTTAAAATATATAAATATCAGTGTTAGAAAAGAAAAAATTGTGTGTGTGGGAAAAGTAGAAGCCTCACATCAAAGGAAAAGACATTTAAGATAATAGGTTAGCATCTGACATGCATGATTAAGAAATCCTTCAGGGTTGTACTGAGAGGTTTCTAGGACGTATAAACTAGTGCTGGAAGTTTTGCACGGTACATTCTTAAAAATGAGAACTTGGCTTGGATATATGATTCTAGGAAAAGCTTAAATTTGGTTTGGTTTAATTTAATTCTGTTTAAGTTACGAAATGTACAAAAAAAGGTTCTATGAAGACTCTTAGAGGCTCTTTAGGAAAACAGATATGGTTCCTCTACTCTAATTAACCCTTTTTGGAACCTGTATTGTGGAGATCTTCAGAAGCTTGGTTGGACACGCCAATCAGTGGTGTTCCCACTGCCTCCCACACCTGTTCAAGTATTCAACGCCTAGCTTATGATATCATGCGAAGTAAGAGGAAGAAAACTGATTAATTTGATTCATGTTTTGATGACATACTGTAATTTCAGTAGGTTAACCCACAAATAACAAAAAAAGTTCCCTTACATTATTTTTTGTTTTGTGCCACCAAGCTATGAAAATAAAAAGCAGCTGTTTTTCTACAGTTTCTCATCTCAGTCCTGGCAAAATGAATACAACAGAGGTTTCAAATAATTTCTAACAATATACAAAAAAAAACATTTCATTTTAGGCACACAAATGCCCATCTTATTTTTAAAAAATAGACTGTTCTTTTCTTTTGGCATCTATAAAACATGAAACAAATCTGTTGCGAAAACAAGAAAGCCATAAGCTTACAAAGCTATCAAACCCTTCAGAACTAGACAGTACATATAAATAAAAGGAACGATATTTTAAGGCTCTTGATTATTAAGTTAATAAATCAAATCTACACAGTGATTAATTAAAAACAAATGTACATATCTACACAACATTTCTAAATTAACTATTCTTCATATTGGCAGCAGCTGTGAACAGACCCTCAGCTCATTGCCAGACTGTGCCAATTTGTCTCCTGCCTAGTCTAGTGCTCCTGACATTTGGCCAAGATCACACCAATTGTCGTGGACATAATTCATTTTATGAGGATTTACATCCTTGCAATGAGGCATGAAAGTGATACAGGTGACAAAGGATACTACTGTTTGCAGTTTCATTTATGATTGGGTTAGCATCATTCCCAGCTTTAGTACTTAGAAATCACTCTTCTGTGGCCTTTCACATGACTTGTCATTTGACAGCTGTTTAAATCTTCATTTAAAAGTTATACCTGTCACAATTATTACATGACTGACTGCAATTATTTTCACAGGTGCTGGCTACTAATGAAACACTAAAGTTTACACTAATGTTTACAGCCCAGCAAACATAATGTAAATGTAACTCTCATATCTTTCTTTGTTTATTTAAATCAGCATCTAGAAAGCAGTCAGTTTGATCATCCTTTCCATGACACTGCATGATTCAGGGTTTCTGAAAGCCCCAGTGTCTGTAGAGAAATGGTACATTCCTCTGTGCTAAAACTGTCAATGAGCTTGTGCCTGCTTATAAATGACAACATTTTTAATTAAGGTCTATTCAGCCTATCTTCCAAGACATCAACTACATTCAGGAAGGTCTGAACCTGGCAAGGCAAGACTGTAAATATGTTTTTCTGTTTGTTTTTTGTCAATTTAAAAAGTCTGACAGTTGCTATGGTGAGGTGCTGTAAAGGCACACAATCAGTACACAGTAACCAGGAAGATCCCCAACGGTAGATGGAAAAACTACTTGAGCAGTGATATTGTCATCATTATAATAGTAATAATAAAAAAACACTTAAGACTATTTGAATAATAGTAAAAAACTCAAAGATACTCAAACGTATCCACAAAAATAAACATTGGAAATGTATGTGGTGCTGGTAGTGTTGTCGTTTTTGTAAAGCGGAACGTGAAATACAGCACTTTGGTTTTCCAGCCAACCACAACAACTATCAGTTGCCAGTGTAAGCCAGCTTGTCAAAGCTTAAATTAACACAGAAACTCCGCAAATAACAAACCTTAGAGTCAAGAGGATGACACCGTTTGAAATGATATAGCCTCCTAAAGGCTCTGCACGATCAGTACATGGTTAAAGAGGAGGTTTGGTCACATGGCAAAACAGGTGCCTGCTATACGATATACTCCATCCTGTTTAAACTGTGCGCTGTCTGCAAATCTCTGTTATCCTGTTTGTTAGTCCAGTTGGGGCTTTTGGTGGACGTTCGCTCCTCCTTCTCTACTAATGTGTAAACTGGTTGCTTGGTGAATCGCGCTTTCTGCACATGCTTCTCTAAGTCCTCCTCCTCAACCTCCGTATTGTGTGTCCTAATTTTGGCAATGATGGAGTTCTTCCCCTCGTAGTCTTTTATGGCCACACTGTGGGCTGCATGCTTTTCAATTGGGTTCTTAATCTGGTTGAGCTGCTCCCGCACGTTGTTGGTGGTGTTGTCTTCAGTGGCCGAGGCTGCTGTGTTGGCATTGATGTTCTGTTTCCGCCGGCGACGGATGCACCAGAGAAAGAATGTTATCAGGGCGAGGATCCAGAGAATGATGAAGATGGAGCTGAGCAGAGGAACCAGATAGTCTGGAAGAAAAAGGGCAACTTACTGAACAGAACCGTTTATCACAAAAGTTAACCTTTTAGTATAAAGGCTTCGAAATAGTTTTTTGCTAGAACATAGAGATCTATAAAGAACACTGAAAGGTTCTTTAAAAAATAACCCTATTTGGTACTTGGATGTGTAATACACACACTAATTGAGAGTAAAGTTATAATAAGATTTGGAAAATCTTAAGGCCCAAAACTTTCAGTAATTACTGTAAATATACACTCATATTATCTTTTAATAGCTTCCCTAAAACGCTAAATAAAATATCATAAAATACTGTCTGGTGTGTAGTTGTTTCCTAACACCGGACAATACTGGACAAGACTGTAAAATAATGATCAGAACTTATGGCACTACCATTAAAATGTTTGGAAAAAGTAAAATAAATGTTCATAATGGCTCCTTAGCCTGATTCTCTGTTTTGGAAATTAGTCCACATTATTGGATGTAATTATTTTCCCAGTAACAGCTTTGTATTGAGAAATGTGACAAGTAATTCGCTCATTCTTACTGCATGGTCCACTGGCAAGAACCATTCCCAAGTTAGCAAGTGAACATGCCATTTGGCAGAAGATGAAGCGAGACAACACTCTGCATTTTGATGAATGGCAAGCATAAAGAGGACCCTATCGATGCTTTGTCCAGCTGGCAAAGCTGGTGCAATGTTCCACTGCATCTACGACTACCTAGAACTTTTGGGACCAAGTTGGCCCTGGCTGTGGAAACACCTTTGAGCCATCATTTTTTATGGTGTATACAGAATTACTCTCAAGGACAGTTAAAGCTTTTAGAGCTCAAAGTGTAGCTTTCACCATGAGCTGGGTTAGGTTTTTTATTAGATACAATATATTTGATTTTAATGATAATATAAACAGCAATTTCTTGATCTTGATTTCTTGAATTAATATTAATTAGAGCTGTGGTACCTGTAAAATTATTTGAAATCATGGACACACTTTCTTGTCTAAATGTTTTGGCTTTTACCTCTGTTAAGTTTCTATACTGAACTGTGCAATACTATAGGAATATACACTACCGCTGAAAAGTTTGGAAAGTTGTTTCTTTCTGGCCATTTAGAGCCTGTCAGCAAGCCAACAACTGCTGATGCTTCAGATACTAAATTAACCTAGAATGTTGAGCTCCCTTTTACACTCACTTATTAGTAGAATGTTTTTCAGCTGTGCATCACAATTGAGCAAGGGTGTCCTAACAACCAATTAGCCCAATAACATCCTTTACTTGGATTACTCTGCCATGAAATTTAGGCAGAGGACTGAGAATTGCTGACTATATGCAAATTTAGCCTCTATACAAAAATAGGCTTTAATACAAATATTTGTATTCTTTAAAAATAATCTGATACACTTAAATTAATTGTGAAATGGACAATATTGTTGTTGCATGAAAAATGCATGAATTGCATGAAAATTGCATGAAATTAAATTCTAAAGTGATCCTAAACTTTTTTGCGGTAGTGTATATAGGAATACAGCTTGAGAAACTAGCTTTTTACCAGGCCTTATCAAGCTAAAATAAGTGTATGTTAAGTTTCACAGGCAGCTTTGTCATTTAATAATAATAATAATAATAATAATAATAATAATAATACATGATACTTACGTACTTATCTTTAGCATATATAAACACATTCAGTTGGAGTGGTGTAATTGTGAGTGTAATGTTTTTTTATGAACCCCATAATAGTTAAATTACAATTATCACATTGCATTATTATAATTATTATCAGTAATATTAGTGTTGGCAGTTACAGACACAGTAATGTAATGATTCCAATTCTGTTTGAATACTGTCAACATGTTATTTTGGGAATGGAAATCGAAATGATCCCTGAGTATTGGTATCAGTTCTGGACAAATATATGGGTCGGCCCTTACTCTTCACAGGATTTTCAGATCCTATTTATAAAATACAGCTGCATTAAGTAACTTGATGAGGTGACAACAAAGAAGCTTTTAGAGAAGCAAAGACTGTAAGCTGGTTATATGATGCTTTATCATTGATAATGTTGTTATGTGGATATTTAACTGGTCAGCCTGCTCTACATACATTCTTCACAAGTGTGGTTGTGAGCGTGAAATCAGACCTAAATGCTCAAGTCTCACAGCCAATACTTGCGTGTTGGCAGCCCTGTAATGCCGTATCCAGTTTCATCAGTGAAGCATGGAATTGTTAGAACTTAATTCTGGGCTAATTCTAGACACAACAAATACTATTGGGCTGTAGTCACCCATTGTTTTCTTTTTTGTTTCTCTGTTTATTCCTTTTACCACATTAAATAAGAATTTCATACCTGCTTTGCTAGGGTTTTGCCTCTGCTGCAAACGCACTCCAGTGACAGCTGTGATGATGGAACTGTTGCCAGTTCGCTTGCTCACCAGGTCCATAATCCGATCTGTAATCTGTTTAATTGGGCTCCTGTCCAAACTGGGCTCATCGGCTGACTATCGACAAGAATTTGAAAGTTAGAATTATCACATGAAACGTTTGCAAATGCAGACCAACTGATTAAAGATTTCTGCATTTTAATGAACCTACAGCCCACCATAGATGTCCCCTGGCTTTTATCTTAACATCAAGTTCCACAGAAGATTTTTTTAATAACTCGAATAACATGAACATGTGTACTCACTATGCTGACATGGATCTCATTGCTGGCAGAGAAGGAGGGATCGCAGGTGATGGAAATATCATACTCTGAAGAGAGGTTCTTTACTACATACACCTGCCTCAGTTCATTACATACATGCTCTATACTCAGACCCTGCAGAGAAAGAGAAAATCTATTGGGTTCAGGTAGAAGTAGTGTTTTTTGTACAACCACAGCCTTACTGGTCAGCATTTTTTTATTTAGTTGTCTTTAGTATCTTATATTTGGTTTCTGTTTATCTGAACAATTTGAGCAGAAATAGTTTTACCTGTGTGAGGTGTAGTAGTTTATTTACTGACAAGACCTGTGCATTGAACCTGAGACTCCTAACCTGTTTATAGACACTGTGATCATCGGAGCAGTTACTTTTTATTCCAGTAGAAAATTGGGGAAAATACTTTATTTAAATTAGTCAGTCATCATTAGCAGAATGCCCCCAGGAAAAACTAATTCAATGTTAACGTTGACCTCACTGTTGAGTACGGGTGTGTTTAAAAAACGATTTTTCAATTCAAATTGATCTTCATTTGAATAATCCGATATCGATTCGTATAAATCCAAGATCGACCTTTGAAATTAGCATTCCAGCCCGCCCCCAGTTTACTTGAAAGCAGATGTCTGGCTACATTTTGGATTTAGAAACCATGACAGTATATAAACATATAAACACTAATGTTTTTAGTAATGGTAAACACATTATGTGGTAAATGTACAAGTGTTCCTTGTACATTTACCACATAATTTCTCTGAAAATCTCTTTTCATATTCAAACAAAACATTGTTATTGTAACTGAAATATCCCTAAATTAATCGATATTGAATTGAATCGAATCGAATCGGAAATAGAACTGAATTGGGTCCTTGTGAATCGGGATCGAATCGATCCGGAAAACCAGTGGCGATACCCAGCCCTACTGTTGAGGGCACCATTTTTATGAAAATACTTGCCAATGTTAGCATTTAGCACTTCGTTAAGATAACGTATCAGTTGTTTTCTAGTCAAAACGTAAACTACTGCACTTAAATGAGGTAAAAATGATCCAGCTCAAATTGCTGAGATAAAAAGAAACCAAATATATTATAAGATATAAATCAAAACGTCTTTTTGCTAAGATTGTACATGTTGCTAAAATATTGTTGGCTCAGTGCATTATGAGGAAGAGATTCAACAATGTAACTGCAATGACAGCAAGAAAAGACAAGTCAATCTCTACTTGGAGAGGATGACTCACTCGAGGCATGGTCTCCTTACTGAAGGTAAACGTGATGTTGGCACAGCTGTTGTCCTGGTAAGGGAAGCTGTGGTGGCATTTGAAGTTTGGTGGAGGGGGTGCAGAGGGCCAGCACTCTCCTAGGCCATTGCAGGGCTTTACAAAACACTGTTCCTCTTTGATGGAGATGCAAGACTGGCCCAACTGGCATCCAGCATGGCCTTTATTAATCTTACACAACTTTGGTCCACACCACATCTGAGAAGAAACAGCCCAACAGTGCATGTCACGCATGCATAAAATATAAAGCATAAAACCTGACAAGCACACAGATGTCACTTTCTAAACCTCTGACAAGCTTTAGATCCCTGGACGCCAATTGTTGATTTTTGCTTAAATAATAAAGGTACACATTTCAATAATATTTTTTTTTCTAATGGTGCTAAAATGATGAAGCCTACAGATTACAGTGTAAAGAGATCTGTCTGTTTCATACAGATTGGGCTTACTGCTGCTAAACTTATTTCTAGCCCATTAATATTCAGGGAGGCATTCAGTAAAGGAAAGTTACATCACACATACCCTGGTGCAGTAGACCTTTCCACTGTGACACTGACAAGTGTTGCAGTCTTCCTCCCATTTTGCACCATCAGCAGTGATTTGACCTTCGTCTGAAATGCAGGGCCTCCCCGTAACTGAGCGACAAGGAAAGACGAATGAAAGTCAATAACCTTTTCATGAGCACTTACTGGCAACTGTGGTGTTCCTCATGAATTAAGCCATTACATTGTTCTCCCTGCCACAAGGTAAACATGATGTCTGGAAGGCATCTGAGCAAATGATTGGGTAATTAGCACATTAAAGGAGCTCAGATTAGGACAGAGAGCAGACAACCCATAGCTTTGGTATTGTCAGCTACCTGGCTGAAGCGCATCCTGTTACTTACTGTCTTGACACTGAGGCCCAGTCCGTTCAGGTGGACAAATGCAGCGATAGCCATCAATCTCATCCACACATGTAGCACCAGACGCACAGGGTGAGGACTGGCATTCATTAATATCTGAGTGCAATCACAAACATTTGATTTAATTTCTTACATGCACACACAAAAAGCAAAACAAGAAACAAAGCATTTGTTAGGATATAATGAGAAAAATACTTTTTGCAGAAAAATATCTGACATGAGAAACTAGTCCAATTTATTTTTAGCTGACAGTAACTTCATTTGGTGGGGCAGAGCAAAGCCTGAAAGTTAGGAAGAAACTCTAATCAGTGCTGAGCCCCAAGACTGAACGACTTTTGAAAGCTGCAAGCCTTCATGAACTCAGAATACGAGTTCAAAGCTGGAGCTGGTTGAATTTTTGCACTCTGCCACAATGGCTGGCTTGATGGCTTGCTAGACCATGGAAACAGGGCTGGGTCTGGCCATGACCCCATCATTCATAGTGTGAGAAATAGGGCTCACACTCACTTATGCGACAGTCAGGGCCAGCGAACCCTGGAGCACACTCACACCGGTACCAGTTCTCTCCGTCCACACAAGTCCCACTGTTGTAACTTTAGAGAGAAAGAAATAAAGAAAGAAAAAAAATAATCTGCAATGCCAAAACTTTCTCCCTCATTCATTACAATTTGGAAAGACATTTAAACAACATTTCACCAATACAGACATGAGTCATTCTAATGCTGGATGTGATATTTCAGTGGAATTCCCCTCTCAAAAGCACCATGAGCTATCTTTTCTTTCTCGTTTTACTTTTTTTTTCCACCCTCATGTTGACTGAAACTCAAACGATCTCTTGATCAGTCAGAGCAGGAAAGTTGAGCAGGGTGTACGATAGACAGTGGGGCTGAGTGCACTTTTGGAATGACAGCAAGAAAAAAAGGTGTGCCTTTTTCCCAGCACACTGCCTGCAGAGTGTGTGAAAGTTCTTCACAGCTGTACAGGCTTGTTTACAGGAGCGGGCTGCGTGCACAAAAATGATTTGCCTAGACTTACCATGGGTGTGGACTGCAGTCGTTAGTATCTGTAAGAGAAAGACAGAGAATGAGTTTTCCTTTTTTTTTTTTTTTTCACCTCTGTGTTATTGCAGCAAAGAACATGTCCAAGCTTGTGTAAGTGCACGGGAGTTGTTCTTATTAACAATCCTCCGCTGCCCCTTAAAATGACTAGAGGCTGACTAATGTGATCATCTTGGCAATAATATTGGCTGAAATCGAGGTTATACGATCTTGCATTGATAAAGCAGTTACATTTTTATCACCAATGACACCACCTGCTCTCTTCCACAACTGCAATACAGGCATTAACCTGGTTAATTTGAGCATCTTAACATGAGGATAACTTATAACAAAAAAAAAACAAAAACAAAAAAACTTTACATGAAATAAGCAGAGGACAAATATTAGGAAATACTAGGAAGATCTGTCACTTGTAGTATTTAAGCGGTCTTTCTCCTGTCTTGTTTAACCAAACAGAGAAGACTCTCGGCACAGGGCACAGAAGAATCTGAACCCTACCTTTCCCCCCAAAAAATTTCTCAAGAGAAATTGTAGATAATATATCATTCCTGTCCAAAGAAAAACATTGTACAAAAGTACATGTACTTGTAAGTCAAAGGAACCAGAATTTTTTCCAAGCTATTTTGGAGCACTTCTACTGATCCATTCATCATTGTCACACAGTGTAAACGCCCATTGGCGTGTTCAAATGAAGTAGAAAACTTAAAATCAACAAAATTGGAGATTTTTCATTGGACAGCAACAATATCTAAAATTTCTCAGTATAAGACAGGGCAATACTGTAACGTTCTAGCCATTTCTCAAGCTCAAGATCACACTGCGAAGTAGTGCACATACATTCATTCATCGTTTCTTTTTTGGTTTGTATAACTAACTGTTTATTGATGATCAGGGAACAGAGCACATTAGGGAAAGACTGAAGACATGATCAAATGTCAGATGATCTATTTCTCTTTTAGCTGTTTAAGAAGCACCTTTCTACCTCACAGTCAAAAATGCTGACTCTCTTGTTACTACCCCAAGGAAGCAATACTTACTCTGGGAACAGGTGGCTCCCTCCCAGCCTTCCTTACACACACAGGTGAAAGATTCACCACTGACTACACAGGTGCCTCCATTCTCACAAGGGTTGGGTAGACAGCTGCTGTTCTTGGCTGTAGAGGAAGTACAGAAAATGTCCGTGCCTGTCAGTCAGAATTTCTCAACTTGAAAGAAAAACAGCTTTCTAATTCAACAATAATAGGCAAACATTGTTTTCAAAATTTGTATCATATGTGTAATTAATTTGAATTTAAGTTGAATGGTAATACCCAGCACTAGTGACTACATGTGCAATGTAAATGTGTATGTTTCAATATATAATATTTTTAGATACTGGTAATAACAATATGTTATATACTGGCCGTCGATATACTGTGCACCATTTCTTTTACCCTAAACAGTTTTTAATATGGTACAGTAAATTATTTAACCTTCAAATTACTGAGTGACATTTAAAGTGAAGTTTGCTTGTTTGTGGCAAACAGTCGGAATCTATTAAAGCTTGGACCAAATGTCCAAAATGTCAAGCCCAAGATTACAGACAGCACTATTGTTTGCGATTTATCAACTAAACTCACCTATGTTGCAAGTTGTACCCTCCCAGCCTGGTGAGCACCTGCATTTGAAGGTATCCCCCTCATCATGGCAGGTGCCGCCATTGTTACATGTGGCTTCATCACACTGACTCTCACCTAAAATGAAACATACTTACAGTGAATTTAATAAACATTACATGTTCATCATAACCAGTGTTTTTTCCATTTCTTCACCCACAGTATCATTTTGGTATAAAGCACAGTAGTATCAAAAAATGTAGTATCATGAATACCCTATTCTTTATTGGGTGGGTCAGAGAAAGATTCTTACGGGAGTGGCAAGTCTTTCCCTTCCAGTCATTTCTGCACTCACAGTAAAAGTCATTCACCAGGTCTTGACATGTTCCCTTGTTTAGACAGGGGTTCAAGCTGCAGTCATCTATGTCTGGCAGAGAAAGAGAATGATGATTTTGATTAGGTCTGCAAAGGAATAGGAAACAGAGATTTAATTTTAAGAAAAACAAAACATACTAATTCCACAGTGGGCTCCTTCCCAGCCGTCTGCACAAATGCACTGATAAACATTCACTTTGTCGATGCACGTGCCCCCATTTCGGCATGGATTACTCTCACAATCATTTATATCTGAAAAATAAAAAATGCGTTACAGTACATGAACAAATCTGTGCATGTGCATGTGCAGTAAAATAATTACTGTTGAATAAGTAATTTGATGCAGCAACACGTTAATCAAATATGTTTAATTCTTTTACTACATGTCAACTGTCTAGTCATGTTGCTGTTTGGTTACATGATATGTTATCATAAAATCTGCATATTTGTGGACACTAAAGTCACTTAAATGGAAACAAATACAAACAAAATTTGCATGGATATTATAATGCCCAAGCAATGCAGCTGTGATGAGCAGTATAACGTAAACATTCAGTCTTACTCTCATGGCAGTAAGTGCCTCTGAAGCCCTCCTGACACTCGCAGGTGAACTGGCCCCCTGCCTGGCTCCTGCAGCGCCCATGAGGCCCACACACATTTGAGGAGATGTAGCGCATCCCCTCTGGTGTACTATTGGATGAAACAGCTACAGTGCAGCTGTCAATCACTGATGGACAGGACGGAAAAAGATTGTTTCCCTTTGAATTACTGCATAATGACTTTGTTTTTAATTTGCATTACATATAAAACTCAGAAGGCCCTTAAGGTCCACTGTTGGTTTGGAATAGTTAATAAAATGGCTACAATTGCACTGCATACGATGTGACCGCTATTCATATTTTATAGAGTTGCTACTATGGTCTACAAATGCACCAGTTCACAGCAAGTCACTTAGAAAAGGAGAAACTAATTATACTAGCTTCTACTGTAATTGTGCTTTAAGTCAGTGAGTTTTCTGTTCTTTTCTAAAGGCAGAGGGATCAAAATTATTCTCTGTAATGGACGGCACAACATACAACAAATAGAAATTCGGTTAAAATATCTAAGCCATAGTAATCTCAAACTGCCTTTTAAAAAGTCTTTTTAAAATTAGATGCAATGTATTTTGTGGGGACCATTTTCTCCCTTTCTGCTTTCAAACACTTTGGAATGGATGATACAGCTATATAAGAAAAACCTAGCTGTGGTTGGTCTCATACAACCACAGAACCACAGAAGCACTGCTACCAAGACACTAACCATCAAGGCATTACCAGAAAGAACACACACACAGAGATGTAAAGACATTGCCAGACCTTCAGGAAGATCTTGGAATGTATGTGTTAGTGTGTGTCTGGGAGTTCCAGCAAAATAGCTCACGTTGGCAGATTTAGGCCAAACACATATATGAAACCCAATGTAACGCCTCTGCTGTCTTTTTCTCTCAGGAAGCAACGTGAAAATGGAACACAACAAACAGATCACCTTACTGCAGACCCATGAGGAGGCGCACTGAAAACATCCAGATGGACAGAAAGTCTCACCTTGGCACATAGTAGTGCGGCAATGGTCCTTGAGATGAGAACAGTTCTTGCCCTCATAGTCGTCTGGGCATTTGCAGAAGTAGTCAGAAGCCAGGTTAAAGCACAGCGCACCATTTTGACAAGGATTGGGCCGGCAGTAATCAATATCGAGCTAAACCAGAGAGTTTTGAGAAGAAAGAGCGAGAAAAGGACAAAAAGAAGGGCTAAATGATGAGGAAAGCAATATCCAGACATTTCTGAAGGCTTACAAAACAGAAAAACCCACAGCATCCTCCCTACTGGCTCTGCCAGGAAACAGCACAGTGAAATGCTTAGGAGAACAAAAACAAGTAAGAGGAATATTTCAGAGAAACAGGCAGAGGCTGCTGTTCTCTCTCAAAGCTTAGTGAATGTTTGATGGGTGTGGGATTTATAAGACCTTTCAAAAAAGCCACAAAAATATAGGTTCCCAAATGGTTCTAAGGTAAAAATAAGGATTCCTAAATTACATCGATGTATGGTTCCATAAAAAAAAACAGGAAAATTGGATTTTTGTAAAACATTTCTGAAGGTTCATTAAAAAGTTTTTTTTCACACAAAAAAAAATCTTTGAAAGCCCAAATGAAAGTTCTGTACAAAGCCCAAATTATTATTTTATGGTTTTGATCCACATTAACCTTTTTGTCAAGTTAAACCACACATATATTATCTCTTTTTCTACATTTTTTTCACACTCTTTCACACTAAAATGCCCCTGCAACTGAAAATAGGGCTATTTTTCATAATTTTTCTTAAATGAGTGGAAAAAAAACTAATTTGTTTCCAGAAATCTAGATATGTGTGGAAAACACTGGAACAGCAGGCCTGCCAACATTTGTTTTACCTGACAAAGTTGACCAGAGAAGCCAGCAGGACACAAGCACCGAAAGCCATTCACTTCATCCTCACATCGGCCTCCGTTAAGACAAGGGCTGCTAGCACACTCGTCAATGTCCTTCTCACAATGCTCGCCTGAATATCCAGGCGGGCAGATGCAACGATAGCCATTCACTAAATCCTGAGAGAGGCGAGATGGGAAAAGACCAAAGTGAAGGAACAAATTAAAGGACAAATAAATTTAATAAACACAAAAAACAAACAACAAAGCTTAAATTCACAGCTTAAACAGCTTAAAGCTGTTAATTTAAAAGCAATGGGAAGAACTATAAGCAAGCATGATGTGAGCTTATTGTCAATCAGTATAAATGAAAACACAAATGCTGTATTTGAGATATAAGACATACATACCCTGCAAGTTCCTCTGTTCAGGCACTGGCCTTGGCAGTCATTGATATCTGCAAAGCAAAAGTGATATCTGAAAAACTGCCAAACAATATGCTTACAAATTTTGGAAAAGGCTAAATTGAAACCAATTAACAAATCAAATGTATGATCTCCACTTTTTGGGTTTAATATTACAAATCACTGAAACCACTGCACAGTGCATCTACTCTGCAGAAATGAGCTTTCCATCAGGTAGAATAACAGTATAACATAAATGAACCAAAATTAGGTTATATTGTTCAGTTTTTAAAACTTCATTAGACACATTATAGCAGTTTGGAGTTGTGTTAAGCTAATGCTGTGTCCATAAATGTACATACAGTGACAGAAATGTAATGTACAAACCCAATTCCAATAGAGTTGAGACAATGTGTGAAATAGCCATAAAAAAAGAAAGCAGAAAGTCATATAAATTGATTTTTATGGATTCCTTAAATCGTTTCATAATATAATATACAGTAAAACTGAAATGAAATACATAAAAGTCCTTGCAAACCCTCATTTAGGAAAATTGTTTTGTAAAAAGCAATTTTGTGCTGATGCATTTTTGGTAAGCCCTAAGTCTTAACTGAAACTGGTTAGCATGCATCTAAATGACTTTGTATTTTAGACTCTAAATGTAGTCTGTTTGTTGTGACTATTAGTCTGTGACTATTGTTATTCTCTCAAGCACTTTTCCAACATACTTAAAATATACTTTTACAGGCCATGTTTTACTGGAGGTATCCTAAATATAAAAAATGATAATGACCCGCATGACCTGCACCAGTTTTTAAGCAGTTAAGCTTTATTCAGGTAGATTTAAACTCAGACAGTACTTCCAGCACTACTAATGCAATAAAGCACACAAACATGTCAGTTAAATTCAGTTATAGTTAAACAGCAAGATGTGCAAGAAACAAGAATTAGACCTCAATAATACATAAATAAAGAAATAATTGTAGGATATTTAAATATTCACACCACAGGATCCACTAAGTAATGCATTTGTAAACATTTTAGACTTTTTTTTAGCTTCATTCCAAATATATTGGGGCTTTCAACCACACTTCTAAACAAATTTTGGTCTTCGGTGTAAACATAAATCTTTTAGCCATTACTTCCCAGACCCCAACAGTCTCAGATCATTATCTAATATTCAAATAATTGCTTTAATTGTAGTATTTTTTTCAAATACACACTATTGTGTTTTTGGCATATTATAACATCCGCTACACCAAGCAGCTTTATCAAACCTCTCAGCAATTTGACTTTCAAACAGCTTTTCATCTGAACCAACTAAATTAGAAATTCTGAACAAATACTTAATTTGCTCTTAAACAGACTGTCGGACAACTGGGGTGTAAATGGCGCTTGAGTAATCCAGAAGTATTACAATCTGCCTGAAGGGCAGCCTCAGACCAGCCCTTACTGTAGTGCATTCACCTTATATAATCCAAGACTATTATTTAGTGCAATCTCTAAATGAACTATATTCAAACAGCTACAGAAATCCAGAAGCCATCAGCCTACAGTAATGATGATGAAACAATCAATATTTTCAATCCATTAAAACACTCTTAGCATTGGCTAAATTCCAAAATAATTTAGCAGTAATCAAACCTTAAATTAAGAAACATAATTTTAATCTATGTCTGAGCTCTCTAATTATAGACCTCTTTTCTTTAGAACAAAGATCTTGAAGAAAGCTGTTGGACAACAATTACGCTGAATAGGAATGACACACATTAAATAAATAGTGAAAACTATAAATAATCTTTTATTATTTACTGACCAAGGTAACATATTTGCTTGACGATGATGCAATGTTTGACATGATAGACCACTCTAGACAGGCTAGAAAACCTTGTATGAATAACAAGAATATCTCTTTTTTGGATTGCTACCAGGTTGTAAATGTAAGTGATAAAGTATGGTGTTCTGCAGGGCTCTATTTTAGGATTATTATATTATTTGTTTTATATATGCTGCCCTAGGAAAACATGGCATAAACTTCCACTGCTATGCTGATGACACGCGGTAAAATAGCTTTCTTTCAACTTTACAATAATACTAACCTAAGAAATGCACTGTCCCTACAGGACGCAGAAACACTAGTCCACGCTATTATTACATATAGGTTGAACTACTATAATGCTTTTCTTAACAAGCCTCAGCTACTCCTAATGAAGGCTAAAGATTTTACCATATAGGCAAAGTTGCATCTACCTTACGTTAGTTGCCAGTTAAATTCTGTGTTGAGTACAAAATTCTTCACTGACATATAAAACTTCGCTTATCTCTTATTATGAACTGTCCCCTACCTAACCTGCAGCCTACCAAGATCACAAGGTGCTGGTTCACTATTAATAAAGCCTATAAATCAGGGCGTACAGCCTATTGATACAGAGCCCCCAGCTTTGGAATAACCTTCCAGTCAGCCACAGTTTATGCTATATACTTAATTAATTAGTTAAGTCTTTGCTATTTAGTTTGCCCATAAAAGGTGCAGATCTGGGGGCCTTTAACTCCACAATATTACTAACCTAAGAAAGATTTTATCTGTCTTGATGGGATTTTCTGTAAAGTTGCTTTGTGACAACATCTGCTGTAAAAGGCGCTATATAAATAAATGTTGACTGAAAGACAAGGGACAGTTAAAAAGTAGTTAAAGCTTATCAACTCACTGATGTCGCAGTTCTGACCCGTCCAGCCTGGGAGACACTCGCAGAAATATCCTCCAATCAGGTTACGGCAAGATTTTGCATACACACAGGGCTTGTCGTCACACTCATTGGCATCTTTAAAGTAGTACAAAAAGTACAATTAAAACCTAAAGAAAGCTGCAAATTTCAAATAGGAGGAGCACAAGGGCCCATATTCTACATGTTCTTGTATTATATTTTTTTTGGCCTAAAGTTTGTGTGCATTTATGTACCATAAATGGGCATCATTTAATTTACATGACCATGTTTAAGATCTCTTAATCTCTTAAAATTAAACATACATTGGGTGTGTCTCAAAACCTAGTGAGCTGTCTAAGTAGGCACTGACTATGCAGGCAGCTGTTTAGTAGCAGCGTTCTGTCTGACATCTCTCCTCATAAAACAGATTATTGAGATTAGAGAGAGACTGCGTCACTGATCACATGCAGTGGCTGGTAGCTAGTTGCTAAGCTACTGGCCAGCTATCCAAAACAATAGCCGGAGGCCTAAAAATCTGCTAGCATAATGCTAATGGCTCGAGTATAAAACTGCAAAATGGACAATGACTTGTTACAAAGTTGCAAATAAAATACTGTTTTGTGTGATAATATGACAAAAAACACATTAAAACACCAGAGAGAATCGAAATAACTAACATTTTAAAACAACTTTTGCAACGCAGATTTGCCTGCGTTGCATCATGGGATTGCCTTAGTGACTGAGGAACCGATCGATGCTTCCTTACAATCAGGCCAAAATGAGGCGCCTCAGTAGACAACATGTTTAAAGTATCTAAGAATTGGGACAGCCTACATGTTGGGAGAGCGCATACTACGATGTAATATGCTGTCTATATAGACAACTCGCTAGGTTTTGAGACTGACCCAATGAGTTGAGGGTTTTATGGAAGTGTCAGCATTATTCATATGCCAAACTTATCTAACATCTCTAACCCATGCTTTCAGTGTAAGCTGAGTGTATGCTTGTGTATGATGTATGTATTTGACGTCACCCTCATTTTTTTTGTTGGATCTATATTCTGACATGTTCTTATTTATTTCAGTGCTCTCACCGATCAGACACGTTTTGCCAATCCACTGCGAGGGGCAGCTGCACCTAAATCCATTAACCAGATCCTGACAAGTGCCTCCATGGTTACATGGGTTTGGTGTACAGTCATCTACATCTAAAACAGAAGAGATCAGGTTAGACACAGCTTAGAGCATGCAAGCCAAGTCCATATTAGTTTGTATGTTGATGTTTTAACCACCATGGACAGTGAAGAAAAAATAATCTAAACATTAAATATATCCTACCCAAGACTCTGTTAACAAAAGTCCCATGCATATGGCATATACTGACTAATATAACACTTATTTGACAATTGATTCATTAAAAAAAAAATGTAAAAATGTAAAAAAAAAACAGTAAAAATAGACTAGACACTGCATGGATGGGTTAAAAGCAAAGTTTAAATTCTTCTATGAGCAAAACACAAGCAGTAAAAAGTTCTAAATATTAAATTCCGGATGAAATACCTTAAAACAAGCAAAAATGGTGATTAATAGCTGAAGCTAAGAAAGACTTCAGCTCCTATTTTTAATACATTCTTTCACAGGGTTCTCCTCTAAGCAAATAATGTGCAATTATGTGAACAAAAAAGAAACGATGAATCACAGAGAGCACAGGAACACCCATATGTGTTTATGTTTTGAACATTCTTACTGATATTGCAGGACGGACCGCTCCAGCCAGCTGCACATGAGCATTCATAACCCTGACTGGTTTCCTTACAGCTTCCCTCGTTAGCACACGGGTTGGAGAGGCAGGCGTGTTCCGCTGTGAACACAAACCCCCCCATTTTGAAGTAGAAACTCGTACTTGTTATATTTATATAGAACACAAAAATATAATACTGTAATATTTGAAAACATTTAGATATCCTAATTATTTTTTAAAATTTCATATATAATATTGGTTGTTTACTTGTTAACTACTATTTGTCTAAACCTCTATTTTATTATAAAACATCTCATCATGTCACCCAACCATACCTGTTCCACTGAGAAACATGTGTGCTAATGAATAGCTTCTGTCACTCACACAGAATGAAAACTAATGAAAAAACCTTACTACACATGCTCGAGTTAAACTAACCAATGCAACGTGTTGTCCTTACTTCTGCTCAAAATGGAATTATCCTTCATTATAGTTAAGAATGATCCTTGCTTAAATTCTACTGACTGCCAGAGACCTGCATTGAGGTGGCTGACTGACTGGGGGAAATACATGGGGTAGCTTGGCCTTGCTGTGAGCACTCTAAAGGCTTTAGACAGGGTCACATGAAGAAGGCAGTGGGGGAAATGGAGGCTGGAGAAAAGCACTGTGATGCCCCATTTGGCAGACTTCATCACTGTACAGGTGATCAACTGTCAAAACAGATGAGATCCACAGACAGGCCGGATCAAAACAAAGGATTAACTGATCTGGGAGCCAGGGGTGACGAACTCTGGAACTAGAGGGCTGGAATCCTGCGAAGTTTAGTTGATTTTAACTGCTTAAACACACACACGACAGGCTTTGTGGGTGAAGAAGATGACCAAACTGTGCCGGTACTCCTGGACTGCTATTCCCTATCCTTGTCCTTGTCCTATCCCCAATTATTGAATAGCCTAAATAAAATTATAATCAAATGATAATCAAATGATAATCAAATGATAATCAAATGATAATCGATAACAACAATCTATAAATTCACTGTATATAGTAGTAAAGCAACCAATCACGCAATCACCAATCACAACATGCAAATTGCGCTCTTGTAGTCTACAGATACAGCGGAGCCTGTAGACAGTCAGATGGCCACAGCTGTGGAAAGTGCACTTAATAAAGGCAAATATATGACAATAATACAGACTTAAGGCAAGTCTGACATGCGGCAGTGATTTTCATTTTGTGGTCTTTAAAAACCATTTAGGTTGCGCAAAAAGAACAAACTGTGCAGTGGGAGGGGGCAACAAAAAAATCTGCCCCACACAGACCTCTACTACCAAGCTGGGTAAATTAAGGTTGGCATATGCTTGCTATAAGACATGAAGTGTCACATTTTTTCAAAGTGCTGTTAACACAGGGTCATGGGACAACTCAACATGCTTGAGGGAGAACAATAACTGCCAACTGTTAAGTCAGCTAACAGATGCCTGCTTTGGCAAGCTGTAGTTTACAGGCTAAACTGGTCCATCTATCTTTCTATACTGTGTCTTATTAACACAGTACAATCTTTTGGCTTAAGCATGTTTCTAAGGGACCAGGGAACACAATGTGAAACAGCTTTACGGCTAAAACAAACAAACAAAAACTTATACTGTTTATTTCTTGGCGAGAAAAACAAAAAAGGTTCTCTTTGACTTAACCAGAATGTTTCAGAACTAACACACCATTGAAATGGTATGCATTATTGGAGCTCTTCTGTAGTCATATTTCATTACAGAGACATGGATCCATGAGCTCACCCCTCTCACACTTGGCTCCAGAGTAGCCATCCGCACAGGAACACTGGTATTTGTCTGGCCCTGTGTTGCTGCAAGTTCCTCCATTCAGACATGGCTGGTGAGTGCCACAGTAGTTTAAATCTAAAAAAAGTAAAACATTGTTATATCTGCTCTATAGATGTCACTTCATAGCGGTATCTTATTTGTTAATTTTACAGGCCTTTGCCTATAGTCATTGGTTGTCAGTGGCTAATCTACATACTTCATGCCAGAATTATTAAATTCACTCATTAAATGCTTAATGAGTGTAAAAACTCTTAAAACTAAGACAGCAAAAGGAACCACTTTTTGTCCCATAAATAATCTTTTGATGAATTTGTTTTAATAGCTTTTTAAAAGAACCATTCATTGAAAGGCTCTCCAGGGAACTACACATGGGTCTTTAGTGACATTGATTTATAAACACACTGGAGAAAACAAGCACCTTTGTTACAAAGTTGTCCACCCCAGTTGGTGTCACAGAGGCACTGCCATGGTTCCACACATGTTCCATGTACACAGCCAGGATGAGGGATGCACTTATCACAATACAGACCCTGCCAGCCGTACAGACAGCTAGGGAGAAATGAGAAACATATGCACAAGCAGTGAGACCCTTCCATCGCATACACTGAATTGATATGGTTGCTGTAAGATTTGTTGACATTGTCTTTCTTTCACACACACACAATTAGACTTTGACAGAAAATTGGGAGTTCAAAGTGAGGCCTAAAGTGTTAAACAATCCTCTTCAAAAACAAGAAGGAAAAAGAACTTACTGCACATTTCAAGCTATATTATTTCAAGACATTCACAGAAAGTTTACGGCTTCCCTTCAGACAGCAGACCTACAACACCGCCACGGTTCACTGGGGGGAAACAAAGGGTTGACAGCTTCTATTGGTCTGAAGACTATTTAGTGCCAAACCATGTAAACAACAAACACCAGTTTTTAAAACTTCTCTGGGCCCTTTAGCTAAGATAATATTAGCCTGCGGCAAGACACTTTGTTTTAGTTTAAGTGTGGTTTCTTGGCTGGAGGAGTGTTCAGACAGCTCTGGTGATGTGTGTGTGTGTGTGTGTGTGTGTGCCTCTAGAGTGACAAGAAGTGTTGGAGTTATACTGAGTTAGACAAGCAGTAAAACTGTACAGAATGTATATATATAACTAAATATTCTAGAATTATCGGGGGGGGGGGGTGTCTTCTTAACAGCTGACAATGAATAAGGCTTCAGGATGTCTTATCTCATAATTATGCACTGTGAAGACCAAATAAAATATATAAATGTGTAACAAAATACATAACGGGAGGCTGATAATATCGCACAGTATCTAGGGCCTGCAGTCAAAGACCACCCAACTTTTCAGGACATAAAATAATCCTCTCACAAGAAAATTGAAAGTCAAAAAAGAATTTGATTTTGAAAAATTATTAAAGGCAGAAAACGTGACCCCATAATTGGAATCCACAGAAAAAATTGTCTTCCTGCAGGTTTTAAAAAAAAAAACTGCAAGCAAGTTTTTGTAAAAGAAAGACAGACAAGGCTTAACAAGAATGCAAAACATTTACTTGAGATAACTGAAGTAGTATCTCCTTATTTGCAATGTAAAGACAGCCCATTGGAACTTGAACCCATTGGTCCCCATCAGGCAAAGCCAAGAGGAAGATACTTTGACCACAGAGTACCTCTCAGCTCCTAATTAAAAGGCTTCTTCAAAAGCAACAGTTACAGCTTCAATGATCTAAGGCTAAGGCGAGTGTAATTAAATAGCGCTCGTTTGAGCAATTAAAAATGAAAAGAAAAAAAAAACATTTTTCACAGACTGCTCAGATGAGATAGTAACTCTCTTGAGAAATCCACAGCAGGAAAACAGACTGCCCTCTGGGATAAAAAATAAAACAATTAGCTTGGGGTAGTGGTTCAGCTGTAAAAATAAATGCGGTGGTTAAGTAAACCTCAGTCTCTGATTAAAGAGGGCTATTCTTAAATGTGAGCAAGGCTTTCTCCATGAGAAAAAAAGTGCAAAGAAAAAAAATGTTGTCAGTGGTTCATTCACTCTTCCGTTTCTCTCACCAAACTGTTGGAGATTGGGATGTATAGGACTGGCATTAGGACAGAAAGAAGCGGCATCAGCGGCCTGAGATTTCCAGTTTAGGACTGATTCAACTGTCATGCAATTCATCAACCCAGTGCTGTTACCAGTTTTCTTTAAAACAGTGCCGTTTCATGCATACTAAGGATGAGATATGACCTGGAGGAAATAGGGCAACTGTCAGTATGGCTACACAAGGCTGGCCCAGGCAAAGCTCAAATTTGAAGGCTTTGTTAGCCTAAGGCTGCAGACCAGGTCAAACAAACAGGCAATTAAACCACACACTTTACCAACATAACCTTTATGTAGGGGTGGGTGATATGAACTCATCACTGATATTCAGATGATAATTATATATTGCGATATAAATAGTAAAAAATGTAATAATAAGTAATAACAATAATAATAGCAAAACACTGCAAAAATAATCATGTCATGTTGGTACAATTATTGTTACCACTGTTGTGATTATTATTATTATCGTTATTATTGATTATTTTAGCAGCAACTAAAAAGTTTAATGTCTTGGATTATGTTTGACATTTCTAAAATTAACTTTATTAATTAGACTATGAAACAAGATGCAATATGATTAGATAGGGATACAACATGACAAAATAATTGAAGGTACACCAAGTTTTTTCTCCGGCCATTCTTCTTTAAAACATTGATATGTAATCTGTACGTGATTACAAAACAAAGCATTTGTGTTTTATACAATATCCTCGTCCAATGTTTTTTTTTCAGAAACTGATGCACAACATAAATCAGAAGATGTAGATTTGTTTTGGCAAATTTGACTTTTAAACTAACTGTTCTTTAGTTTGCGCTTCCCACACATTAACAAAGAATCCATTGTTGGGGTTCTAGCACCACTTGGTAGATAGTCAGCAGATCTGGATGCTCCGTCCGAATGATGTGCTTGGCTGAATGCACCACTCTCTGTAAAGCCTGTCTATCCTGCTTAGTGCTGTTCCCAAACGAGGCTGTGATGTTCCCTGTGAGGATGCTTTCAATGATGCAGGTGTAGAAGTTCCACAGCTTTTGGAGTGGAGTATGAAGTTACTTAGGTGTCTGAGGTGGTAGAGATGCTGATGAATCTTCTTCACCAGGGAGCTGATGCAGCAGGACCATGACAGGTCCTGTGAGAAGGTATTTGAAACTGTCTGCTCGTTTCACAGCAGCTCCGTCGGTCCAGACAGAGTGGTAACTCCTGCAGCCAACAAACAGCATTTTTACATAATTACCTCTCCTGTAGTTGGTCCATTGAGTCATTGATGTGTTGATAAAAGTTTTTAGGTTAGTGCTGTTAAAAAGATATGTCCATGTTTGTCTGAGTTTGGATATAGACGGCGCTGACTGTAATTGTAATGAACATCCAAGTAAGGTAGAAAGCACGAAACGTGATGGAAGGCAGCTTCAGGTTATGAGTGCACCAGCTGGCCATCATGCACACTTTACCTCCCCTTGACTTCCCCACCTTTACTGTCCTATCCATGCCGACTGGATGACGTGCCTTGGTACCGCTGGGCTCAGCCATTACTCTGTAAAGCAGAGGAGACTGCAGTCCCAAAGGTCCCTCTGGAACTTGATCCTATCCCGGAGGTCTTCAATCTTGTTCTCCAGAGACTGGATGTTGGCTAGAAGGATACAAGCCTGTTCCTGACACCGACTCACGTTGCGTCTTTGTTCTTCCCGATCTCTCCCAGCCAGCTTGCATCCGGAGTTAAATGCGATGAAAGTTGAGTGCATTTTAGACTGTTAGAAACAAGAGGGTTTCTATCATAGCTAATGTGGGCCGTGGTGAAAGGAATGAAAGCTTACGGCTGAACTTTTAGCATTTTGCATGGGCAACTCACGAGTTGCTTGCTGCAAATCTCGTTAAGCTGTAATATTTCAAATATTTCTAGTATCTTTTTGAAAAAAAAAGAAGTGTTTTTGTATATAAGTACATCATTATATCTAAAAAAAGGAGAAGAAGAAAATTTATAAAAATATATCATGCTTTACATGAAACATGTCATGACTACATTTAGGGTGATTTGATTCACACCTGAACTATTGCATTACCACCATGTGTCAGGAATATTTGTTTGCCTAATGACAAGCAATCTAACATAGTATTAATTCTGTCATTCAGAGAATCTACACTACTGACATTGACATAAACCACAACCACCACACAAAAAGTAAATGACCCTTATAGATTATGATTTGCTTTTATGTTGTGGATAACTGTTCCATTTAAAAATAAGCACCAGGCCTAGAAGCATGGCAAACTGGAACACCACAAACTCATGTACACTCAGAAGTCTTACTCAGCTCCCATATGGTCAAATTCATAAGCCATTTACGGAACAAGCAGTTCATTTAAAGGCCATTTAAGAATTCAGCTCGATTTACCAATAAACAGTTCCCCAACCACACCCCAACCTCGCTTCACCCGCCAAAATGCCATTTTGCCAGTGCTAGAATAGAACGTCAACAGGCTGTGCTTTTCATTGTCTTTGGACAGGAAGAGAACTGAAGCTCCTCTCAGAGACTGGCAGAACAGGCAGGAGACAACTGTTCTGTTAGGATTTGACCATGACGCACTCGCTGGAGCTCTGCAGCCTGGCAGTCAGCTGCAAGAGGAGACTCTGAGCCTGTACTGTTTCTACTCCCACTCTTCAGTAAGGCTTAAATTACCCAAAAGCTCAAAATGTCAAGTAGCCAAGCAACACGGCCAAGACAATGAACAAAAAACCCTTACAGACAGTCTGGGAACTTGCAGACAAGAATTCTTTCAAAATGTTAATTGTATCATAAAGAAGAGGTGGATAAAGTGACTCACTCGCAGTCTCCTGGCTGTTTGCAAGATCCATGCTCGATGCTGCATCCCTGCCTGCAGATAGCTGGTGGCACAGAAAAAAGGAAATTGAGGAGAAAAGTAAGGAAACAAGCATAAGCTTGTGGTCTGTCCATCTTCATTGTACCATGTCATATCACGCTGTTCTCCCCTCACCCATGGGAATGTTTCTGGAATGCAAGGGGGTATCTATCAAATCCCTAATCCACCCACAGAGCCCATTCAAACCCAATCTAATTTCAGGCCTGTCGTCAAGGCTTGAGGCATATTAACCTCAGCATTCTCTATTGGCTGGAGCTTTACGTAATAGCATCAGAAGCCAAACCACCCTCTCCTGCATCCGCTTAAGTGCTCTCTTCAAGAAATAATTCAGGGCCCAAAACTATATTGTAACCACGTTGACCCCTTTTGTGGACTGATGATAAGGTTTTAAGAGCAAAAAAAAGCTCAGGAGTAGTGTTAGGAGCATGCCAATATTTAACTTGTGGACAGATCTACAGTGAGGGTCTGGGGAAGTAGCTGGAGACTTGTCCTACATTACAATATTCTTTGTAGCAAGCCCTCACAGACTCCAAAGTGTGTGGCACCTACATTGCAAAGTTTTTAGATGCAGGACAAGGAAAAAGGGGACAATAAAGATCTTCAACAAAGCTAGCCTTTATAAGCAAATTAGCTAGCTAAGCAAACTTTGCAAGACATACTGTTTTTGGTGTTGGGAGGTTTGCTTTGTGTTGCATTACTCTCCTTTTGTTATTGTTGTTTTGTAGCCCTCAGCTTTCCAATTAGCAAGCTAGCTAACAAAGTTACTTTTAGCAGATAAGCAAAATTAAGTAAGCATTTTAGAGTTCTGACTAATAAAAATCTTAGTAATTCGGATTCCCAATGGGCACCTGGTGAGAGCAAATTGATGTTAGGGCATGTTAAAAACAGGACTGAATGGAAGGCTGCTTCAGACTGGATTTCAAAATGCCTTGGATAGCCTAGCTTACCTGTGTTACAGTCAGGGCCCGTCCATCCTTCTAGACAGGTCTTGTTGCCATTCTGGTCACAGGTGTAATGTCCAAAAAACTCGTCACGTGGCCTGCAGAACTTGTTGCAGCCAAAGCCATAGTAGTGTTCCTCACAGGTTACCCTAATTTGATACTCAAACTGGGCAATCGGACCATTGTGTGTCAGCTTCTGCCACTGGTGATTGGGGTTGATCATTCCAGAGTGGTACGCCTTCTCAATGAGTCTTCCAGTCGGACCTGCAAGATTGATATGTTACTGTATAAGTTCACAGTCTAGTGAGCTGAATGTGGTTTACAAGGCTTTTTAATGCCTCTTATTCTTTATATGCTGCTCTTATTACCAGTTTCAAATGTCCAAAACTAGACATTTTAAACTAAATTATAGTACACCACAAAGGCTGTTGAATGCAAGCAGAATGGTAAAAAACAACACTGTGGTTTTCACAGATGTTTCCACAAACTGTCCTCTATTTCCCAAAACCTGCATGCTTGAAGACTGAAGACTCGGACACTTTTATTAGACATACCTACCTTGCCGGTACACCTTGCAAGTGTTTATTCAGAGACAACAGCTCAAGCCTTTTCCATGTGCAATGTGTGTTAGTCATCCACTAGCCCCTCAACAGCAGTCGCTTTCTGAACACATTTTTGGTTGTTGGACTTTTTTCATCACAGTGACTGTGAAGTGTGTAAAAGCCCCAGAAGCATTGCTGTGCCTCATACACCCAAAACACATTAACTTGCCAATACTACACTGGTGGATGACCTACCATCCAAATAATATCTGGTCAGCAGTGCCCCATGGTTAGCCTTTTTTAAAATAAATAATAAAGAGTGAATAAATTAATGTCTTCCTGATAAAATGAGCCACTGAACACAGATGCAAGATAATGCAAGATAATAATTAATAATCTGGAGAACCCAGTTTATACCCACTTTCCAAGCAATATTTATAGCGACAACCACTAGGGCTGAGCGATATTGACAAAAAATAATATCTTAATATTTTCTATAATTTTGTCAATAATGATAATAATTAATGTTTTGCATTATTCAAAAATAAGGTGAGGGTTGGGGGTTTGCCCAGCGTCATCGGGCGAAGGCACTTTTTTAATGATTCCGCTGAAGTTTGCTGAGTGTGTTTTGCCAGACACCTTAGCTGGTTTAGGGTTGTCTTGACAGTAGGCTCCCGAAGCTTTTTAATACTTTTTATACTTCTCCATGATAGAACAGGTTAGTTGGCGAGCGATCTTTAACGTTGAACGCTTTATTTTTTTACAAAGTCTACAAACAGTCATGTTTTGGTGTGTTGTTTAGCCAGCAATGCCAGCTTTAAGCCTATGCTTGCACTCTAAATGCGCACTCGCAGCAGTCTATAAAAGAAGCGTGTGGAGTTGAGGCGTATTGATTGTTTTTTTTCCAGTCAGCATACTCAATAACGTCAGCTTGCGCATTGTTAACACGGCAATTCATATATTATCATAGACAATATATATCGCACACCCCTACCAACCACTTTGCCTTCTCCCAAGTGTATAAACCACACACAAGGCAGTAAGAAGCAGCTTATAATGTATTTTTGTTTAATTCCTGTGTGTGACTGAAAACAAGAAATTACTGGCACAGCTTACTTTCCCTGTCTACAAAATACTCCTTCATATCACCATCCTGATTTTTAAAAAATGAAAAGACATATGATGCATAGTAAAAATGTAATGCACAAGCATGTGATATTTTTATATTGGATTTGTTACAGAATCAGAGTGGATTCTCTTTTAATCTGCAAAATCTAGTCCAGTTTTAGTAGGCCTAAAAACTTTTTTGTGTAAAAAAATGGCATTTTTTCATGCCAGGACCATTTTTAAAAAACAAAAAAAAAAAAAACCCAAAACATTTTAGCATAAAAGTCCATCACCAAATTTACATATATCGCACATCTGTATCTACCTATATGATTCCAATATTATCACTAATCTATATCAGTAATTGCACCTCAACCTACAACCAATTGTTCCCCACCGGTACTACTTGGACAGTGGGCAACACTGCAAAGGCAGAGACACATGACAGCAGCTGATAGGAGGAGCCTAAGCAGGCCTATATTTCATAAGGTTTTGGAATGCAGAAGGCCACTGTGGCATTTCGTAAGCAGCCTGCAGCTTGTGGCCAAAGCCAGGTGTCATGTCCTTACTAACAGCAGCCTGCTCCACTTCACTGTGAAGTGAGGAAGTAACATTGAACAGACAAAGCAGCTTTTACCCTTCAGGACATAGACAGCAAAAGATATATGTAAAATATAAAAAAACTCCATTGTCCCTTTCATGTGTAGTATAGTCCTACGGCAGTACATTTAACAAGGTCACATTTACTCCACTAATGTACTATATCACCACTGTCTAAAGAAAACATGCATCTCCAAAATTGTAACTTTACAGGATAGGCCAAAGACATTCTTTACTTTAAATAAAAGGTCATGTTAGCAGGGTTAGGGTTGTTTCTAAGCTAGTATACATTTGTACAAAATATTTATCCATGTACTTTATAATGGAATATTAACTGTTTACACCTTTATAAAGGAACCCAGGTTCAGCAGGTGATGAAGTGGAGTAAGTGAGAAAATATTTAATGACTGGAGAGAAAAGAACGTTTCAATTCCATTTTCAAACATCCATGGCTGTGCTGGTGTGCTTTATGGCAGTTCTACACAACCAGGCAGCTGTGAAGAAACAGTGTTTATGACCATCCTTACAACAAAACACAGAGGATTTGGGAGATTTTCAAAGCCATACTCAAGTTTAGATGTGGAAATAGGCCAAAGAATAAGAGCTAATGCCAATGGCCTCTAGTTAACCAATAAATGGTCAACTCACAGCCTGCATAGAGTTACTGTGCCATGCAAAGATTTCGGCACCCCTGGTCAAAATGTCTGTTACTGTGGATAGTTATGTGAGTACAAGATGATCTTCAAAAGGCATATTAAAATGTAATTTAAATTTATATTAAATTTATGTAAGACTTTACACTTGAGCTGTCTTCGAATTTTAAATAGCAAGGTAATAGACCTTAATATTTGTTATAAAATTAGCAAAGCAAATGTAGTTGTCTCCTCTGTTTATGATGTAATCGAGAAACAGCAGTTAAAGTTGAGGTCAAGAAAAGGTTGCAAAAGTACTTAACAACAAGTCGACTGACCAAGTTTAAATAGATCATTTTGGCCACAATTGAAACAAAGACATGGGTATATAAATTCATGAGAATACCACCTCCAAGTTTTAAGCACAGGACCATGAACTGGGACTGTTTTGTAGCCAGGCGCAAGAATCTTATAGAACTAAGAAGTTTTCTGCAAGGAACGATGGGTAAAATATCCGCAAATAACAACTGAAAGACCATCTTTTGTTATTTTAAAACTGAAAGAAAATATATAAAAGTAATAAAAATGCATCATCTTTATGCCTTTTGTAAATAAGGTAATCTTGTACTTGCTCAGCAGACTTGGAAAAATATTTTCATAAGGATGAGGCCACTTCACCTCACCTTCCGTAAGCCCCTCACCACACACACATTAACCTCCCTCAAAAACACACTGTTAACGTGTTCTCTTTTCCTCTTCCCTGTCAACACACTTAAGTTTAATGGTTGGTGAAAGGAGGGGCTTGGAAAAAACATTTTCCCACAGGAATCCAAAGTTATTACAATTGTTTTACTATAATATTTAAATGTAAAAACATTATTGGCATTTGCAAATACAGAGGCATTTGTGTTTTCGAATTTGATAGTATGTGTATTATCACAAATTCTGCTAGCAGCATAGCAACTGAGTGAAAAGTACAATCTTTCAAAATTTTAACAAGAATTTCAGATTTTATTCATTTAATTTTTTTTGATGTTCTTTTGTTTTAATGACGGCATGCACTCAAGCTGGCCTGGACTGGTATGGCATGGAGCTTGTGCAAAAGCCTCTGACCAGAAGATAAAATAGATTAGACATGATGTCATTAAAAGTTTAGAAACTCTACTTCTCACCAAATTGTCCTATTAGCTTCAGTGAAAGAGAAATACTTAAGATCCACTATACTTTGCAAAAACTATACTCTAAGGATCAGCAAACAGCTATAATGGCATAAAATGGTGAAAGAAAGACAGACAGAAATTCAAGCATAACTTACTTTCAACAGCAGTATCATTATGGAAGTCCAAGGCCTCCACTATCAACGTATAGGACCTCTGTAGGAGATAAGAAAAAAATGCTGGTCAGCAGTGAAACTAAAACAAAAGATACATAAAAAAAAAACATTACATCAGTAAAGCTGTCCAATGGAAGACTAATGTTCAACCTCTGAGCAATGGTAAAAATCTAACCATAAGAACATTCAGACATCCTACAGATATACCAAACCAACATGCACCAAAGCTCTCTCAAAACTCCTCCTTTACTGTAAATGAGCAGCCTTAGAGAACGAATAACTGTTGTTCTAATATGTTTTGAGTGGCTTGGCCCCATTAGTGAACACAATCAAACTTAACAGATGCCCCGCGGACAGCAGGAGGTTCTCCCCATAGATGACATCTATTCCCAGCAAAGCACCAGCACACACAATACTGGGTAACAAGGTCAACATGGTCACTTCATCATTCCTACTGCAACTGGAAGCCATGTGTGAAAATAAAGGTTTTACATTTTTGCCATAGAAGTGATGCCATAGAAGAGTAGTGCCTAAACCTGCTACTGGAGATCTGGCTCCCAGCAGAGTTTAGCTTCAACTCAAAAACACCTGATCCAGGTAATGAAGGCAGGTAATATTAGAGCCACTTTTGTTTTTGTAAAGAACCTTTCGCTTTATTTTTTATTTTTTTTCAAAACGGGTTCTTCTGTGGCACGCCTCCAGCAAACCTTTATGGTTAAGAGTCTGTCACCACTTTTTAGATGACAAGCACCTCCAGAACTTTGTATGTATCATTCTCAAATTCAGTGTTATCAACACATGCAGGTAAAAGGTACCACAGCTTATAACACCTTTGACATGTTCTAACAACCTTAGGTTCTGGTTCACGTGTTTTACTAGCTCTGTTTATTTTTCTAAAATGTTGCTAAATAACCAAAGGAACGCTCTACCCAACTGCTGAGTAATTCAACCTCGTAATGCTAGTAGCTGGACTTTGTAAGCTGACTTGTAGGCCTAAGTCTTGTATTGCCAAGATAAATCTTCAAGTTAGCCAGGTTGTGAAAATAAACACTGGCAAAGCACCATCCATAGCTCTAGGCTTAGTTACACAAGGGTTATTGTTGACCGAAAGCACAACCTTTAGCTTGCTAGCTGGATAACATTTGCACTATTGCTTCCCGCTAACATGTATGAAAGCTAAACAATTTATTTAAATTTAATGTTAAACAATCAGAAAAGATAAGATAAATGTTTGATATAGAATGTGTGCAGTCAATATCTTGGTTAGCTGTATCAGGCACACCACCAGGCCACAATAAAGCCTATTGCCGTATATTCTTTTTTGGCATAGTAGAAACAGTTTTGGTTCCTTCAAGAATCTTTTCTAATATGACTGTTTGGTAAATAATGTGTACGTGTGAAGAACTTTTACAAAGTATCACCAGATAAGGAAATATGAACTTAGAATCTTACATTTACACCAACAACTGTAAGAAGATACAAACTCTATTTTACAAATGTGACACAAGGTTAAAGCCTGAGCTTTGCTTCTGTTTTGCAAGCTTGGGTTAGTCAATATAACATTATATTATTTTCAGTATACAAAAGTATACTGAAGTATTTTCCGAGAATTTTCACTCTAAATAAAAAAACACTAAAACACAATAATCAAAAGAAACAATATCAAAATGTTTATGAACTATTTTTACAATTAGTGTACAACATGATTGATTGACATTTTCTAAACAGGACCTCAATTAACAGCTTTTTAGCACTGAAGTTCCTGATAAAGCCTGAGTAGAAGGATACATCAAAGTGGTGAGCCAGTTATTAACCTGGTCCATTCATCAGTATAATAATGCATCCAACAATTAAGGCAGCATCATGCAGAAATAGTCAACATAGTAACACACAGTAGCCCATAATTTGACAGTCTGATCTATTCAAGGGGCTGTTTTTAATGAGTTAAAAAGGTCTTGGGTCTTCAGCAAAGTTTCTGAGAATTGGGTTGAGAATTTTAATATATCATGAGTATGTCTGTTCTTTTTGCTTTTGGAGTCTTTTGTGTGAGCATCATGTTCTTCTTTTTTGTAAAAGTATGTGGAGCATGGATCTGAAAATTGGGTGGATGAAGGTGGTGGTGGGTATCGGTTGGGGTGGGGTGTGGCGGGGGGTTGCTGGGATCTGCATTTCGAACGACTCTCATGCAAAATGAAATCTCTGGAGGGCCTGGCTGCATTTCAGCACTTCTGAAACGCTTTGTCTGACTTAAGGTCATCATGGCTCTCACCGGTATCAGGTAACAAGAACCAGAGAAAAAGAGAGACAGAGAGAGAGAGAGAAAAAGAAAGAAAGACAGAGAGAAACAGAGCTCCACAGAGGGCAGAAATAGGAAGAGGAGTGTGTCTAAAAAGTAATATAAGTAATAAAAGAGTTAGTAATGCCTACGATTTATAATAATTCTGATAATAGGTGTAAAAAGTGGAATTTCTCATGTTTCCCTTCCTAGTCATTTAGGGTGGTGTAAAATGCTTTGTTCTAGTGAAACTAGAAAAGTAAGTAAATAAACCAATACAAAATCTCTTACAAAATGTTATACATTTACTGCCTGATACATTGTTTAAGCATAGTTTAAAAATTTTAGGTTAACTAGATTCTGAAACATATTTTTAAAAGCCAAGAACAGCGAAGAGGTCCTTGCAGGCCGAAATAGTCCCAAAAAAGGTATTGTTTTTCAAATGTTTACATATTGCAACACCTGATTCACCAGCCTTGCTTTGTCCCATGAGATATTGTGTTAATATCACAAGACAGACTTAAAATAAGACATAAAGAAACGAGAAGCCCTGACATAACATACAGAACATTCTGTACACTTTCACAGTTATTATACATCATAAAACCTGTAAGTTGTGACTTTTTGTGTACATCTTTTGGATCGATGTTAAACATGTTAGTGTGAATCCAAAGCAAATCAGGTCTATGCAACAATTTATCATTTTCTGCTTTAGTCTGGACCAAAGGGGAGATACTAAAGCAGCTGAGGACCAATGTCACATAAAGACCACTGATTTTAACTTGTGAAATTCCTGATTATCAATTTTTGCCACATAGACAGAAGAGCAAACCTGTCTCATGAAATAGAAACAGGGCCCGTAGCGTGTATAAGAGAGAGGTAGCAGGTAGCGTGTATGAGAGAGAAAGAGTATGTGTGTGTGAATGCCATTATCTCTTCTTGCACAGCTGAAGCACCTCCTCACAGCACCTACTTGTCACATTCGCACCCTCTGAACTCTGCACCACTCCACATCTCAAGCCATCTGATGTGTTGCCTGATGCCAGGGACATTATTTTAATATAGTTTTGAGCCTAACTGTGTATTTTTAAGTACATTTATGGCAAAGGTGTCCATTCACAGCATGCATCCTAAAATAACTTTTTTTCCTTTAAATTGATCCATTTCACTATTATCAATATTACATATCATCGCTGTCCAGTGAAAAACAAATATCTCCAAAATTGCAACTTTACAGGAGAGACCAAAAACATACTTTACTTTCAATGCAAGTCAATGGAACCAGATTTGTTTCCAAGCTACTTTGGAGCACTTCTATTGGTCCATTCATCATGAAATATTCACACAATGTAAATTGGTGTGTTCAAGTGATGTAGAAAACTCAAAATCAATAAAAATGGAGATAGGTTTTCCATTGGACAGCGATTTCCTAATGTAAGGAAATGTTCATATGATGCAAAAATTTGCTAGATCTTCAAAACAAACAACATTAATTTTTTTATATGCTTTAAACATGACAGCTGTTCTTTATATATTCACATGCAAAAGAGCCATTAACATGCCCAGACAAAGAATCTATAGAACCATGCATCATTAGATGAATCCACAAAGACATGGTAAATTCTTTGTTTGTTGCATTGTAACATGTTTGTCTCACTGCTTGATTTAAAAATGATGGATAAGCTCTTTCTCAATTCTTAACACAACACAAAATCAGCTAATTTGAATTGTATGCATAGCAGATAGCAGAACTAGTTAAAAAGATGATTCACCACTTATTTCTCAACATCCAAATACAATACAATATTTGTTCTGGAGTAATGAACTGCATGAAAAGCCATTAAGTCAATATCAGTTCAGGTTGTTATTATAAGTATAGGTATGTCATGAAGCATTATATATTTAAGCCGACAGATAAAAATTAATAATGAATAATGTAACCAAGTCTTATGGATTTTACACAGTCGAGTCACATTATTATTCCTATATTCGACAGCGGCATAAGCTGGTGGTGGCAGCATTATGATCTGGGGAATGTATTTAAGGCATTCTCTGGGCACTCCATGTGGAAGACACTCTCAACCAATTTGAGCATGCATCCATCCTTGCAGATCACGTGCTGATTGTCTTCCCTGGGGCGGATGGGATCTTCCAGCAAGAAAATGCGACACGCCACAAGGCTAGAAATGTCCCACATTGGCTGGAAGGGCATGACCAAGACTTCCAAGAACTACACCAGTGTCCTAATTGTCCAGAACCCAAATGAACATCTACCAAACCATCTCAATCGTCGTGTCTGCTTTAAACATGACAGCTGTTCTTTATATATTCACGTGCAAAAGAGCCATTAAGATGCCCAGACAAAGAATCTATAGAACCATGCAACCTAACAGGAGTCACTTGTAACCCAGCTAGCTGCCGCCCGTGCCGCACACATTGATTTCTCTGGATAGTTATAATAATGTGACTTGACTATATATTTGTATAAATCCCAGGAACAGAGGCATTGTACGCAAGCATCACAGAACAATTCAATTTATGAAAAATGTCCATAATACTGATAATCATATTACTAGATATGTGCAGATTTTAGCACTAAATTGCCAACACAAGTATGGACTAATAGAAATCACGTGAGTACTGTTGTACTGTTCATCAATAGGCAAATATTGCTGTGGCTGCACAGTCAATTTAAATGAAATGAATAATGAATTTAACACATCCTCTACAGAAATAGGAAAGTTTGCATTAATAACTGTCTAATGCCAGCACTTTAATGTCCTGCCAGTGTTTAGACTGAGATCTTTAATTGGTTCAAAATCTCTATATTTTAGGTTTTTAAGTTTAAAAAAGTTTCCATTTCGATTGATCTTCCATCCATAGAAAGATTCTTTGGGAATCAAAAATGGTTATTCTTTGGCACACCTCAAAAAAACTTTGGAACTTTCATTGTGTATGTAGCTGCATCATCACACTTTTTGAAGGGCATACGTTCACTGCTGAATGCAAAATATCTGGTGATTAAATTTTCCCCAAATTAAAGATTTTGTTTAAGAAAAACAATACAGAAATACCAAGATAAAGTTACTTGCACAGTTGGAAAAAAACAGCATAATGCTAGTTCAATCCATCTCACTCCATAAGTCACAATCTAGTTATCAGTTCTGGATGCCTGCTGCTGCCAGGTTCATTTTTCCCATGCTCGCCACTGACCTCTGTGTTGTCTTTGAACTCTCTTAACCACCACCCCAACACCCCCACCCCCCCTGCCCCCCCAGCTACAACTTCTCCCTCCTTTCGTCCCAGCTAGCGACAACCCCAAAATAGCCTTGTGTTTCTCTTATCATCCTGGGTCTATGTCGGCTATGTATGTCCAGGCCCTCGCAGTGCTGAACACACTTCATCTGAGCTGCCAGACAACACTCTTTTCTATCCCTCAAAATGTGCTCTGAGGAAATGATAGACAGAAATGCAGCACTGTTGCCATAAATGGCTAGGCCTCATCTGTGGAACGGATAGAGGCGGCCTGTGCTTGGCACGGTGTAACTGAGCGTGGGAATCTGTCACTGGCTTGCACCTTTGTCGATAAGGCTAAAAACATGATAAAAAAGGAAAGCAAAATGTCAACAAAGGTTGTGGACTTACTGAGTCAGACTGCTATCAATCACGTCAATAGGTTCAACATTTCAGGCTCTGTGAAAGTTCATTACGGCCCAAGTGTGGACATGCTTGCTGGTCATCATGATCTCAAAGCTTTGCACAACTGCACTAACATTGGAACTGTGGGCACTAACATTGGAATTGTGGGCACTAACATGGAAATTGTGGGCACTAACATTGGCATTGTGGGCACGAACATTGGAATTGTAGTCACTAACATTGGAATTGTGGGCACGAACATTGAAATTGTAGGCACGAATATTGGAATTGTGGGCTAATGGCATTAATCAATATTTTTCACGTACATATTTGTCAAAGCCAATACAAAAACATTTACAAACTGTAAAAACTGGAACTAAATCCAGTTAGATTAGCAGAAATAACATATTTATTTCTACAGGACTACAAATGCAATAAAATAAATCGAGTGCAGATGTTTTGTCCAGTAGCCCAGCACAGAATTAACAGTAATTTGTTGTGCAACAACTGTTAAATTGTTAAATGCGATGGTGTAACAGTGAATTTAGTATAAAGAATCAAATAAAAATGAGTGAGTTTATCCGTAATAGTCAGAGAGAACCTCTTTTTACTCTTTCAGCCATGGAGAAAGAGAAAAACTCTTCACGTGCCAAAATCCTCCATCACTTACCATTCAACCCTCAGACACAGCTGTCTTCTTATTACCTCTACAGCAATCTCTAATCAAATAATATACTGATTTTTTTTACAATGAATTAGTTTAATCAGTTTAAAAAAAGAACTAGGGAGCTTCTACAACATCCTTACAAAAAGATAAATACATTCAGTGCATTCACAATATTGTGCAAAAGGCACCTTTACACATTTTTGCGTAACCTTTTATTTTAACAATAATAGGCTTTTGATTAAAGCCACAAAGACAATGGCCTTTTTGCATTTACACAACACATCAAGAGGACCATATAAGCCAAATTATTTGAATTATTGAAAAATGCCAATAGCACTTTTCCCCCAGGGGCTGCATGCAGAAAACTCACCTGTTCACTATGGACTATTAATATTGATTGGATTTACAGTGAAAATAAGTGTAAACATTGGGTAAAATTATACATATATACACATTTGTACACACACACACACTCCAACACATCCAACACATTGGGACACTGAGTGAAATGTAAATAAATGCAATAATTTGCAAATCTCATAGGACCATATTTTTACAAGAGAACATAGAACACATATCAGATGTTGAAATTAAGGCATTTTACCATTTTATGAAAATGATTTACTCATTCAGAACTTAATGGCAGCAAATCATCTCACAAAAGGTGGGACAGGGGCAGCAAAAGGCTGGAAAATTAAGTGGTGCTATGGATATACCAGCAATCAGCAAACAAACTGACTCTATCCATTGTGAAACAATTTTAGAAATATGTTCCTCGTAAAACTGCAATGACTTTGGACATTTCACCATCAACAGTACATAATATAATCAAATAATTCTGAGAATCTGGAAAAATTCCCATGTGCAAGGGAAACTGCTTACAGTCAATATTAGATGCTCACGATCTTCGTGCCCTCAGGCGGCACTGCATTAAAAAATCACTGCATGAACAATTACAGACATCGCTGTCTGTGAACACAGTTTGCCATGCAATCCACAAATGCAAGTAAAAGCTGTATCATGCACAGTAGATCAATACAAGCTATATGTCAATACAATCCACTCTACTCTGGACCAAAGCTCAATTAAAATGGACTGTGGCAAAATAGAAGACTAACTCTGTGGTCAGATTAATCATCTTTTTGGAAACCAGGGACGATGTGTCCTGTGGACATTAGATGGGCAATCCAGCTTCTTACCAGCACACTGTTCAAAAGCCTACATTTCTTATGGTATTGGGTTGCATTGGTGCCTATTGTGTGGGCATCTTACACATCTGGAAAGTCACAATGCTGAAAGGTATATAGAGGTTTTAGAACAACATATGCTTCTATCCAGACAACACCTCCTTCAGGGGAGGCCTTGAATATTTCAGCAAGACAATGCTAAACCATACACTGCATCCATCACAACTGTATGGTTTCAGTTAGGAGTCTATTTGCTGAACTGGCCTGCTTGCAGTCCAGACCTTTCACCAACAAAAAACACTGGGCACAGCATGAAACAAAATATCTGGCAAAGAAGACCCAGAACGGATAAAATAGAACAGATAAAATCCTACATCAGACAAAAATGGGATAACATTCTGCTCCCAAAACTCCAGCAACTGGTCTCTTCACTTCCCAGACGTTTACAGTCATCTGCTGTTAATAGAAGAGTGCATGCTACACAAAGGTAGATATGCATTGCCGCCACAACTAATAATTTTTTATAAAATGAAAAAATGTCTCACTTTAAACATCTCATATGTGTTATATGTTCTATTGTGAATACAATCTGGGTCTATGTGATTTTCAGGTCACAGTATTCTGTTTTTATTTACATTCAATTACCTTTTACACAGAGTCCCAATTCATAGATGATGAAAAGTGGTCCCACCTTTGTGGAAAGCAATAAAACATAAAAACACTTTCTAGTTTGGGGCCGGCTACAGGACCTGACTGCTTCAACAATGGTGTACTCACAACTTACTCAGCAACAAGTGTACATGTTTAATTACAATACTTTCCATCTGCAACAGTGTTCCACAGATTTAAGTGGTCATTTAAGCCACAGAACATTATTATGGAGGAAAAAAGACAAGGCTTTTTTGCGCTTACATGACACATCAAGATGATCATATAAGCCAAACATGTTATTGTCTTCAATGCCAGTAGCACTTTCCCTTCAGGGGCTGCACACAGACAACTAACCTGTTCACTATGGACTGCTCATACTCTTAAAAGGAAGGGTAATGTCAAATGGAGGTGTTTTGTTGACTTTTTAAGTGAAAAGAACTGTGTGTATATGCAGTATAGTATAGTATAGTACAGTAGCTATATGTGTGTTTATATGTGATGTATGTGTGTATATAGTAATATTTCACAGACTGAAGAAAACATGCAACATTATTTTGAGGTGAATGTTATTTTTTGCCATGGTTTGTTACTCTCTTTGCAAGCCCCAGGTGTATTCAGAATCCCCCTGGGCGAGCAGAGAGCTGTGCTGCAATGTGCTGAAGCGGCCAGTATGCGATGTAAGGTCAGGGTTGGGTTTGTCTAGGAGCCGATCTCATCACTGCTGAGTCCAACACCGCTTCCTGTTGCTTGTCCTGGGCCGGCATTATTCCTGGACCGGCTCCATTATGCACAATAATCCTCCCTGTAGCCAGCTTGGCCAAGCCATTGTTCGGTTGCTCTATGTTCGTTGGAGCAATTCAGACTGGGTGGGCCATGCCGCAACCCACCCCTCCTCTCTCTTTTTCTCTTTTTACGTCCATCTCTCTGTGCTTCACTATAAAAATAAATGTGCTTCACTATAAAAATAAAAGACCAATAAGAAACTACTGCTTGCTGAAATAAAAAGACGCTGAATGTGTAAAAGGTGTAAATCTCTCTGATAGATGTGGATGTAGATGGTTACCTAGGTAAATGTATCTGCAATGGAACTTCTTTAAAAAGGAAATCCATCATTTCTTCATACTTTCTGCATTAGTCAGTTATTACATAAACAAAGTCATGAGGAGTGATTTAATGTAAAGTGATATGTTTACATTATTGTCTTATTGTTATTATTATTGTTCATCTTCTCAGCTCAGATAATTTGGCCAAATTACAGTGAAAGTGACAGAAACCAGGGGTTAGGATGTCTACAATGCAAATATGGCTTATTTATTTGCAATCCTCCACACCCAGGGAACATGCACACGCCATCTGAATCTTCATATGTATTGTTTACATGTAATGATGGTATAGTCTTTTTTTTCTTTTTTCTTGCTTTACACTCACTAAGTACCTCTTCTTTAAAAACATGTTAGCCTTTAGAGACATTCAACATGTTAGTGCCTGGCTAATCTCACCACTCCTGTAACAGTTCTGACTCCACATGACTGACACATTTCACATCTTAATAATTTAGCCAAAACAACAGACATATTCCCAGCAGGCAAATAAATAAATAAACCACATCAAATAGTATGTCATTGCACAAATAAATAAATTAAATGTGGGTAAAGCCCAGCTACATAGGATGGGTTATTAGACAATTAGACAATAAAGACAATTACACAATTACTGACTGTAGACCATCTGTTGCTTTTTCAGACCATCCAGTTCCCTGTACGTCTATGTTTTTTTATGCCTGTGTCACTGCTGCACTGAGAATGGTCTACTGGCCAAGTTATATGTGACCAGTGGTGGTCTTTGTCCATTAATGGATATGGTATAAAATGGCAGACAAACAGTAAACAACAGACGGCAAGGTGCACCCTCATGTATATGTAACTGATAAAAATGGCCAAGAAGCGTAAATGTAAGTAAAATAAGCATTAGTACAAAACCCTCAGCCATGTGTTCTGTAGTAGTATATGAGGTCAGTGAACAGTGAACAGTGAACAGAGCATAAAGCCTTGCTTCACACTGATTGTCCTAATTCTTTTTGCCCCATTACATTAAAGCTCATGGGCCTTACAAACAATAAAATGTAAAAATGTAACTGAATTACATGCCCTTGGTTTATATTAAGTAATATCTATTGTAAAATAGAGCATTCAGCCCATGCGTTGAATATTAAACAACCGAAGATGTTAAATAAGGCCAGTTGTCATTCTTGTGTAAAATACCATTTGGTATAACACAGTATGCACTCCTTCCAAAATGAGTAGCGCTGGATCTGAGAAAGTGGCATGTCGCCAAAATTTTGGTTGACTTTCATTGGTGATTTAAAACCTGCAGAAAGAGCTGTGCCTCGCTAAAGTCAGAGTGTGTTTATGTTCCAAGTTGAGAAAAAAGCAATCACAACAACTAAACAGCACAAGTTTCATATCCATGAACTACCACTTTCCCACCTCGAAAATTGGATTAGGATTTCACACTCGTAAACAAGTTGCTACTGGATTCCTGTAAACCTGATCAAAGCAAGACAGCAATGTCTATTCACACAGATCGGTAAATTAAATTACTTTCTTCACAAGCTTAGAGCCAGCTGTTAAACATTTAGGGCACATACATTTCACCTCAAGCTTCCTAAAGGTCAAACAAAACATTTACTGTTCATATCCTGCCAATGCAAATGATCATGTGTCATACATATGAAGTTGCATCAATGATCGGTATGTTTTGGGATATAATGGAGAAGCAATCTGTTTGCATGATTAAATCTTTGAGAAGTCATTTAAATAGGTTTGACATGAAATAGTATATTTAAGAAAGACTTTATAACACTGAACATTTTAAACATCAACATGTTTGTGAACAATTCTGAAAGAAATCTATTCACATCAAGTCCAGTCCTGGTTATTCATCTAGCATTATCGTGCCTGTTCAGAATTGCCTTGTTACTCAAACAGGTCATGCAGTGAAGTCTAAATCAGGGCCAGACGGCAATGTCAAATTAGTCACTGGGCTGGTCATTTTCACCTTAGAGTGTGCGAAATATGATCTATGATCTAACCAATATGCTGACAAGTCAAATATGCCTAAGAAGCTGCAGTCCAGGCAACAGTTGAGGCGTTTAACCATTCATGGTGGCTTTCAGTATCCACTGCCCTGCACACTGTAGTGTTTTCTCTGCGCCTAACACATCTGACACAACTAATCAGCAATTGAACAAATTGCTAAGGTCGCGTGGGTCGGTTATAGCAGGAAAACTGTGGTGAAAAAAAAGTGGCCTACACTGTTAAAAAAGGCTAGCAGAACTTAACTGAATACAATCAACTCAACCTGAAGACACCAAAACTTACCCAACTCAAAATGCCTGTTTCTCAGTCAGGTAAACAACACACCGCATTTTTCCTCATGAGATTGAGACACACTTGGGCAGTCAGAGATGGACAGTTGTGGGAACACTGATGTTCAAGCTCATAGTCTCCTGATGTTGGCGTGAATTCTTAGACCATTGCACAATGAAGGACAAAAATCTGAGTAATTTCAGGAGCATGCAGGAGGGGCAGCAGACTAAGCATCTGAGTTTAACCTCAGTGGTGCCAGAGTCCCCTATGAAGAGACTGTACGATGAAATAAAGACCCAAATGGTGGAGAAACGACCGGTATATGACCGGCACATATAACTCCAGCAAAGAAGCACGCTGCCTCACACAAGTCCAAAGGTACCCTTGAAGTAACACGAGCCTGCACTGCACCAAGCAACACACACACACACAACAAAGAAGATAACTGGAGTCCGCCACTCACCGGCCACGCGAAACTGAAGCGTAAAACAATCCTAGCCCTGTCCGCGACCGCCGTGCCTTTGGTGGTGAACGTACTTCCCCCGAGAACGGGCGTAGATCCGGTGCCGAAGCTACACGGGCCCGCGGCGGTCACGCGCGACTGGTATTCCTTGAGGCAAACCCTGAAGTACGTGTCGCATTGGTCTGGCGCACACGCGCGCTCAGTCCCGCCGCTCCGCGCGCCGCCGCAGCACGAGCCGCTCTGCAGCTCGCCGCGCGCATTCTGCATGGACAGGATCTCCAATTCGAAGTGTCCAGACGCGCTGCACACCTGTTTAGAGGAGGACAGAGAGAGGCGTACTTAATAACTTAACATAAAAGCTATAAAAGAGTGCACAGCACTAAATCCACGTCTGTCTAGTGAAACATCGTGAAGTTGTGTTTCTCTCTCCATCTAGAGGCGGCCGATAGCCCCGCTGACTGAGACGCGGTGGGTTTTCACTAAACTAGGAGCACTCTCGGATCTTTTCAGTTTAGAGCCCGCGGCAGCCTGTAACTGCAGTACCTCAGCAAAACAGGGCTCTGATGAAAAGCAAAACAGACATGGAAGAAATGAAAACCCTTACAAAACGTCTGACTGTTTATGGTTTATGTTTTGGGGGGCTTACAAGGTCAAAACAGCGGGTCCAGAACTCAATGCTCAACATAATAAAAAAAGAAGAGTGAGTCAGTTAGTGAGGCAAGGAAAAAAGTACGTACCTTCGTCCGCAAGCAACACACAACGACATAGAGGCAACACGCTGCAAACGCTGAGCTCCGTGCTAAAAGCATGCCGCTGCCGCTTTGCTTCCAAACTACACGGGTCTACAGCAGCCCCCACGGCTCTGACACACTCCTCGCTTTAAACATGCACGGGTGGAGAGCACGACACTCTTTCAGAAGAGTCCTTTAAACGTTTTTTCTCCTCCTTGCGAGTAAAAAGGGAAACTCCCGTTACACCCTGTAACTCCAGCGTATCATAAATGCTTATCTTCTTCTTCTCTGCTTGTATTTTTTTTTTAAAGTCTCTCCTCCCTCAGTTTGTTACATAGAAAGCCATGAGAGCAGAGCGTCCTCCGCGCGCGGCTGGAAAAGTGAGCTGCGAGTTCAGTGAACAGTGAACAGAGCTGCCGAACGCATGCGTCACTTTAATATTCAATAGCTTGTAGGAGGCTGGCTGGTGCGGAGTCCCTCCCAGGCTCATGACAGAAGACGTATGGACTTCATATTGCTGGAGCTGTAGTGCCTTCTTAAAGCACTGTCAGGGTTATTACACTGTATTTTCGCGAAACAGCCAGTGATGGAGAACTCTGAATATTGTAATAAACTTGTAACACCTCTGCCTCCTGTGCTGTTGACTTGGGTTCAATTCATCGCCCGGGCAACCACCCTACACTACACCTGTAAAGACTTGGGCAAGACTCCCAACTTTCAACCTACCAGTGCAAAGACTGATCTAATAGCCAGTCTCTTATGGATAAGATTGTCTGTCAAACACCATAAATGTAAACAATGGCTTTTTAGTTTGATGATGACAGAAACATATTGTCGCTGTCCAATGAAAAACAAGTATCTTCAAAATTGCAACTTTACATGAAAGACCAAAAATATACTTTACTTTCAATGTTTTTGTACTTTCAATTTTTTCCAAGCTATTTTGGAGCATTTTTTTTGGTCCATTCATCATTAAATTTTCTCACAATGTAAGAAAACCATGTTCAAATGATGTAGAAAACTAAAAAAAACAACCAAAATGGTGATCCATGTTTTTCATTGGACAGCAATGATATCTAATAAAGACATTATTGATGGTTTTGCGTCGCACAAAAAATCAATTTATCTATTTTATTTATATAGGAACTGTTGAAGTTGTTGTTTTACCCTCTGTGCATTTGATTCTTTGTGTATTTAGTGTATATATTATGGGAACATGGTGCTTTATACAAAAGGTCTTTCATTGTACATGACTCTGTATTATTATGTTGTATAACATCCCCGTTTTCAGTTTTCTACATCATTTGAACAAGACAGCTGCTGTTTACATTGTGTAAACATTTTATGATGAATGGACCAATAGAAATGTTTCAAAATCACAATCTGGTTCCACTGACTTACATTAAGAGTGAAGACTGTGTTCGGCCTCTCCTGAAAAGTTACCATTTTGGAGAAACTTGTTTTTCATTGGACAGCCATGATAAGGACAATGGATTGAGTTTTCCGTCACATCCTGTGGTAATCAAAAATGTTTTAAACCTGATGTTTTGTCCTGTGAACATATCCTTAAAACAAAAAAAACAGCATGCTTTGCCAGTGCGATAGTGTATTCACATGTACAGAATGAGGGCGCCCTGTTAAGTAATGTAGGCAACAAGCTCCTACACTAAGGTTAATTTAGGACCGACTCAACTTAATTTCACTACTTACTCCCTGATAAACTGATTTAGTCCATCAAAACATCCTAATTATTCTTTTTATGATGATGAAAACATAATATTCTACACTTGTTTGAATTTTCCCATTTCACCTCAAGTAATTCCGCGCTGTTTAAGGTGGAATAGGAAAATTCTATCAAGAAGCTGCTGCAATGGGTGACTTCAAATTCATGGAACCTTAAAAGGCATAAACAGACGATAATATATATAATATATATATTATATTATATTATATTGCTAGCATTTCTATTTAGAACTACAAACCATAGTCCAGAAGAAAGAGTGTAAAAAAACCTATGTATAAAACAACATACTAACATGCCCTACTGAAAGTCTCTATAGAAGGTAAATAGGAGTTTATATTATTATACAAGAGACATTTTACAACATCTTAGTGTGTAGATACATTCAATTGATTTACCCTTTATTAATTGTTTCAGGCCCCCAAAATGGAGGATAACATGGTTATATGTCCTTAACCCTAAAAATCCCAATCATATCTTGACGTCAACACGATAGACCATTAACAGCCACCTTTAATGGCCATGGAGTCCTCACTTGTGGTGTGAACTTTGCCACATTAATGTGCCGCCACTCCTGCAGAGTTTGCCACACAGGCATGTCTTTAGTGCCCCACTAGCTTTTGTTGTCCTCTTATAAAGCTATAAAAATAGGTTAAGAGGTGTATAATACAGGTAGTATGGAACCAGTAATATGAAGCATGAAATTTCATTTACCCGAGCCAGGAGTATTTGTTTTGGATTTGTTTAAGAATACAGTACATTTCCATAGTTATGCAACAGTCACAAAGAGCAGTTCCCAAGACCCTGATGTACACCAACAGAAGCCAAGAAAGAGGAGTTAATCTGTAACTAGTTGAGTATTTCACCATCTCATTTTATAACTAATCTGGTGTGTGGAATGAGCAACACATTGCATGATTTCTTCTGATAAGCAGCCAGAATTGTCTGCAGGAGGACATTTCCAGATGTCTCTCAAATTGTAGGTAGTTCACTTTCATGAGAATCCATTGTCTCTTGTGCTGAATAAAAGTCTAGTCTATGTTATTTTTCCCCTTAGATTTTAACAGACTAGGAAAAAAAGAACAGAGAAGAACATTTTTCATTGTCTTGTGAGCTTTAGGGTGGTAAAAAAACAACAACAACCTGTATATGTAAAACAAATGTATACTAGAAGCAACAGGTCATGGACAGTAGGTCAATAGGTTTTCAATAGAGCCAAAAAAACTTAGGGAGCAAATAATTCAGGTGAGTCAAGATTTAGGTCTATGTAATGTTCTATCCAATTATCTTTTTAATATTTTGATGTTATACTCCAATACACTTCTTGACCTCAAATAAACAACCAAAACAGTCTTAAATAATATAAATTCTGAGGGATTGGAGTGGAGCTACCAATTATTCTTTATTTAGTTTCTGGTTTCTGAATATTACTTAATATTCATATTTTTGTCATTAGTACTCTTAATAATGCAGATTTTTGAGCATATGATATTCATGTAAAAGGTTAGGTTAGGATACTTTTACATGTTCAGGTTATTTAAATCATGCTTAAGGTTTGGCCCTGTTATTGGGAGACCACCAGTTTGAATGCCAGGATCTTTTTAGTTGTGACTCACTAACTATTGGAGTGTTATTTATGACATCTTTTTTTACAAATAGCATTAAACTGGTTGCTAATATTATGTGCCAACCAACATACTGTATCAGTCGGAGCCTTTTTTCACAAAGTATTTAAAAAGCGCCATGAAGTTATAAAGGATAGTGTTTCTTTAGAACATCCTATCTTCTATTTGGCTCTTGAAGCCTGTAAATTAGTGGTCTTTGATTCCTCTAATTGTATCCATCCATCTTGTTGCTGGTCACCTGCTTTCTTATTTACCTTTAAGTGTTCCAAGCATAATGGTGTTTTCCAAGGATATGTCCGAAGGATATGTCCAAAATAAGATAACTTTGGGATTATCAATCTGGTCTTTGAGTGAGAGGTTTAAGAATCCATTCCATTATATGATAATTGAATCTGAATTGTAATTTGTTAGTTCTCTGACATTAACATGTGTGGCCACTCCAATGAGAGCATTTGCATGTTTAAGTCCATCTGCCCTACTGAGATTTCCTGTCTATAAGGTTCAAGATTAAAGGTGAGCTAACCTCTTTGTCCTAGCTGCAGCGCCTCTGAAGCATTCCAACCCCTTGAGAGATCTCAAATTACGCACCTTTTTCAAACGGCCGCTCTGTGTAATAAAGGTTAATTAGGCTAACTCTTTAAACTTTGAGACTTGACCACTTTCTCCTCAAAAGCTTTTTTTGGATGAAATTATATGCTCATTTCCTTTTTGTCAGAGGGCTTTAGGTTTCTGAGTCAGAAAGACTAACAGATCAAACCTGAGGGTTTTGAACCCCACATGTTTTCGAGGCTGTTCTCAGATGGACTGTTGCTGTTCATCAAACCGTTGTTATTTTGTGCAAAGACTTACTTCTGTAGACAACTTTTGACCTAACTAGAATATTTTGTTTCCCAAAACATCATGCCCACATTCCCAATACCCAGTTACTTTCAAGAAAGCTGATCTAAAGGTTTTGTTGGGACATTTAAATTCTCACAATTTTTAATCTATCACAACTGTTGTAATGATTGGACGTTTACTGTTGTGTCCATCTTCTACAGTAGTCGTTTTCTGTGTTCATGACATTTTCTTAACGCTCGAGAAAACAGAAAGGACTCATTAGTTTCTTTTCACTTTTCACTCTTTTGGAAATGAAGTGGCTGGATTGGAGCAAAGCTCCAAGGATCTCGAGCATCCCTGATCTGGAACAATTTAACCAAGAAATAATACTTCAATTAAATTTCAGGCTATATGAATGCTTTAGTAACGTTAACAGTGCCACTATGCTGTTAAATAAGTAAATCTACAGAAACCCTATCAGTAACCTTTTAAAGGGATAAATGGCTTCTTGTTGTTTCTAAAAGTAAAATAAAAGCAAAAGAGAGAGTGTTTTTGCTGTGTGTGAACCTAAGTTATGAAATCACAATCAAAACTCTCTGTGCCTACTTTTGAGAAACGCCTAAAGACCCACTTCTATTTTCTGAGTGCTGTTTTGAGTGTTCATCACAGCTAGTGTTCTTCTGTGTGTGTTTTTTTATGATGTTTAAAATTGTTATTTATTTATTTTATATTGCTTTTATGTTTTGTATTTTATTATTTGTGAAGCACTTTGTTTTAGAAAAGTGTTATACGAATAATAATACTTACTACTTACTTAATATTGCTTGCATAGGCGATTCATTTAAATTATGGTTGTGGTTTGAGGAGTCACTGTGTAACTGCAAGGGAGGGAATAATCTCTAAAAACTTGGGCTGGAGTTCAACTCCAGTTTGGGCTGGACCTTCTCTGCTGACAAACTGAGAGAGACCTGGAAAAGTAAAGGGGGGAAAGGGAGGATACAATGAAATGAGGGTACCATGGAAAAGTTTGGAAACATCCACAAAATGTTGCCTCTCTTTTGTCAACAGACCAACAGATGCAGGAACTGGGATTTTTGCTACAGGGGCCTGCTTGTGGTTGCAGGGTGTAATTGCATGTCATAAATACAAATTACGGGTTGACCTCCCTGATGGACAGAGGTACATTTACTGATGAAACACACAGAATCTGCAAAAACAACATCAGAGTTGAAAGTGCAGTTCTTGTAAGTGTTTCAACCCCAGTATGTTTTGCCAAGATTGTGCTGCTTGGAAAGAAAATAGATATTTTCCAAGTGAAAGACAGACAATCCTATAATACTGCTAACCAAAAATTAAAAGGGGGATTTTTTCAGAAGTATATGTCATAAATAGCCATGTTGACTGCAACTTATATAATACGCAGCATGTACTTACATATAAAATTTGCCAAGGTGAGCGCATAAAAGCCAGATGTAGGCTGCTCTATAGTGGACTAATTTTCAGATGGAACGTATACCCTAGCATAATCCAACCCTAAGGGTAACACTCTTCCAGTATTAACACAATTATCATAATGACACACATGTGAGCAGTGAGTGCTTGGGGAAGCCCGGATTCAACTAGGGATCAAAATCCATTGGTATGGGTCATCAGATTAGATCAAAATTTATGAACGCTCTTCCTCAGCCCCCTGTTGCTCAGCCTTTAGACAGGATCGGCTAAGGCCCTTGAGTGTAACTAAATCGACTCAAGCTGCAGGAACAAAGGGCTCTGCGGCTGCTTGAGAGATGGCTATCTATTGTTGTCGGACACTCAATGCCGTATACCAATCCAATTACTTAAGCCTGTTGCCACCTCTCGTATTACAGTGGCCTTTTGAGGCAGGCTCAAGTGCAGCTTCAGTGCCGTTGACAAGAATGTGGTGGAACAGTATTATGTCCTTAATGACAAAGACCCTGTGCTTTCACTCAAAGCTCAGCCTTTATTCTCTCCACACAAATGACCATTATTGCACAAGGCAATCACTACACCAAAAAGTGTTCTTGGGACTATTACTATAGAACCGAGGTGCCTGGGGTGGGGAGGTTCAAAGATTACATATGTATTGCATAACGTTATTTTGTATTTTGTTACTAAACTACTTTTTTTCATGTAAGTTCATAAATGCTATTTGTGTGTTTTGTTGTCATTACTCCTTAGAATTAGGCTGTTTTTGTCACTGTCTTAAAACTAATATATGTAAATAAATCCTGTTCTGATTGGCTGCCCTGTATTGTGGGTGGCCAATATAAATACTACTTCTAACTTTAGTGTGAATGAATAGGGCTAAATTGCTGTAGGGTGAATAGGCTGAAATTTGTAAACATGTTTTTCACAATATCACTAAAAACAACCTTCTTTTGAAACCATATGTGGACTTCTAATACAATACTACTACTACTACTACTACTACTACTACTACTACTACTACTACTACTACTACTACCACCATCCAAAAGTGCACATATGACCTCATTGTCTTTGGGTGGGAAGGATACCTCACATCAGTTATTGTTTATGACTAGCCAAAAAAGGTGTCTGTTAGCTGATGTAAGAGGACTGGCAGTTGTGTTCTCCTGCAAAAGCAGTTGTCCAATGATGTCATGTTAGCAGGAGTCTGATAAAATGTGGTAGCTGGCTTTACATGTCTAAGAGAAAGCTGATGCACGAATGAAGCATAAATAAACAAATAAATAAAAACATAAATGACTAAGTGGTAGAAGAATAGAGAAAAATACAAAACAGCAAATAAACACATTTATACATAAAAGTGGATTAGAAATATATATTATATATAAATAAATGAATATTTATATGCACATGGGAAAACACACTTAAATTAATAAATTAATATTTTATTTATTTATGCATTTATTTATTTCTCCATTTTACTATTTGTGTATTCCTTCCTTCAGAGGTAGGCAATAGTAAAGTAATTCTAAAACACCTTTTGTTCACAGCTAGCTTGCAAGGCAGACCAGATGTGACACAAAAAAAGGAAAAAGCTAACACTTTTTTTGTTTTTTTGTTAAGGTCATATCCAAGAGCGTCCCCCCGTATCCAGCCAATGGTCATATCTACTTCTTTATACTCACATGTAATGGCTCTTTAAATAATCCAGTGAATGGCATATCAATACCTAAATAATAAGTAAGTAAAGTCAGGCTTTTCAAAAACATTTTTATCACTGCAGTGTTTGTGTGCAAGCTTAAACCACAGATTGTTAAAGTCATAAAAGAATAACTACCCTTAGTGAGTTCGGCTTGTAATTTTTCAATCTTAAGCACCAGAAGCACAGTGAACACTGTAACATGTCTCAGAGCATCAGTAAAAGTGCAAACAGCTGGGTTCTTGGACCATTCCACATTTGGACATTCACTGGCAGACAAACAGAGAATCTTGGAGGAGGAGGGGGGTTAAAGAACTTCAAATGCCTTTCGGAAATAATGACGTACTAATGTTGTTCCAAAAATAATACTGTTGTGGACAGTCAACATGTGCTCTCACTTGGGAGAGAAGAAGGGAAAGGATGAGAGATGCTGGGCAAGGGATGGAGTGAAAACAGTAAAAGAAAATGGGAAAGACGAAGTTCAAAAGGTTCAGCGAGTTGGATATTTTTAAATTACCCATCTTTGGGCTTAAAAGATTTAGATTGAAAAGCACAAACCTTGTGGTTATTTTATACATAATCCCCAAATTTAAAAAAGGTGGGACGGTATGTAAAATAGTGACAGACACAGAAGGCAGTGATTTATAGATCTACTTTGACCTGTACCTGAACAAAAACAGTACAAAGACAATAAATCTGATGTTTCATCTTATCAAAATAATGGCTATGTAAAAATACACTCATTCTGAAACCGTTGCCTGCAACACACTGCAAAAAAGCTGGAAACAGTGTCAAATGCTTGCATAAACTGTTTACCAGAAGCATCCAGGAGTTCTTTATGGGTAAGGATGGATCAAGGCAAGCGAAGACAATGGGAATACTTTGACAAATTGATGTCAAATAACTGTCTGTTGCTGCATCCACAAATGCAAGTTATTTTAAAACAGACATTATACATCAATAAGGCAAATCTTTAGAAACTGCACTTGTAGAGGCAGTCGTCTCTGACTGAGCCTTTATGAAAGTTGGGAGTGAATTAAAACAGTATCATCATATCTTAATGCTGGTACATCTGGATGGCAAGGTGATGTAATTGAGGAGAGCTGGTTGGTAATAGGTGAGGAAGATACCCTGCTAGTCAGTCTTCCAACAGTGTTCATCATTGATGATGCTCTGTAGAAATGTGTATTGTATTACTGTTACAGATTATTTATAGTATTCATGGATGTCATGCTCTCCAGGCCAAATAATAAAACAGGAACATCTAGATTGTTGACAGGTTTGTCAGGGTATTGAGGTTAATGGGCAATTGCACAGCTCTATGGATGTCCATGCTTAGTTCAACTTAAAAGTAATTACACCAACGAGCAATCATAAATGATACTCATTATTTATAGTTTTATAATCATTTATAATACTCAGTAACAAAACCGTTGCAAGTTCTTCCCTGGTGATGCTCTGCCAGACCTACACTGAAGCTGTCTTCAGTTCCTTCTTGTTCTTTTTTACATTTAATTTTGCTGTGAAATGAATGCTCAGGTAACTGACTTGGCCAATGCACGACATTACAGTACTTAAAAATGTTCTACATTTTGCAGTATGTGTCATGGCATTGATTTCCACCCAGCACTCCAAAGCGCTGCCCGTGTGAAATCTAACGAATTTGGCTGAATCAGAGCAGATAACACAGCCCTATACACTTCAAAGTCAAAGTCAAAGTCAAAGTGAACTTTATTGTCATTCAGACTTTACAACTGAGTGCACAGCTGAACGAGATTGCGTTTCTCCAAACTCCAATGTGCAGATATATAAAAACACAAGACATAAAATAAATATGTATGCAAATAAATATGTATACTTCAAAAAAAAAAAAGATGCAGATGTATTGCACTTAAAGGGAATATATGCTGCACAGTTCTGACCAAGTATTGCACACTAACAATGTAAACATAACACTGTAAATTTTAAACATTTTAAGGTGTAAGAGTGCTTAGGTTTAGAAAGAAAGAATGAGTCTATTGCACAAAATTAGCAGCATTAAGTGGAGGACCACCTGAGTATGAAGTAGGTATATGTTCAAGAGTTTAACAGATCTGATGAGTCTGCTCATCAGGAAGTGTCTGACCATCTTGGTGGCTCTGCTGTGGCACCATGATGGGTACAGATCATGTACAGGTGGAAGTGAGTGCGCTCTGCTGTCCTCACCACTCTCTGGAGTGATTTGTGTTCGGCGATGGTGCAGCTGCTGTACCAGACCATGAGGCTGCTGGTCAGGATACTCTCTATTGTTCCTCTGTAGAGTGTAGTGAGGATATGAGGCGGAAGGTTAGCTCTTCTCATCCTTCGTAGGAAGTGAAGGCGCAGTTGTGCTTTCTTGACCAGGGAGGAGGTGTGTGTGGTCATTGTCAGGTCGTCTGCGATGTGCACCCCCAGAAACTTGGTGCTTTTCACAAACTCCACAGTTTTGCCATGAATTGTGAGCGGTGTGTGAACTGTGTGTTTCCTCCTGAAGTCAACAGTCATTTCTTTTGTCTTGTTGACATTCAGGGACAGGTTGTTGTTGTCGCACCAGGCAACGAGTTGGTTCACCTCCTCTCTGTAGGCGGAGTCATCGTCGTTACTGATGAGGCCCACTACTGTAGTGTCATCTGCAAACCTGATGATGTGGTTTCAGTTGTACTTGGCACAGCAGTCGTGGGTCAACAGAGTGAACAACAGAGGGCTCAACACGCATCCTTGAGGAACACCAGTGTTCATGATGGTGGTTTGGGAGATGTTTTCTCCAACCCGTACTGTCTGCGGTCTGTCTGGAAGTCCAATAACCAGTTACAAGGTGAGGTGTCAATGCCTAATGGGCCAAGTTTTTCAACAAGGTGCTGGGGGATGACTGTGTTAAAGGCGGAGCTGAAATCAATGAAGAGCATCCGCACGTAAGTGTTCTTGTTTTCCAGATGAGTCAGGCTCAGGTGGAATGCTGTTGATATGGCATCATCAGTGGAGCGGTTGGGGCGGTATGCAAATTGAAGTGGGTCGAATGTTGGAGGCAGTCGTGATGTGATGTGATCTTTGACCAGTCTCTCGAAGCACTTCATGATGATGGGAGTCAGTGCTATAGGGCGGTAGTCATTGAGTGATGCTGCTGGTGACTTCTTTGGCAGTGGTACAATGGTTGTGGTTTTGAAGCACTGAGGCACAATGGCTTGGCTCAAAGAGGTGTTATAGATGTCCGCCAGGACATATGCCAGTTGTTCAGCACATTCCTTAAGTACATACCCTGGAATGTTGTCAGGACCTGCTGCTTTCCGAGGGTTGACCTTGCGTAGAGCCTTCTGGACGTCAGCTGGGTCGAGACAGAGGACTTCATCGTCCTCTGAGGGTAGCCTTTGTTATTGGGGTGGTGTTGTTGTCCTCAAATCTGCTGAAGTGGGTGTTGAGTGTGTTAAGAAAGTCTGTGCTGTCATTGCTGAGTGGTGGGCGTGGCCTATAGTCCGTGATGGACTGAATGCCCCGCCACAAGCGCCTGGAGTCTTTGGAGTCAGTGAAGTGGTTTTGGATTTTCTGACCATAAGCCCGCTTTGCTGCTCTGACACCTCGGTTCAGGTTAGCTCTAGCAGATCTAAGAGCATCCTTGTCACCAGACTTAAAAGCAGCATTACGTTCATGTAAAAGAGTGTGCACCTCTTTAGTGAGCCAGGGTTTCTGATTGGCTCTTGTGGTGATGTCTTTGGTGACAGTCACATCTTCCACACACTTGGACATATATCCAATCACTGACTCAGCATACTCTTCCAGATTGGTGTGATGATTGACAGTTGCAGCCTCTCTGAACATATTCCAGTCAGTGCATTCAAAGCAGTCCTGAAGTGCTGAGACTGCTCCCTCTGGCCAGGTCCTTATTTGCTTAACAGCTGGCTTGGCTCTGGTCAGCTTCAGATATCACCCCGCTGTTATAGTCAGCAGTCAGTTCATTTAAAGAAACCAGTTGCCTATTCCAGTCATACATGCCCATGCCGTAAAACCACCTCCAGTAATATGATTTGGATCATTTGGAACCTGACTCTTAGACACACTTCTCTTTCTATAATTTTGGTACAAGTTCTTTGTTTCATCGGTTCATCTGAACAGCTTTTAAAAACCTTTAGTTTGGTTTTGGGCAGGATTTTTTATTTTGGTAAATCAATGAAAAAAAAAGACAACCATCAGTTTAACCACACAGTTATTCATTTGTCAAGTTCTATGAAAAACGAATGCAATCTCGCTAACCAACAATAAGCTAAGTGATAAAATGCATCTGGAAAGTATTCACAGCGCTTCACGTTTCGTTCTATGTGTTAGCTGTATTCGAAAATAGATTCAATTCACAAAAATATTCACAGCTTTTGCTCAATACTTTGTTGAAGCACCTTTGCCTGCAATTACATCCTCAGAATTTAAACATCCTCAGAGTATGATGCTGCAAGCTTGGCACACCTTAATTTGGGCAGTTTCTCCCATTCTTCTTTGCAGAACCTTTCAAACTTCATAAGGTTGAATGGGGAGCGTCGGTGCACAGCCATTTTTAGATCTCTCCAGAAATGTCCAATGAGGTTCAAGTTTAGGCTCTGGCTGGGCCACTCAAGAACATTCAGAGCCGACCCAGAGCCACTCCTTTGTTATCTTGGCTGTATGCTTAGGGTTGTTGTCCAGTTGAAAGATAAACCTTTGCCCCAGTCTGAGGTCCAGAGCGCTCTGGAGCAAGTTTTCTTCAAGGACATCTCTGTACATTGCTGCATTCATCTTTCTCTCAACCCTGACTAGTCTCCCAGTTCCTGCTGCTGAAAAACAACCACGCAGCATGATGCTACCACCACCATGCTTTACTGTAGGGATGGTATTGGCCAGGTGATGAGCGGTGCCTGGTTTCCTCCAGACATGACGCTTGGCATTCTGGCCAAAGAGTTCAATCTTTGTTTCATCAGACCAAAGAATTTTATTTCTTATGGTCTGAGAGTCCTTCATGTGCCTTTTGGCAAACTTCAAGCATTATTAAGGAGTGGCTTCCATCTGGTCACTCTACCATGCACCAGCCAGCTCCACCCCACCCATCACCAGCCAGCTTACCTGTCCATCTGTGTCAACTGCTACACCCTCAGTTACACCACTGTGCCATCCAGGTGCACCTGCATTGAGATAGGATGGGACTGTTTCAGCTCACGCCCACTTTACATAAAGCCTCAGTCATAGACTGCCTCGGTCATACACTGCCTCTATCTATGCAGCTTCTAAAGCTATCCAGATTTCAAACAGAGATTTTTTTTCTTTGGTATTTAGTTTATTTTACCTGTAAATACTGTTTGACCAGAGGAGGATGGGTCTCCCCTTGTGAGTCTTGGTTCCTCCCAAGGTTTCTTCCTCCAGTTGGGGGAGTTTTTCCTTGCCACTGTTGCCTCTGGCTTGCTCACTGGGGGATATATGTTGTAACTCTCTGTTTTCAAAACTCTGTAAAGCTGCTTTAAGACAACATCGTTGTAAAAAGCGCTTATATAAATAAACTTGAATTGAATTGACCCTTGGATTCTTGGTCACCTCCCTGACTAAGGGCCTTCTACCATGATAACTCAGATTGGCCAGACGGCCAGCTCTAGGAAGAGTCCTGGTAGTTCCAAACTTCTTCCATTTACAGATGATGGAGGCCAATCTGCTCATCAGGAACTTCAATGCTGCAGATTTTTTCTTTTCCCTTCCCCAAATCTGTGCCTCGATACAATCCCATCTCGGAGGTCTACAGACTATTCCTTGGACTTCATGGCTTGATTTGTGCTCTGACATGTACTGCCAACTATAGGACCTTATATAGACAAGTGTGTGTCTTTCCAAATCATGTCTGATCAACTGGATTTACCCCAGCTGGACTCCAATCAAGTTGTGGAAGCAGCTGAAGGATGATCAGTGGAAACAGAATGTACCTGAGCTTGATGTTTAGTGTTATGGCAAGGGCTGTGAATATTTATGCACATGTGTTTTTTTTTGGTTTTTTATTTGTAATAAATGTGCAAAAAATTCAAAGAAACTTAAATAATCCATTTTGGCTGTAAAATACCAAAATGTGGACAAAGTGCTGTAATTACTTTCCAGATGCACTGTATGTGTATTAGGCATCCTGTGCAAAGGTGTTTGGCAGCAAAAAAAAGTTTTAAATGACTAATTGCTGCAGTGTGTATTTGTGGTAGTCAAAACACTACATAGCATTAGAATAAGCACAAATAAACATCAGTACAGCAAAAAATATCACATTTTTAGCCACTGCTTGGGGTTTTAATATCAGCAGCCCACTTGATGAAATTTAATGAAGGACTGATTAGATTAATTAGGTATTGGAAGCTGTTTGTAAATAGTTTACTTTCTTAAGAAATGCTTAAGAAATAGTCAAGATTGTGCACTCCCATACATCAAATCATATTTGTTTATTTGTGTTTATTCTGATGATGTGAGTTTTTTGCTAAATAAATGCTAATTACAGCGATAAAGAGTTTAAACAATCAAAGAACTCTGCACAGAACTGTAATGTATGTGCTCATGTCTTTATATGCAACATGCGCACGTCTTTATCAGCATGTTCGGAGTGTGAATTAAGCTGTCCAGAGATTTTGAGCTTGCCTGCCTGATAATGCTGTTGAGACTCAGTGTGGGGGTGGGGGTGGGGGTGCAATCTCTGGTGCTGATCCTGGCCAGATGACTCATACTAAAGCCAGCGGTATTTGGGGAAGTGAGACAGAGCCAGAGAGAGAGGGAGAGAGACCGTGTGCTTAGGAACGTTTCTCCACTCCGAGCTCCTCGTACAAACTTTTGGAACATTTACCCCTTTTTTGTTTACAAAACCAGCTTTTACCGAGCATGGCTCAGACGACCGAAACCATCGGCCCTGGAATAAATATTATTCTCCTCTGAGATGTGGTATCTCCATTGTTATTTTCAACATTTATGTTAAACGTGCCCTTGTGAAATGAATAATGGCTGTTTCAATGATGTCTGAGTGTGTGGGGTGATGGCAGCTACATGTCTATGTATAATCATGATGTATTGTGTGAAGAGACGGAGGGAGAGAAAGAGATCGGTGTTACTCTATCTCTTTTTTGCTCCATAGGGACTCAAAGCGAGAAATTTGAGTTTCCACTTTAACCCTTAGTAGCTGCAATTTGGAACAACAAAAGAATGTCATAACTTTTTCACATTTACAGCACAATTCAGCCGCTCGTTCAACGTGGTCTGATGTAAAATAACTAAGAGTGGTTTCATTGTAAAAGAATGTACCGAGCTGGAATTCATTATAGTGGTGGTGATAGGAACCAGGGCATCACTGAATCAGTCTCAGCACTGCAGTGACACTGATATGGAGTGTTGTGTTGGTCTGAGTGGATCAAACACCTCAGTGTCACTGTAAGACTATGAATAGTCAACCAAAATATCCAGCTGACAGCATCATGAGCAAAACAGTGATATTGACCAATCTGAGTAAACACACATGATCATCACTAGGAGGGGAGTCGTGTGCTGAAGGTTAGGGATTTGGTCTTGTGACTGGAAGGTTGCCGATTCAATCCCGTGGGCCAACAGCACACAACTAAAGTGCGCTTGAACAAGGCTCCTAACCCCCACCTGCTCCCCAGGGCACCATAGACAGGGCTGCCCACCGCTCTGAGCAAGTGTGCTCACTGCCCGTCTAGTGTGTATGTTCACTAGTGTGTGTATATGTGGGTGTTTCACTGCACTGATGGGTTAGATGCGGAGGTTGAATTCTGCTGTGTGCAGAACGCAAGTGGGAAATAGTGGCTAATACTTTATAATACTAATACTTAATCTTCAGGAGTATGCTAATTAATCATTTTTATCAAATCACTAGGCAGAATTAGATTATTGTGCTTGGAAATATGTTTAATGACTCAATTTCATAATTACAAATAGCCTCTGCAGGTATATATGAGATGACACAGATGAGGGTCAGGGTCAAGGCAACAGACTACTGTCAACTAAAATGGGAACTGACCACATACACCGATCTTCCTGACCCTCACTCCAGCAGATAAAGGGTCACTAGATAACATCGCATAAATGGTCTTAATGGCCAAAACCTCATACCTCTGCAAGAACCGAAATGCATTCCAACTTTCAGAGTTATGGACTGAAGCCCCAGAGGTTAAAGGGTGAGAATTCCACCCCTTTGGTCGGGAGCTTTATTTGTTTTACGCAGAGATGTAAATGGTACAGAGAAAATGTACTTGAGTGAAAGTATGTGAGAATCTTTCTAAATTAAATACTCAACTAAAAGTGAAAGCCATTTTTTATTTTAATAAAAGCTTTTTTTGCGTGCTTAACTGTGATATGGTAATTAGCAAAGCTGGTCTTTGAACAAAGACAAATTAGCAGTTTCATTTTAGATTCACATTAATATGTTTGGCTGTTTCAATAAAAACAATTAATTCAAACGCTCAATTGAGTTCTTCTGTCTTTTAATATGTTCTTAGGAGTATGAATTGGAGTGTGCACATTTTGCTCAAAAATCATAATATTCAAAATTCTAAATACAAGAATTAACAAAAAATTACAGACATGTTGTTTTTTACAACCCCAAATCAAAAAAATGCTTTTACTTGTATTTCATTGTAAACAGTATAGATATTTCATGTTTTGTCTTATTTTTATTTGTAATAATAAATATACTGTATTCATTCACAGGGAAGAGGGAATTTAAGGCTAGTAATTACATAATGATGTTACTTGAAACAGAGGATGCCAACATAAGATTTGGTACAAAAGCAGCATCCAGAAAATGCCTAGTTTCACCAATTTGACAACAAATGCAAGAGAAAATTATTCAGACAACACTGCGTCACGAACAATCATTCATCTAAAAGTTAAATAACCACATGGGTTCAGGATGTCCAGAAGAGTGTCATTGACACCTGGAATGGACCAACAATGTAGTCAGACAAATCAGTGTTTCAGGTCTTTTTTGGAAGAAATGTTACCAGCAAAAAAGTAACAGGTCTGTTATGGTATGGGGTTGTGCCAGTGCCCTTGGCAACAAGGACTTCTGTGATTACATAATCAATGCCAAAAAGTACATTTTGAGGGAGTTCAAAACAACATAAGCTGCCTTGCCAGGCATGTCCATACCACATTCTGCACACATTACAAAAATCATGGCTGTGGAAGAGGAAGATGTGGGTGCTGGACTGAGCTGAACTGCAGTCCCAAAATGTCTCCAATAGAAAATGTGACTCTCGCCAATACAGAATGTTTGGTGCAACCAAAGTTTAAACCAAACAAAACTATATTTGCAGAAACAATGAGAATAAAACACAAATAAAAATTATCATTCGATATCATATGTGTTGTAAAGAAACACATCAATTTTCTTTTGCTAACATATAATCCTGTAATTTTCTGATTTGTACTTCTAAGAAATCATTAGATCTTCTCTGAAGGCCGACAAGGCTCTGAGTGTACTCTTCTTTTAAACACAACAAACATATTCCTGGTATGTCCCTCAGCCTTTGTCTATGTCCTAATCCAGGGTCAACCTAAATGTGGACAGTTGTGGTCAAAGACTATGGTTCCTCCCATATGTCCTTGTCGTCTCTGCATATATGTTTCACACAAAAAGACCATACAAAACACAGATTACCAAAGGGGTGAGGTTTAGGAGTCTCTGATGTGTTAACAGGCCAAAAGAAAAAAAAATCAAAGAAGTCATCTTTTTTTTTTAACCTATATCATACAAGGATATTGTGTGCAATTGCTACAGTTCTGTACTTGAGTAATAGCAAAGGCATAAAGTACATTTATTCATTTGTAGCTTTCAGGGCTATATATATAAAGTCTTTGAATGATATATGTCTGATCCTCATGGCTGAAAGGGTGACTAAGCAGGTAAGACCTGGTTTTCTGTCTGTACGTCAATGCACAAGGGGAGCGGATCAGGGCTTCGAGGGCTTGGCGTGGGGCCGGCGGCGACAAAAGTGGGTATGAGTGCCTATGGGTCAGAGAAAACAAGAGTGTGTCAGTGTCAGCTGAACATGTTTTGATCCTGTTGGAAAAGCAACAGCAGCAGCGGGGAAGCCTTCTACCTGCGCACTCTGTAAAACCGATCTGATTATCTCCAGCTAATGCTGCTGTAATTACGTTAACGCTAAACACCCTGGCGTCATTTTCCCCCTGAGCCTGATGCCTCACATGAACATCTTGGTATGCTTCATACTTCATCTCATAATTCGAGTTTGGCAGAGATCATTATGTTACATGAAGAAATTACAGGTGGGAGTGAATACAAACATGAGGTAAGTTCTAAGTGTTTCATTTAAAGAAAAGTAATAAAAGTGGTACAATGTTACTTTAGCTAGCTAATTTACCGATAAATGTAAGAAATTCTGAATTTCTTGAATTTTAGAAATGTGATGTCTTTTAGTTTCTTCATTCCCTGTTATGAGGTATAGTATTATTACATTCATAACTATTTTTTCTCTGATGTTTAAACAGTATAAATAATATATATAATTGTTTTGTTCAATATCATCTCTCTCTCTCTCTGTGTTTGCTTTAATATGCATGGTAATAACATAGGCCATATGAGCATCTTATACCTAAATGTTTTGTAATAGCATTTTGCTCCCTTTTAAGGTGCTGATGAGGTCATTGGAATTTTGAGGAACCTGCCCATATTTCCCAACTTCTGTGTATGTAAGCTGTGATGTTAAAAGTTACCTAAAGACCTTACTGATTCTAACCTAGCTGAGGTCCAATACATCCCTAATAAAAACTCTACCTGTATGGATCACATGGAGGTTTGATATTTCATATAAAAAGTTGAAGAGATGCAGAACACATGTTCACTTCCAATGGAACATTCTTGACCTTAGGTAAAGCTTATCCTTCTCCCAACTAATGTTAAATAAAGGTGCAACCCATGAAGTAAGACAAGTAAGTAAACAAGTAAAAAAATGCTAATATAGCAAGCATAGCTAAACTAGAGTCTTGCACAGAAGGATGAGTGGAGTGAATTCAGCTGTTATTTTGAGTAATGTCGATTAATGTTTCTTACTAATTCTGTCTGGAGAATTACTGTCAGATTTGGAAATATGCAACATTTATAACATTTTATAACATTAGTTGTTCCTCATAGAGCAACTCCACCCCTAAGAAGATAAATTTGAGGATTGCGAGCATGTTGAAAGAATATTCTTTCTTGGATGTGTTTACTATTGTGATCATATCTTATAGTATAATGTTGCAGCCGAGATATAAACACCCTACAGGACCTCCGTTTTGAGCCTGTGCATGTGACATTTATATGTAAAGTCATTGCACGCACCCCCAATGGGGGGTGGGGTGGGGTGGGGGGGGACACTTGCTCAGTGTGCCATGTGACAGGCACCCAATGAAGTGGAACCGTGTCCTCCTTGAACAGGAAATGGGTTGCTGGGGCTCGTGAGACCAATTACCCACATTTCCCATGCACAGGAAAAGACGTTTTGATAATCCTCCCCTCCCCTTACTTGTTTGAAACACTTTCTCCTTTTACTTCCTGCTTTCACTAACCACCCTCGCCCTTCCAGATGTTAAATTCAATCTTCAACAACTAAATATATATCTTCTTCTCATTTCTGAGAAGGTTTAGGGTGGCCTGACCCATTTAAAGAAGACATTAAGAACAGAGGGAGCATAGGGACCATATTGTCGCTGGAAGAAACAAGTATCTCCAAAATGGTAACTTTACAGAAGAGACCTAAAACACTTTCACTGTCTTCACTTTCAATACAAGTCAATGGAACCAGATATTTCCCCAAGAGATTTTGAAGCATTTCTATTGGTCCACTCATCATAAAATGTTGTAGAAATGATTTAGAAAACTGAAAATCATCAAAAATGGAGATAACATGTTTTTTATTGGACAGCAACGATATTTATGTTAATAAAGATTGGAAAAAGTCTCTGCTGTTCATTGGTTGGACCCTACTAGCTACTTTGGTAAAACAAATGTAAACATTATTAAATGCTCATAGTGTACTGTTCACTTGGTGACATCACAAAATGTATTCACTATTCCGTGCATGCATCCACTGCTCAGCCTACAGCAGTTTATCGCTGCCCAACTACCTCCACTCCTTTATTTGTTCTTTTGTTAACACAAAATGTTTTTGGTCAATAAAACAATGCAAATGAATGAACATCAATGCTACACACAATAGATGTTAAGAAATGGAAAACATGGTTTTGTCATGGAAACGTAGCAGTATAGCTATGAACCTAGAAAATGTAAACAGTGAAAATCAGATTTTGACTCTCTATCTGTCACCTCAGGGAAAAGCCTCTGAAATCCACTATACAATTCACAACTCTGTACAGATAACACAAACTGAAGTACTGCATGATCTGCATGACACTGCTGACTCTTGATTCATCTGTGGCCAAAACTGGATTAAAAAAACTTTTGGCAGCAGAAGGCTTTGTGCCTGTGTCAACTCTAGACTTCTTGTGTGCCTTTCTCAAAGGAGTATATTTACACAGTGATTGGTCTGCGGGTAATGAACAATGTGCAGCTAATTAAGTGTTTAGTGGAAAGAAAGTGTCAACAATTCTAAACTAACTAACGACACTATTATTTTGTAGTTATAGAAGCTGTTTTAAGCCGCTGGTTTATCAGAGGATATGTTCAAAGTCCTCGCTGTTACAAGCTCCCCTCATGACTTCTGACACCACAGTCTTCCCCCACTTTGCCCTCCCTGCTCCTCTTTAGCAGCCGGGCTGGGAGGCATGAAAAATGTCACACAAAACAGCCTTTCCCTAGCCGCCTGAAGCAGAGCAGTTTGTGACCTGGTATTTTCACATGTTATGGATTTTGTTCCTTATTTTAAAGACAGGGATCTAACTTAAGGACTTGAAAATGCACAATGCATGTGTGATGTGTGGAACAGTCATATGCTGTTGGTGCTTAACTTTTTGTAAATATCCAGGTGTCTGTAAGTGCTCTTAGTTTCTTACTGTGCATTTTCTTGTGACTGATTTATCAGAACAAACTGATAAAACTCAGCAGTAACAGTGCTGTGTTTAATGATGGTAAACAAGCGTTATTCATAAAGACACCACAGCAGTGTATAGTGCACAGATTGTTTTAATGTAGTGATTTTGTCCAAGATTCAATCAGAATCAACATTTAAATGAAGTCATACCTATAAACGATTATAACACTTCAACCATCAGAATGGAAAAAAAAATCTCAGTGATTTTGACTGTGGCATGATTGCTGGTGCTAGAACAGCAGGTTTGAGTATTTGTAGATGTACCTGTTGATAAAAGTGGTCAATGGAGAATGGCCAGACTGGTTCAAGTAGAAAGGCTATGGTAACTCCTCTGTATGATAACCACTCTGTACAATTGAGGCGGATGAGCTACGATGGCACAAAACCACTTCGGGTTCCACGTCTGAAGAGAAAGCTAAGGCTAAATAAAAAAGAACAGTTGAAGGCTGGAAAATGCAGCCTGGTGTAATAAATCTCAGCTTCTTTTAAATCACAGAGAAGATAGGATCAGTATTTGACCTCAAAAACATGAGTAGATAAGCAGTCCAGGCTGATGGAGGTGGTGAAAAGGTGTGAGAAATGTTCTCTCTGCCCACTCAGAACCTGTTAATACAAAAGGGGAAAAAACTGAAAAAATCTAGAGGAATTGCGTGATGCAATCATGCCAACATGGACCAGGGTCTTAAAGGAATGTTATCCAATATCCTATTGGTTGAGTGTATTTATATATGTATACAGCATAGTTGTTATATTTAGCTAGCAGTATAGTATATATAACATACCATTATATACTGATAAATCTGAAATAAATAAATATATGATAGCTATGGATTTAACATGTTTTAAGAGAATTTGTCAAAAGTAAGTGTTACCAAAAGTTTATCCTAGTCCAAACGAAAAACATTTAAGGAACCTTTATGTTTTATATTTTTAAGGGAAAACTGTGAAAGGTTGCAAACTTTCCACATGACCAGACATAAATCATAGGATTCAGATTAGCATACAGGAACTGTGTCTGAATTGCCAGGTCTTTATTAAGTGCATTCTTGGTGTGTGGGAAAAAGACAGAGGGAGGGCAAGAGGAAGAAAGCGAGTGAGAGAGACTGTGAATGGAAACTGGACCTTGACTACATGTTCGACAAGAGAACCTCTGCAATTCGCTCTGAAACTTAAACATGTTGTGTAACGACACAGTGTGGCTCAGTAAAAATATTGTTGCTGGCGAGGTGGCCAAGCCCATAGCAGCCCATGACGTAGCGTTTTTTCCATGACACTTTTGATGATTGTTTCCAAATGGCCCTGTCAGTATTAATAAATCCAAACCTAGAAGGTCCATTTTGTTTCAAAGTAAACAAAATCCTTTGACCTACAAGGCCAGGCAGCTCATATGAACACATAAAAGCAATAAGTTGAAGTGGAACAGGCAACATTGCAAGATGATATATGCTTTCATGTGTAAAGGAATGGAACGTATGGGGTAGTGGTGATGGGAGAATCGGATTAATTCTGTTTTCCTAGCAGACAAATTGAAAAGCATAACGTTATTTCAGGGAACCAAATATTAACTAATAAATTCCGACGCTGAATAATATTACATATAAGGTCGAGCTACTGAGCTGACTAATGTCACATGAGCCCATGTCACTGAAAACAAATCCTGTTAAAATAGCAACATTAGTGACAAGGTGTTTAATGATTGATATTTCTTATTTTGTACTACAGACAAACAGCTTGTAATGAAAATATACATACAAACCCTGCAGAAGGTAACATGCAAAATAAATACAGAAGACAGTGATTTCTATTTCAGGTAATATTACAGGTATTTAATTTAAAACAGCACCAAGCATAACTATGACATATAGATTATTAAACAGTGTATACTAAACTAATGCTAATTCTAAATTTGATGCTCTCAGCACATTTAAAAAAAGGCAAAGCAAGACTGTAGAAGTGTGTTGACTTGCTAATAAACAGTGGTAAACATGCTGCTATCCCCATGTTGCAGGGGATAACTGTTTATATCACAATAATTAATTAAGTTAATTAGTTTAAACATCATGTCTTTGTACCGTTTTGTTTTGAAGACAATTTAAAATAATTTGCAGATTTGCTGTCAGTTTTATTAACATGTTTCCTTTTGTCCCAACTTTTTGGAATAGGGTTTGTAGTTTGTATATTGAAATAACACATCTGTCCTCTATGCTGCAGACTCAAACTCCAATCTTGGCATGCATCCTATGCTATACCTGTAAACGTCCAAGAAGTGTTCTACTTTGAAGCTGAACTCTAAACAATGTTTCCTTTAGACTGGTAAGTAAACAACTATTAATGCTAACATTGAGAAAAAGGGACATGTGTTTCTTACAATAAGCGTGGACACCACAACTTTCTGGTGATATGTAGCCCTGGAATCATCTTCAAGCCTGACTGTCCAAAGCAGTTGTAGCATGGCGTCATGACTGAGAGTGACAAGTACAGTTATATTGTTGCTGTCCAGCTTGCAATACACATAAAAAAGTATTTTTTTTAATATTATGTTTTTATTTGTTTTTGGTACTTTTTCAAAGTACATTGTTCAAATGTAAACAACAGATAATGTTTCTTATTTCAGATAATACTTCAAACAAACATATTATTATTTGTACATGGGCATAGAGATGTGTTGTAGATCGATCTATTATTAATTTCATAAAACAATAAAACAAACATTATTATTTTATTGATATGAATCTTAATAAAACAGTATTATAATATCATTAGAACAGTGTAGTTCAGCCCCATCGCAAACAACCCATGGCTCAACACCAGCCTACTGGCTGGGTGATTGGGGAACTCTGCATTATTTCAGTGTAGGTTTCTTTTCTCTGGCTGTTAGATACCAGGGTGTAATGGAATGGAACATCATCACATTTCACTGGGGCTAAATACTCTAGAGGAAGTGCTTGTGCTCACGGAGCATGTCTACAAGAATTTAATACTAAGCGAATGAACTCACTCTTCCTGCCAAGTGTTAGTGAGCTATTTAAAACATTTAACTGAATTCAAATGAGACTGTTATTCTGCATTAGTAGACTTACTTAAACACTATGTACACAACTCTAGCTAACACTAATTACAACTGCAAGTCCAAATCCACTTCTAACATTAAGCTGAATTGGTGAACAAACTAGTTGAGGTTCATTTTCATGTAACTCCTTGACCTTTGCTTGGATTTGTATTACAGGTGGTGACCTCTGATCCCTGCAGAGACTCAATCTGGAATGCTAACATGTCCTCACTGTATTCATGAATTAATTTTTGATTCTTTTAGAACTAGAAGTGAGCAAATACAACAAAAATCACAATATAGATTTTTCAGACAACGTAAAAGACAAGGCCATTTAAAAATCCTATCAAAACATACAAATGCACTGTTCTGCACGGACAATATCCACCTGTGACATAGGAAGCTCAGACACAGGAAGAGGATCCATTAGGCAGGTTTTATTTACAAAACAACAGAAACTAGAGAAAACTGCAACAACTCAGAAATGCCCAAAAAAGAGAACCAGAAATGCAAAAATTTTGCAAGAAGTTCAAAAACCTAAAGTACGAAGATCCAGAGGTTAAAAAAAAACAAAGCATGAAGATCCTGAGATTCATAGAGTTGGAGATACTGAGAAACATGAGACACCAACACAAGCCTAGGAAAGCACTTGGTGATGTAATTTATGTCTATTTTTGCTAATTTTTCACATTTAAGTTTTTTAAACTACTTTGAATGAGATAAAGACAACATGAACAAACACAAAATCTAGCTTTTAAATGATCTATTTATTTATTGAAGATAAGGATTTATTCAAAATCTGTATTATCTATGTGAATAAGTAATTCCCCCCTAAACCTGGTTATCAAGCATGTCTTATCACAGCATCTCTATGGGATTCAAGTGAGGACTTTTACTTAGACCATTCCAAAAGCTTGATTTTATTTCTTTTGATCCATTCAGAGGTGGACTTTCTTCTGTATTTTACCTTTTTTGACCTCCTGTATGATCTTATTTATTCAAACTTGGTTCAGCTCTTACAATTTGGTTAACTAATTAATTTAGTAGCTAAGGGGGCAATTACTTGTTCACATTGGGCCAATAAGGGCCGAACAGCATTTTTACATCAATAAATAAAATAACTATTTAAAAGCTGTGTTTGTGTTTACTTTAATTTTATCTTTGTCTAATATTAAAGACTAGTCTGATAATTTGAAATAGTCAGGTGTGACACATATGCAAAAATAGAAGAAATTAAGAATGGGGGCAAATACTTTTTTACAGCAAAATAAATACTGTCATATTTAACCCAGAGGATAAAATCTATCTGTTAGGTTTACAGTGTATCAAAACTTTTTGCAAACAAATGTAATGTTGAACAGTGACTTGGGACTTTAGGTTTGGGCATTTCTTCTCTATTTGCATGGCTTTTTTTTTTAATTTACATGTTTAAAAAAACAGAACAAAAGCTGATATATTGTATGTCCTTAATAGTCACTGACTCCTCAGTATTACATGGGTTTTAAATTCTTAAAATATAAAAAGTACACAAAAGCATGCTAAAACGTCTGTGCAATTCTGTGTCACTAAGTTACATTAATATACCTGATACAACACTAGCTACTCAACATGTAACATACTACTGCCACTTAACTAGCACTTAAGTATACACAACTTAGTTCCTGTGCCTTTCAAACTCTCAGATGGCACTGCACATAAAATGGCATGATTCTGTGATGGATGACAAACAATGTTCATCGCTGCATCCACAAATGCAAATTAAGACTGTGCTACGCACAAGGAAAACAACATCCAGAAATGCTGCCAACTTCTCAGAACTGAACTGCATCTGGAATCGACTAATGCTCAGTGGAAACATGTATTGCTGTCTGCATGGAATTTGTGTACAAAACAAAAAACAAACAAACAAAAAAACATTCAGACTGTTCAACAGCCTATTATTTATTAATACTTCAACTTTATTATTTATTTTTTTGGACCAGTTTATTTTCTTTTTTAATATAAAACCATGAAAGGTTGGAACCTAGCTGAAGTATCATGTCTGATTGTGGAAACTCATTGATTGGAATATAAATAGATAAAAAAACAGAGCTATAAGGATTATTAAAAGTATAAAAAGAGTCTCTGTATCTTGCTAGTTTGCCTGTTTCCTTACAGATAAGTTCATGGATACACAGAAGCTGTTTGAACTTTGTGATGAATATGTGATGTCTACACAGTTCTTTGGCATTCTTCTAAAAGAAGTCAAAACTTGTTGTCACTGGCTCATCGCTTGTGTGCGGACACAGATCAGTGCAAAAGAGTATACAGGCCCCTTTCATGGTCACACACAGAAATGCAGATCTCTAGGGGCAACTGTTTATCCTGGGTGATATTTCAAAAATGCATTTCCACTCACAAAGCCCAGACAGCAAAAACAAACACATTGATTTATGGGAAACACCAAAAAAGGACCACAGTCATTTCTGAAACGGGGCTGTAGACAGCAGCAAGCTGACACTGTCCCTCAACACATATAACCGTACAACAATTGTTGTCCATGGGCCAAGTATTTGGGCGCTGCAGTCATACTATGCATTGAGGGTTGCTGGGTTTATCCTGAAGAAAGGGACAGACAGTTTGAGTTACGCCTCATTCTCAGACTCAGTTGTTATTGAAGTAGGAGAATGAGCCACCGCTCTCAGGGAGGGACTCAATAAACAGAACTTTGTGGTAATGCAGTGCTTTTGGAAGTGGCAAGAATGCAGCCATGTCTGTAATGGCCTCACTCCAAGTAGATACTGCAAGTCTGAGTCATTAGCTATACTGTGAATAGTATCTATCTATGCTGGTATATCTGAAAACGGTCTAGTTTTTCTGAACCGTAAAGCTGGTTGCTAAGCAAGGAGGGGGGAAATTCTAATTTTACATCTATAACAGTTTCTAAACGATTACTGAACATACAGGATAGGTGATTTCTTAGAACATGTTGCAGACATCAAGTGTAGAATGAGAGTACGCTCATTTGGAATAATGTGCCCTCCCAAATTAAAGGCATCCTTTTTAATCTCTGTGGCGCAATTGTTGGCACTACTATTATAGTAGTGAAATTATAGTAGTGCCGAATGTTATCTAACTTATTTATATATTCCCATTTATATTTTACGTGTTAAAGTTTAACTGAGTAATTAGGAATACTTAAATAGTAAAAATGAGACATTCTGGACAAATCCCTCTATCACTATAAGAAAGACCTAAGAAAACAGCAATGATTGGAAAAAGGTTGTTGAGCGGCACAAATCTTAAAAATGGTACAAGAAAAATTGATAATGGCTATTTACAAGATGTGGGCCCCAATTAAGATGTTTAAAGCCACTGGATAGGTTAAGAATCTGCTGGGAAGGACGTATGTCTATTCTTATTCCATTCAATGTGATAAGGATGGTTTGAATGACCAAAGAATCTCCAATGATCGTAGCTGGAGATTTGCAGTAAAGTCTTGGGCTCAGAACGTCTCCCAAACTATAATCAGATACCACCTACATGGCCACAGATTGTAAAGGAAGGTTGCCAGAAGAAAGCCTATGCTGTAACAGACCTACAAATTCAAGTCCCTACAATTTTAATTCATTTTTTTTATTCTGAAATGTTTTAATGTAGTATTTAGTTTTAGGTTTTAGTAGAAGACTGAATGCCGAGATATTTCAAAATGAAATTATCACAGCAGTAGACTGAGATAGACTAGTAGACTAGTTTCCCATTTCTAAGCTCACACACTGAAAAAATAAAAATTAAAGTATTTTTTTAATAATCTCAATAGTTCTGCTCTGTACTTGAACTCCCCAAGGGTGTCCGGACGCGGTGGGGGTTTGGCTATGATCTATAATGACTGCTTTAAATGTCTAGCCGCCTCTGTGGGATCGTTAAATAGTTTTGAAGCTCTATCTTTTAGAATAATTGGTAAACATGATATTTTTTGTGCTGTTATTTATCGTCCCCCCAAATATAACAGCAGTTTTTTGTCGGAGCTAGCAGATTTCCTTTCTCTTGTTGTACTGAATAATGATAAAGTTTTGCTGCTTGGAGATTTTAATTTTCATATTGATAATGACTCTGATAGAGATGCTGTGGAATTTTTAAATGTGGTGTTTTCTTTTAATTTTATGCAACATGTGGTTGGTGCAACTCATAACCAGGGGCATACTTTGGATTTGGTATTCACATTGGGACTGTCTCCTCACTCTTTTTCGGTAGATGATCTGTATGTGTCTGATCATAAATGTATTACTTTTAATGTTCTTTTTCCCAAGACCAAACCAATTTCAAGGTATCATTATGTGCAATCTCGTTTTCTGAATGATAATGCTAGACAAAATTTTTCAGGCTTTTTTAATGAACTGAACTGAACTGAATGAAGTGGGAATTTGTTTTCATGCTCTGACGTAAATGAGTTGGCATGTTCTTTTAATGAGATTTATTTAAAGGCTTTAGACAAGGCAGCCCCTGTTAAAGTAAGGTATAAGCCTCTAGTAAATCCTACTCCTTGGATAACTGAGGACATATTGAATCTAAAAAGGATCTGCAGAAGGGTGGAACGAAGATGGAAGACTTCCCAACTTCAAGTTCATTACATATACTTAAAGGAGTTGTGGTCCTCTTTTAATAAGAAGGTTGAGGAGGCAAGAGCAAAGCACTTAAAAAATTTAATTAGTGCTAATAAACGTAACCCTCGGTTTCTGTTTTCTAGAATAGATGCCCTAGTAAATGGAGTTACTCTTCCCACGTCTGGATCTATGATAAATTGTGATGAATTTTTGACATTTTTTATCAACAAAATTTCAGATATCAGGAAAAAAATTTCATTAACTAATCATATTATTGTTCCGCAAAGCCCAGTAGGTATTAGTCTTGAAGATTTTCTGCCGATCTCTCTTGAAGGACTTAGAGAAGTAGTATGTGGCCTACGCCCGACTACGTCTCCTGTTGACATCCTCCCTACTCATTTTTTGATAAATGTTTTTGAAATTGTAAGTCCATATTTATTGTCAATAGTTAATCTATCGCTTAGTTCAGGATGTGTTCCAGATTGTTTTAAATTTGCTGTGGTTCAGCCAATTTTAAAAAAGCCTCACCTTGATCCTACAGACTGTGCTAACTACAGACCAATCTCAAAGTTACCATTTATTGCTAAGATCCTGGAGAAGGTTGTTGCAAATCAGCTCTTAGCTAGACTGGACCAGAGCTGTATTTTTGATAAGTTTTAATCAGGTTTTAGGAGAAATTATAGTACAGAAACAGCACTTGTATGAATTTTGAGTGATATACAGATGAATGCAGATGCAGGTGAGGTCTCTGTTTTGGTGTTACTGGATATTACTGCTGCTTTTGATACGGTTGACCACAACATTTTAATAAATAGGTTACAAAAGTGGGTTGGATTGTCAGGGGTGGTCTTAGATTGGTTCAAGTCATATCTGTCAAACAGGAAATTTATGGTATTTATTGGTGATAGGCAATCATCTTATTCTGACATAAGTTGTGGAGTCCCTCAAGGTTCTATTCTTGGTCCTATTCTTTTTTCAATTTACATGCTTCCTCTGGGAAAAATTATTGAGCGTTTTAATATTAATATTAATAATAATATTAATATTAATTCATATTAATATTATCATTTTTATGCCGATGATACGCAACTTTATTTCTCAGTAAAGAGAAATGATTTTACAAAGCTTCAGAATTTATTGGAGTGTGTCCAGGCTATAAAAGATTGGATGACTTGCAATTTTTTATGTCTAAATGAGAATAAAACTGAGGTTTTGATTCTAGGTCCTCAAAATGTGGCTAGTAACCTGAAGAAGGAACTGGGTTGGTTGCATACAAGGATTAATACACAGCCTAGAAATTTAGGAGTTATTTTTGACTCTGATATTACTTTCTCTATACATGTGAGGAAGCTGTTACAGGTTTGTTATTTTCAGCTGAGAAATATAGTTAAGGTCAGAAATTTTCTGTCATTCCAGGATACAGAGAAAAATATTCATGCTTTTGTTTCATCACGGTTGGATTATTTTAATGCGTTGTTTACTTGTCTCAGTTGTGAAAGTTTGGCTCAGCTCCAGCGGGTCCAGAATGCAGCGGCACGAGTGCTTACTGGATCTAAGAAGCGTGATCATATCACTCCAGTTCTGGCCACTTTGCACTGGCTGCCTGTAGCGTATAGAGTTCATTTTAAAATATTGGTTTTAACTTATCAAGCGCTTTGTGGAGAGGGTCCAGAGTATATCTCTGACCTATTACTAATCCGCTCTAATGGAAGGGTACTGCGGTCTTCCAATCAAGGGCTGTTAGTAGTCCCTAGGACTAAATTGAAACGGAAGGGTGATTGTGCCATTTCTGTATACGCTCCAAAGCTTTGGAATAACCTTCCATTGGATATTCGGCTATCTGGTTCTAAAGAGCTTTTTAAAAAACTGCTTAAAACGCATTTGTAGATGGGCATAGCTAGGTTTGTTGTTTTTAAATAGTGTTTAAATTGAATTTCGGTTTGTTGTGATGTTTGTGTTTTACTTTTATTTATTATGTTTTTATGACTGTGTGCAGCACTTTGTAGTTTTACTTGGAAAAGTGCTATATAAATAAATATTTACTTACTTACTTACTTACTGTTCTAGCTAGTTTTGCAGTGTATGTTGTATCAGCCTTGACTTACTGTTTTCAGTTTTATAGTGTTCTACAGCATTCTAACCCTGGTTGTAATGCACCATTGAGCCAGTTGGAATGCATAGCTTGTGTGCTTACCTTCTAACGTCACAGAATCAATAATAAAAGCCTTTTTCCAGGTGCTCTCTGTTGTTCTGAAAGTGGAGAAAGTGGAGAGTCAGTAATGACAGACTTAGTTGATCTTCAAACTCAGAAAAATTACAATTTTTACAGCCACATGAAAGACAGGCCATAATGGAAAGTGTAAAGTTGAGATTGCGTTGCTACTGTTCAAGTCGAATGATGCAGCGGTCCATCTCTAATTTAAATTATTATAAAATATAAACTGTAATACATACAAACAAATGAATTTCCAGAATTTGTTTCTTCCACACAATTCCTGTGCTTGTTACAAGGAGGTATTAGTGTGAAAGCCTTCAGATCAAAGTATGCAATGCATTCTTTACTGCGGCACATAAAGATTTAAAAAAGTTAGTTTTGATAAAAGGTGCCTAGCCCAACTGGAGTCAAACAATCTGATACACTTCACTTTTGCAATACATTCAAAATTTTGTAGACGTGTGCTCACGTCTTCAGGGTAATATAAAGAAGTGAGTTTGTTATGTCTTTGGTGGAGTAACAGCTGTTACATTTCTATCAAGGTGTTGGAAGAATTGCAAGAATTTGTGTACATTCAGTAACTGAATACAGGGAGTACAGTGAGTATGTGAGTACAAAACGGAGAAAGAGAGAAAATAGTGATGGCCGATCAGAAGAGACACTGCAGACAGGTTTGGAATCATTATTTAAAACTGGAAAAAGTGTAAACAAAAATGAATATGAGTTCTTACACATAATATTATTATATGTGTGTTAAGCAATGTTGTTATTCTTACGAAGTAAACAAGTTAGTTGTTTATTCAAGAGACTCTAGATATTTTTGTATCTATTATTACTTTTAATAAAGCATTTACTATTTGATACTCCAAAAATACCAAAATAATCGATAGATTAAGCCCTACTTGGACCCTCCCCTAATAGCCAGCATGACATAATCAAGTTGTGACCTCAATTTCTTCTTCTCCAACATCCCATCTTTGGTCTGGGTCAGGCCAGAGAATCTCATCAACATCACAGGCTATATTAGCTCTAGTCAGGGAGTGCCGTAAAAAGCTCTGGTTAAATTTGGAGCACAAGCTTTTTTGGACTATCCAGGGAACTAAAGAGAAGCATAGTGTGATAGGGTCCAAGAATGGCATGACCGTGGAGTACCCCTTGTTGGCTAAAGGCCACTACATAGTGATGCTCCCTCCTTGCTGGCCAGGGACATTTACAATAGCCTGATGGCCAGTAATGTACCTCCCTCTTCCTCTTCTTCCAGCCCCATAAATTACTTTTTGAAAGACAGTTCAAGAGTGCACAAATGGCAAACCACCATATCTGTATTGCGTGTTATAGTATAAACTGTTACAATGTTTATCTGTCACTGTACTCAAAACTCATATAATATTAAAACTTATACTTGACCATATTTCAGATATTTCCACATCTTTCTGTTACTCTATTTTTTCCTTTACCTCCTGTCACTTTTCACTTCCTCCAGTCCCTACTGCACCTCTTCCTCCTCCTCTCCTGTACCTTCTTCCTTCAGGTCTTTCTGGAATCATTGGAACACTTTACTTTTGCGTGAACTAACGAATCAATATTAATTTATAAACGGATAGTAATCACTACTCAGATGGTAGCTATGCTTCACTCCAGCCATTTAAACGACAACTACATACATAACTGTAGCCTGTGGCAGTGGCTTTATTTAAGTATTCTACAGGTCTAATCCATGTTTCTGTGTTTCTGTGAGTTTCAAAATCATAGTCAGTAATAAGTTCATTTGCAATGAACCCCCTGATGAGCAAGCCAGGGGTGACACTCTCAGAGCAAGAACACTTGAGAGGAACCAAAATCAAAAAGGGGAATGTGTCCTCATCTGGTCGACACATGATAGCAAAACGGGCACAAAAGTAATACAAAACATTGTTCTGCATCAGATTGCAGAGGATGGGCCATTGTTCAGCTCGACAAAGAAAAACACAGATAGTTAGTTCTGTTTGGAGTGACTGAGAACAGGTGTTAATAAGATGCAGCAGTGACTCTGGCAGGCCTGGCAATTACAGCATAGCTAAAATAGAGAGCCAGAAGGTAACAAAGATATAAAGGCTCCCTGAGATGTCAACGCATCTCTGCTCAATCATCAACAAACTTGAGTGTGTAAGAGCAGCAGGACAACAGCCCCAACATTAGTCTTGACTAAACAAGTAGGCCTGAAAGTAAGTTTACTCCTTAGCTGTGGGGCTCCATATGAAAAGGCTCTACCCCTTACTACCCCATATTAATAATAAAGTTATAACTAATATCGTATGAGATTAGGTAATGATCTGAGACTGCTGTGGTCTGGGAAAAAATGTTTAATGTAAGGGATCTTATGTTAAGCAGTCTTAGTTTTATACTTACTGTCCACTTACTGTCCACTCTACTGAACACTCCTTCTTTGTTGTCCACCTTGTAGAGTCAAGGATAATAGGTCATCCATTGCTGCATATCTTGTGTTCCTGTAATCCTTCACAGAATGCTGCCCATTGGATGGCGCTGTCTGGATATTTTGGTGAATGAACTATTCTCAATCCAACAGCGACAATGAAGTTGTTCCAGCAGCACTGCTGTGTCTGATCCACTTATACCAGCGCAACACACAATAACACACTACTACCATGTCAGTTTCACAGAAGTGTTGAGAATTATCCACCATTAAAGAACAGAGTAACACTTTGCTAACAAGTATGCAGAGAACCAGATGGACTACCGGTGACAAAGTGCACCTATACGTTAAGTGGAGTTGATAAAATGGAAATGAGTGTATAAATAAGGAAATGTACTTAATGATATGACCAGTCAGTATATGTAAATGAGTGGTTTCTGTGGCGTCACAAAAGCAGTGGATTCAAAACACTATGTTCTACAGTTTAGTTTACAGAATGTGAGGGTGGAATGATGAGTAGTTTATGTACCACACCACATGTTTATTAAAAAAATAGGGAAAACAATCACACATGTATATATATTTCTTTTTTTCTGCATTAATCCATCCAACTCTAATGTTTTGTAACCTTGCTTTTTTGGAGACTTATTGCAAGACCAAATTGATTTTGACCAAGTGAAACGCTCTTCGAGAGAGCTCTTTACAGACAAAATACCAGAGACAATCAATCAATCAATCAACCTTAATTTAACTCGAAGTACACTGAAGGTGACCCACAATGCAGCAGAGATGATTTTTCCAGAGATGGAATATTGATTAAATGGATTAAGACATGCAACAAATAAGAACATTATAACAGTTAAATCCAATCTGAGCAAAAACAAGAGCTAGGAAAAAAAAATAAAAAGATACAAATAAAAAATAGGATAGTAAAAGTTCAAAAATAAAAGACAACTAAAGCATACCAAAAATACAATGTTAACTAAAATCAAATAAAACAACTGCAAGCTTTGTAGAGGTGGTTAGAGACTAAAAGTTTAAAACCACTGAGTGACACCAAATTTTAGCTTGTGTGGCTGCTGTAGCTAAAAGCAGATTTTTCTAGTTCAGTATAGAGTCTTGGTACCTGAAGCCTGATCCAATCACTGGAACGAGTCTGAGAAGTTGTGTTATTTTCAATAATATTGTGAGGTATGGTGGCATATGGCCAGTAAGCGCTTTAAAAATGAAAAGAAGCCAATGTGTTCCTCGAAACACAGCAAGAGAAGTCCAAAACTTTTCATACAGCGAACAGTGATGTGTGCTGTAGGCATCACTGGTAATGAATCTTAAAACAGAGTGATATACAAAGTCTAAGGGTTTATGTGTAGTTGCTGCTTCATACTACATCACCGTAATCCAAAATAGATAACAGTGGTGCTTCTGCAATTGTTTTTATTGTATGTACAGGGAAACAGTTAACCTGTGAACTAGTTAATGTGAGACTTAAAAGTGCATTTGTCATTTTGCCATATGCCAAAGTACATGAAATGTAAAAGGTGGTTGATACTCATGGTAAAATGGGTTCATCAGCTCTTTCATCAACATCAACCGTTCTAATGGCAGTCAGTTTGGCACTAATGAGATTTACCACTCTATGGCAGAGATGTTGGGGATTTTTAGCTAATAGGTGAGGTGTGTTTTGACTAGAAGGTGTTGAAAGAAAGATATGTGCGGGAGAGTGGATGTGTGCTAAAATTGCCACGGCACTCAGTATATTCGATCTTGTGATATGACAAAGCCATTTTTGTACTGCCATGTTCTTGATTCTGTAAGCTGTGTCACTGGTGGTTACAGAAGCCAATGTGGTGCAAGTAAAAGTACAAAGAACAACACTAAAGTAAGCTGTTTACTGCAACAACCTACTGCACATTTGCTAACATTAGCTTTAACATGAGCTAAATAATAAGCACATGCAGTGGTGTGGCTGTTTCTTGACAGATGAATATACTCTACCTCCTACAACACTGGAACCTCCACATGCAAATGCTCATATTACTCTTTAAGCTAAAGACCCCAAAAGGATCAGAATAAATACAATACAATATATTATAAGGCAGTCCTAACCATTAGGAGAGTTTGCTTAGCTACACGACATTAACAAAAGTATTGGGACAACTACACTAAATATTACACCTCTGGGAGTTTTTTTGATGTCCTATTCTGAATTTATAGGCATTATAATGGAATTGGTCCCCTATTTCCAGCTAGAATACATTCTAGTCATCTGGGAAGGCTTTCTACAAGATTCAGGAGTGTGTCTGTGGGAAATGTTTGGTCATTTAACTAGAAGAACATTTGCCATAAAGATCCCAGCACACAGTTTTTGTGCTGATGTTAATGCCAGTGGAGGTTTGGAACTCTGCAGTTAAAGAGTCGTTGGTGGTTTTTACGCACTATGCACCCCAGCACTCGGCGACCCTGCTCTGTCACTTTACACGCTCTGACACTTCGTAACTGTGTTGCTGTGGTCTCACTTTTCACTAATACCAGCCAGAGCTGATAATAATGGGTAATATGTGGAGGGGCATCCTATTATAGTAGCATGCACGAATTCAGCTCTTTAGAATGACCTTTTTTTGTTTTTTACAAATGTTTATAAAGGCAGACTAAGTGATTATTTTTTTTATACCTGCGGCAATGGGACTGAATGAAACACCTGAATTCAATTAATTAGAAGTGTATCCCAATACCTTCAACCACATATACATAATAACACTTTGAATTTTCTCAACATTAGCAGACATCCAGTACACTCTACAGTGATTACACAAACATTTAGTTCATTCAGACGAGTGCATGCAGAGATGTGGAAATTTGGTTAGACCATTCTGATTTCTGGCATGTGCTTGTTATAGAGAAGAGTTTGAGTTTGCAGCAGCTGTGCACAACATCTTTTCATTACAGTGAGTTTAATGAGGTTAAATGTGTTCAGAGTACAGAAAACCCAAAGTAGCCTAATACTGTTTTTTTAACTTTTGCCAAAGCAGAGTGGTTTGCATGAGTAGCAGGGGTTTGCAGTGCATGTGTTGAAATATATATATATGTATGTGTATATATACACACATTTCAGCACCCCCAGTGTTAAATACATTCCTGCACTGCATGCAGTCATGTAAGCTAACTGTAGCTATCATCTTCATGTAAAGACACTATAAATACAATAATTAATCAGCAGACTATGTCCAACATGTTCCTTTTTGTCTGAATAGCTTCAAATAGAAAAATGGGAGATTTCAGGAGAACATCTCCCTGTGGTTTCCTGAAACAAATACTTACTTTCCACCATTTCTTTTAGAATCTACCAAATCGCCATATTAACTCTGGCTCAATTAATCCCAAATCCACCCTCATTGGAGGGCAATCATTCTGCTTGGCTGATCTGAAGGCCATTGTCACTGTGCAACTTGAAGGATTCTTTTGTGTAAGGGAAGAAAAGGGAACTGACCCTCAAATACCACAGATCAGGGCCACCGAGTGTGACTGTGTGTGTGCGCTAATGTGTGTGCGAGGATATGGATAGTGTTTCTTTGACCAAGTGGCCGTGGGCAGCGCTGAATGACTGGGCGAGAGAGAGAAAGATTCTAAACTTTATAGCTTTGACGACTGAAGCGATATGGACAGAATTTATTTGACAAAAGTGACCGGTCCTTCTGATTCCTAGACATTTTCAAGTTGTTAAAAAAAATACTGGAATTATAAATGTGTATATAAATGTGTATAAAAGTGTGGTAAAAAAAAACCCTACAGCTAATTTTACATTTGAGTGAAAATAATTTTAAACTTATTATGAATTAGAAATGTATTGTTCTCTCTATTCTCATCCTAATACCTCCTAAGTTAATTACAATTACTTTTAGAATGATAAAACAAGAATGAGTAATAAATATCAATTTACTAATTATTCCCTTACTGTGTGAGGAGGTTCTGGGGCATTTGGAGGTTTCATCCAAAGATGACAACTCTGTATACAAAGCTGCCTCCCTGGGTCCAAAAGTTCTAAACAATGTGACAATGAGAAAATCACCCTCTGCTCAGATTGGTAGATTGTTGTATCTCAACAGCATCACACTGAGCACTGGAGCCCCCCAGGGCAGTGCACTCAGACCACTGCTGTTCACTCTGCTGATTCATGACTGCGTGGCGATAGACAAACATCATAAAGTTTGCTGATGACACGACTGGGGTGGATCTCATGAGCAAAAATACATCAGCATACAGACAAATGAAATGGATGGTGACCTCAGGACAGCACAGAGTGATCACTCACTTATCTAGACCCTGAGCACCAGCTTTATAGCCATTAAAGCCCAGCACTGTCATTCTTACCTGTGGAATTTAAGGAGGGCTCATCTTATACACACCATCCTTTCTACTGAGCCACTATAAAGGGCATACTAGGTGAGCAAAACCCCTCAGCAAATAGTGAAGACAGCTGAGATCACTGGGGTGTCCCTTCCCTCCATCAGTGACATTTACACAACATGCTGCATCTGCAAAACCACCAGCACTGTAAACAAACACACAAACCCCTCAGACAAACCCCTCTCTTTCCTGCCATCTGCATTAGGGCCCTCACAGCCAAAAATTCTTTCCTCAGGACTTCTTAACTCCAGGTGACTGACAGGCACCTTCATACACACACCTGCGTACATTAAATGATACCACCTTTTCCAGTTTCTTGCTTTTTACCATTTTAAATTATAGTCTGAGATACTGTAATACATGTTTTGTGATTCAAGATGCTACACCTGCTGCCTCTCATGGCTAAAGTCTCCAGCTAATCCTGATTTGACTTTGGCAGAGAGAGAGAGAAGGTGAATAAAAGCAAATAAAAACTTTGACACATTCCAAAAAACATGTATTTATATGTGTTGTATACTTATTTATTTGGCTAAACAGAATTGAAATACTACAAGATTTTTAAAAATACAAATGATTTTATAGCAAGTTATATAGCAGGTTACTCTTAAAAAAAGCACTCAGTTACAGATTACGGACTACCTCTGATCTGATCTGATTGCTTTCTGTTACAGTTGACTTTTGTAGTATAATAAAATGAAGACAGATAGAGAAACATAATTAAAAACAATTTCAACAAGACTTTTTGAACAAAACTTAACACAATGGAAAGAAACAGAATGATTAACAATCAATTATTGGTGACTTTAATATTGTGTCTCAAACAAACAATCACTAATCTCACATTTAGCAAAATGGCCAGATCTAGTAGAGCTATATCAGAAAATATTTAAGATAGATAGATAGATAGATAGATAGATAGATAGATAGATAGATAGATAGATAGATAGATAGATAGATAGATAGATAGATACTTTATTGATCCCAAAGGAAATTTAGCACATAAAGCATAAAGCAGACAAATTTGTATAGTTTAATTTGCTTGAGACACATATACTTATGACCTGTGAAAAAGTTTATAAACGAGTTCAGAATTTTGGGGGGATTTTGCCTTATTTGTTAATATATGTCACCAAACCGATGTCAGCTGGGTAGAAATCTTCATCAGTGTTGAAGTTGGCAGCAGGGTAAATAATTTCTGATATGCTCTCGTTTATACTTTTCAATCAAGGCAACTGAGGTCGTATAGCTTACCAGCCATGCATACAAGCAGGAAACTTGGACTGCACTAAGCCGTTTAGTATGATAATCCATCAAATGTTTGTCAGACTGATTGACAGCTGGTCTCAGCTCTTGTTATGCATGTGAATGTGCATGGGTCCACTGTCTGTAGTACAATAGTAAAGGGTTCAGGGCCACTTCGTAGCAGGCCACTCAGTCTGGCCTCTGAACTTTGGCCCCTTTTGTGGCACAACTGATCTTTATCTTCATCTGAAATCAAGAGTTATTCAGGATTCTGCATGGTAGAATATGGCTTTGAACTGTGCATGTGTGTGTAAGCAAGAGAGAGAGAGAAAGAGACAGAGAGAGGGAGGGAGAGGGTTTTTGCTCTTCCCTCAGGGTATCTCTACAGAAGTGTGTGAAGACAGACTACAGCCCACACAGATGAACAGACGATTGCAGTTGTCATTTCCCAATGTTCTTGGTGTAGTTTCCTAGGTAACACTGTTACTGATTTTCTGCTTGGCGGAAACAACAGACAAGAGGCAACGCCGCTGTTTGGTGCTGCTGTCCGATGGAGGTGCACCGCAGGCTGGGCTAGTGGATACACAGGCTGCTTTGCGATAAGCTAAAGTTAAAAAGGTTAAAATCTGTTATTACACACAAAAGAGTGGCAAGTTCTTCAATGTTGTCGCTGTCCAATGAAAAACATGTATCTCTATTTTTGTTGATTTTAAGTTTTCTACATCACTTGAACACACCAGTAGTTGTTTACATTGTAGAACAACTATAGAAGTGTTCCACAATAGCTTGGAAAAAAATTTGGTTCCATTGATTTACAGTGAAAGTAAAGTATGTTTTTATGGGGGTTTTTTTGCAATTTTGGTGATGCTTGTTTTTCATTGGACACCGACGATGTGTTTTTCTAACCGTTCTTCCCTTAATAACAACTTGGACCTTAACATTAACTGACCGTAACTGACTACATAGGAGATGACAACTTACTAAAAGAAATAGCATGCGTACGCGTCAGAAATAGCTTCATGGTATCGGTCATTGGCATCAGTATTCCTATTGCTGATTCCACTACAGCTTTTATACCCTAGTTAATGTTGCACAGAAACACTTTCATTGTGGGCTAAATTCAATTCAAGTTTATCTGTATAGCTTTTTTACAACGATGTTGTCACAAAGCAGCTTTACATAAGTTAACAGACAGTTACAACATATATCCCCGATTTTTTCAATCGCTGGAATCCCCCCTTAAGAACTCCAAAACCAGCTCACAAAAGAGGCAGTTAATAATTTTTATTGATGCAATGATCAAAGCCTTTCTGAGTGTTTGTGATTGAAGCCTTTGGAATTGTCAGATGCTGCAGTTGGCTGTTTTGGGGAGTCAGGAATAAACCACAACATGCTAACCTTTCAAGAACACATAAAAAGGAAAAATGCCATTGAGAAAGATACAGAGAGAGAGAAGACCTGGACAGGAGGGAAAGTGTGAGTCAGAGCAGAGCAGCATATTTGAGGTTATGTTCAGACAAAGTGAAGCACAGTGATAATGGTGACATATGGTTTGTCTGCCCGCCTTCTGCGAGCTGATTTCCCATGTAATTATGCTATCAAGACTGAGTTAGGGAGGGAGTGCCTATACAAGCCTGCAGTCCGAATGTAACAGCTTATCTTTTCATGGAAAGAGAAGCACAGGATTCTTCTCTAACCTGCAATCTTCAACCTGGTGTATATTGCATGTTTTTTGCAGCCAAATCACAAACTCATTACATACTGTTGTCAGTTTTTCAACTGACTGAGCAAAATCATTTTCTCTTTTTTTGCTCTCACTGCTCAAGTGTGAGCGCCTGCAGTAACCAGATTACTAGCACGGGTTAAGCTGTCGCTACGTCTGCACTCTGTGCTTCAACCAAACATGAAATGGCTGGAACTCTAGTTCAGCCACTTGACTGGTTTGGGGCGGCGCTATTCTCATTCTTATGGGCTATTTGTGTTGTCTCTCAGAACATGGGCGGAACTTAAATCATTATCGTTTTATCCTCCAGCCCTAAAACCACCCCAAACTAATTTCAGTTTGCAGAAAAGCTTTTCATTTCTACTAAAGTATTGTGTAGTTAGCGCTACAAGACAGAATCTACAAGAAGCTAGGTGCTGCTCCTCCAAGGCATTTCAAATGCCCATACCTCATCCAAACCTAGTTGCACCGGAGTAATTAGACTTCAGTTATATAGTTATATAGTCATCTGTGTTAATTGTTTGTACAATTATTTCTTAGTTTCTGAAAAAATATATTTCTTGACAAGAGGCAATGAAAATAACATTAGCCTTAACTTCACTAAAATATACTATGTACAGATCTCTTTGAGGTAAGGCTTGCTTTCCTGTTTGCCGGAGTTGCTGGAGATTTCTCATTTCTGTCCCTTTGTAGGTGGATGGCTGTTTTCACAGCTGATGCCTGTTGCTCCACAGTGAAATATATGGCCTTGTTTGTTTTCAGAGACAGCCCTGGACGCTTTGCTTGAAGTTCATATTTATTTTATGAAGGAGATATGCCCACGCTGAGCCAAAATCCTATTTTCTATTCCATTACAATTCGTCTGTGCTACACCTTAGAACACTTTGTTCAGCCAAAGCTATCAACAGGAACAAATGATGAACAATCTGGTCAGAAAGAGAAATTTCTGTATGATTGCTTTCTATGATAGCACTGAGAGTAATTTCATGTGTTTGCTGCTCTTTGAAAACATTGTTTTCAAAAAAAATTTTAAATAATGTTGTGTCCCTGTAACATTACGAACTCAATTCCTACTCTGAAAAACAGCAGCCTTGTTGACATAAGCCAGTGGAAATGCATGTGTGTGTGCACTGGAAAATAATGGCAGTTGAGAAATAACTGCTTTTATCTCCTAGATCACTGTTTTTACACCTGCTCATTCCAAAGCCACCAGATTGCTTGCTTACTGGCAAATGCTGGTACTGTAATGTACGTTTGCTGCTATCTTCAATGGACAAAAAAAAGCTCACCTGCTCACCCAAGCTTTCTGTTAAAGGCATTAATAGAGAGGCATTTGTCAGATGATTGTCTGAAGCAACAGGCTTTACTATTCTAAAAATAATTTTTTACACTGAATGTTGTAACACGATGCTGTTAGAATTTGACTGCATCCAGCCATAGGAGCATTAGCAAGGTAAAGTATTGATGCTAGAAGCAATAGTTATGGATCACCAATGTCATTCCAACTTAACTCAAATACACATCTTAGCCAGTACTTGGCATGGTGACCTTAGGCCCATGTATGGTTATTCTATTGCCATTTTTTTCTGTGGAGATTGTATAAGCTGTGTGCGTGCATTGTATGAGTAGTTGAAGTTCCTAATTAGAAGACTTGCATGTATACTTTTAGATGTATGCTTGTTCCACTGAGATGCATTTATGATGTTTGTGTGTGTTTATGTACAAAATCAGTCCATTTACAATTTCTTTGGGTTTTAAACATTTCTTTTGGTTTTCTTTTGGTTTTAAAAAAATTGGATGGATGGTCGGTAAACAATGACAATGTAGCAATAGGAAGTGGCAGATGCACTCAGTCAGGTAGTGTAGTCACTATACATTTAATTCTTATTATTATATATTAATCATCAATATGACAAGTTATTTATTATCAATATGACAAATGATACTGTGCATAAGGACGGAACATAATGTATATTTAGTACATATTTACAGACAATTTGGTTTTCTATAGCATGCTACCTTTAACTTTACTGAGATATAGCAGTAAATCTTTACATAAACATAAGAAATACAGGTTTACACTGCAAAGAAAAGCAGCACTGGCTCTAACAGCTATTTCAAGCAGTCAGTCTGTAAACCCTTTAAGACTAAATATTCAGTACTATTTAGTGCACATCATATTAGCTGATGTAAGGCAATTAGCTTGGTGATGCATACTACTACAGTGTTGCCGTTGTTTCTGCTGCTTAAATACATGGCTAGACAGACACCCCCCCACCCCACACACACCCACTCTGATCATTAGGGGAAGTCCCGTTGAGTAATGTAACAGGGGAGTGGGTGGAATGGGTGAAAGGGCTAGCAGCAGGCCTCACACACACACACACACACACACACACACACACACACACACACACGTAGCTCTAGTTGGACTGGTACCACAGCTGGGCTGGGCCCACATACTGGGAGAGAGCCTTGGACTTTGTAGCAGGCTGGAATTTTCCCATTTGTATCAGGCTTGAAAGCGCCTTCGGGGTCTGTTCATTTAATTGCTAGGGGCTGAAAAAGACTACAATGTTGCGTGAGGTTTGGCAAAGGCCCTGTTCTTCATGGCACAGTTTTTTGTCTGAAGTGATAGTTAATGCCGACAATAACAAAAAAATACATCTAAAATACTTTTTTTTCTGTAAACCATTTTGGAAATGCTGATTTTTCTATGGATTGTGACAATTTGTATTCGTAAGATGAAGAGTAAATATTTAATGGTAAAATACTAAATTGTTTGTGTGTACAGAAGTGGTTGCTTAACTTCAGATTGTTTATGTTGAAAGTTATGGGATAAAATGTAGACTGATCACAATGACATCTTGAATAAAACCACAGTAAAAGAGAATGTTTGCATCAAGAGGCAGCCAAACAATCCAACAAACCCTGGAATCCAGCTTTTACAGAAGTTGGGAACACTGTGCAAAATGTAAATAAAATTACTTGAATACTATATTAAACAGAAAATGGTCAACAGACAAAATATCAAACGTAGAAATGTTCTTGTTTTTTAAAAAATATATGCACATTTTTCACATTTTGAATTTGTTGCCAACAACAAACAAAAAAATGGGATAGGGAATGTTTACCACTGTGCCCCCCTTCTTTAACAGCAATTAACACTGTACATCATTAAACACACCTCATGCAACTAATCAAGTAATTAGAAAGGCCTTCAAGAATTTGAAGCATTAGAAAAGGATAGGCAATTCTCTGGAGAGTTATGGCTTGGAAAAAAACAGTAATAGAAGATAATAAACTTATGCATTTAGTTCACATTTTAACAAACGTGAATTCAAGTGTTAGTTATTTTGCAGGTTTGCAAAATAAACCCACCAGTCTAACAATAAAAAAAAATTACTCAAACACTCAAATCTCTAAACAATGATTCCAATTATAATATAGAGTGTAATGTAACTTTATGTTTCAGTGTTTTCTGACAATATATAAACGTTAGCTAACCCAAACCCTCCTAGTTTGTTACCATAACAACAAATTATACTCAAGCTGTTTTTATTGCAGTATATATTGTAATCATTGCTATACACTGCTCACATCACTGACCTTGTGTTTAAAGCTGGCGCGAACTACCCAATGCTTCAACGAGGCTAGAGCTCGGGTCAGTAAAGCTGCAGGATATTTCTGAACAGGCATCTCAACACAAGCCTTAACAAAGTAAAAGACCCAGATCACCTAACAACCAGAGCCCGTTGCTAACAACAAAGACAGCGCGTGAATCGCGAAGGCTGCCAAACCGCACTTTTAAAATAATAATAAAAAAAGTGTTTTTAAACAGTGTCCACTTTTTCTGTAGTTTAATTTTTGGGTAGGACAAATCTACCTGTTTCTGATTTTGGGTAGGATGTGTCCCCCTCACCCCCCCCCCGGTTCCTGCGTCTTTTCCTGCGTCTGCGGTTTTCTGCACGTAGGGCTGGCTAAAAAATCAAGTGCAAAATAATTCATGGAGAGCAGTAAAAGCAGTGAGCTGAAAGATTTGAGGTAATTGGAATCAAGTTCTACAGTAGCTATGGCCCCCGTTCTACTGACTTTACAAGGAATCATCTTGTTTTTGCACATTTTATTTGCTTTATTAATTAAAATAATTTATTCCATAAAAAATATTGTTCTGACTGTAAAACACTAATCGTCCCTCCTTTAAAGCTGGCCAAATCAACCCTCATGGCACGTAAACAGAAACAGGAATCTATTAAAATTCAAAATATTGAGCAAGCCTTTAGTTTGCATTACGTGGAAAACGGCCTTAAAAATAAAGGTTCCTAAACAATTCCTGGCTTGGAACAAATGGTCCACTCAAATCTCTAAACAATGATTCCAATTATAATATAGAGTGTAATGTAACTTTATGTTTCAGTGTTTTCTGACAATATATAAACGTTAGCTAACCCAAACCCTCCTAGTTTGTTACCATAACAACAAATTAACAAATGGTCCAAGCCAAAACCTCAATTTGGTTTAAAATCCAAATCATGCAATAATTGTTTACAAGTTAAAACATCCTCTACAGAAGAACACATTTGCTCTTTTTAATGCACAATTTACAACGTTATGGCAAATTTGATATTTTATGGGATTTTTAAAACCCATCAAATCAATAGGAATTGGCTAATGTGTGAAATTTATACTTTGTTTAAAGTATGCATTATTATGCAAACAGCCAATCAATCATTGCCAATTTATTAAGAAAGTATATTAAATAGAGCAATAGTGATTGGATATTGGATGATTCAAATAATCAAAAGAAGTGAAAGCAAAGTTTAAAAGTGCCAAAAATCAATCGGCTGTATTAAGCATAACTTGGCAGTCACTTAACAACAGAATCCAGGTATTTTCTGTTTTTCTACAATACTAATGCTGTTTTTAACATAACTCTGCTGATGGCAATAGTGTTTTCCTAAAGGTTTACTATAAAACGAAATAACACTCACCCCGTCAATTGTTAAGTTCTTTTAACAAGAACAAACTTCAATATGCAATATATTACATTCCAACAAAACCAAACATATTTTTCTGGTAACTCACATTGTTGTTTTTTATCGTATAAATGTCAGCTCCTTTTCAAAATAACCAGTATGTACTTTCTTTGCCTACAGGGAAATTGCTGATTTATTCTTACAGGGTCCTTGGTAAAAGGCTTGTTCCGGTTTGTAGCTCATCCGTGTGCTACTTGAGCATCTGGCTCAGTCATTTGAAAGTCCCCTGCTAGGTATATGTCTTACCTTTGATAGGTAGGTGCTTTTGCTGTCTCTCTTGCATTCATCAGGTGATCAATGAGAACAACATGTTTTCTCACTCCATCAAACACAAGATATGTGATCAGAGGCACTTCACTATTGCTGCTTTTGTGCACTTCTCCTTTTCCTGACAAAAAAATAAAGAAGGACCGAGTTTCCCCCAGCAAACTCCTAATTTGGATGCAGAACGGTAACAGTAAAGCTTTTGCTGCTTGTTCTACACAACTTTGGAAAGACCTGGTTTCAGAAGACTTAATCTACTTCTCAGTTCATGTCTCGACATTCTTACATCTTGGCAACTCTGTTGGATGCAGCATGGTTAACTGGCACATGGTCTGCTTGATAAGGTTTTTCCTGTGATGTAAACTGTGGACCGGACAAATCTTCAGGTGCCTTTGGTGTAGGTCGTTCAAAAGTCTTTTTTCGGTATGCCGGAAATATTATGACCCTTAGCCCCCTGGAAAACGTGCTTGTTCTACAGATAGTTTTGTCCACCGGTTGAAAAAGGCTTCGGAGTTTCATCGTTTAAGTAATTTGGCCAACTCCACATGATAAAGTCAGCTCACTTTGCACTTGAGCAATACCAGGCAACTGATCTATCATTGAGAAATAAAATATGCTGTTCTCCTCTACTCTACTGTCTTTCTCTACTCTCGGCAAACAGACAAGAAGGCATTTGCTTGGTCTGATTGGATCTCAAACTTATAAGTTATGAGTGTAGGTACCAATCTCTGCATTCTCAATGCTGACAAGGTTGGAATTGCAGACACAGGACTTAGAATGGCAGGGAGCTGTTTGTGGTCAGTGAAAGGAGTAAAACTTATATCCATATATTTGTGAAATTTCTGCACTCCAAATAGTATGATCATAGCTTCTTTATCAGTTTCACTATACTTGCTCCTGGCATTGTTGAATGTGTGTGAGACAAATGCTATAAGGGTTTCTTCTCCATCTTCCATAATGTGTGAAATGATAGCCCCCCAAGTCCGTAAGGAGATGCATCACAAGCAGGTCTCACTTGCTTTTGAGTGTCATAGTGCACCACAACTGAGCGCTGCCGTAGCTGTTGCTTTGCGTTCTGAAGAGTAGGTCCACAAAACCTCTTTCTTTACAAGCTGATGCGAAGGCCACAGTAAGGTGGACAAATCTGTCTGAAAACACCCAGAATTATTGAATAGCCCTAAAAATGGGCGTAGCTCGTAGCGTTGAAGGACCAGGGCATATTCACATGACAGCAACTTTTGTCTCAGCTGGTGATAAACATACAATTCATGATGGGCACTGATTGTCAAGTACTTTACAGACAAATTTGCATGAGACAAATTCAGTTTGGTGAATAAAAAGACACTTGGTAGTATTGCAAACCAATTGTCTGTCAGGCTGAAGCTGCAGCAGAAGTGGCGGACACGCGCCAGCTTTTAGACGAAAAAACAGAATTTTAATAAACAAACAGATGGGTTGGTACAGGAACAGAGTTACTACTACTACAAGAGCTAACAACAAAAACAAAAACAATGACCAACAAAGACAGACTGCAAACACAGGGTATAAATAACACAGGCTAACAAGAAGGAACAGGTGACGAGACTAAACACAGGGGCACCGGTGAGCGGGGCAGGGCAAGAACGGAGACACGGGAGCACATGACAAACACGAGAAATGTAAACAAAAGCACGTGGAACTGACCGGACGTAAACAGACAGACAAGGGAAGGCAGGGCGTGACATTGTCCTTGTTGGGTAGTATGCTTCCTACATAGACAGCATTTTACGCCATAGCATGTGTGCTCCCAACATGTACTTTAAGATACCTTAAACATACTGTCTACTGAGGCACCTTATTTTCGTCCGATTTTAAGGAAGCATCAAACGCTTCCTCAGCTGCTTGCCTTAGCATGATCCCATGATGCAACAAAGGCAAATCTACAAGTAGTGAATTTGTTTTAAAATGTAAGTTTTCGATTCTTTCTGACCATTTTGCAGTTTTATTCTTGAGTCATTAGCATCTATGCAGTGGATTTTTTTTTAAGCCTCAGGCTATTGTTTTGGATGCTGGCCGGTAGCTCAGCAACCAGCTAAACCACCAGTTTCGTGCTGCAGTGGGCATGAACTAGCCATGACGCAAGTTGCTCTCTAACCAGAGCATCTCAATAATCAGTCTTATGAGGAGAGATGTCAGACTGAACACTGCCTACTTAAACAGCTGCCTACATAGTCGGTGCATACTTAGACAGCTCAGACACACCCTTTAATTCACAGTGACCTTAAAATCTCCATAAGTGCAAACTGATTTATCTGATTTTGGTAAAAAGCCCATTCACTTCTGTTTGTTTTTGAGATGATGGTTATAGCAACGTTTATCCAATTTAAAATCAAAGAAGTCACGAAGTTTCAAATACCAAAAAGCAGACTGATTTTATTGAGCATAACTTGACAACAACCCAGCAGCAAAATCCAGGAATTTTCCTCTTCTACAACACTAAGGCTCTTTTCAACACTGTCTTGCCGATGGTGCTTGTGTTGCTCAAAATACCATTTTTTTACCAACAAAAATACAAAAAAACCCCACAAACTGTATTTTGTTATTCTCCAGCAGCAAGTGCAAGGGAGATCCCTCACGCACCATCTCAGACACGAGTCACAGCTGCTCGCACTTTTTGCCTACTGTTGGCTGAATATACAGAGTACACTCCACTAGGCCTCTGACCTTTTGTGAGCCACGTGTCCCATTCTGGAGCAATTGTGGCATTTCACAGTGTTGAACCTGTACATCTGTGCATCATGGCCATCGCCACGTCTATAACAAGGCTGGTGTGCTTTTGTCCTGATTTCTGGTTCTTGGTAATTTTTATGAAACTTTTACATTTTAAGTACTCATTAAAATTCATTTAAATTTATTTTAAATCCCTCTTTGTTTAACGATTGTAATGTTCGGCTACATTGTAAATGAGGGTCTCTCTCAATGTACTCCCGAGTGAAAATAAAGGTTGATTGATTGATTGATTGAAACTCTAGAGTATTCTTAAACGATTTAATTCATGTTTACTTATGTTCACTGAATGTAAGGGTTTTGTTCCACCAGCAACCTATTCTGAATTGCTTTTCCCTTTACTTTACTAACAAATGCATCTCACCATGCTTAATCCAAAAGATTTCTGAATTTGCAGTGGAAAACGGTTTTATTGGGATCATGTCGTCTTGTTCTTTTATTGATTTCTTTTGTGGGACCAAAAATCTTTCTTTGATAATGCTAGTTTTGGGCTTGTAATCAGACGCTAACTTTTCAACTAGCACTTGGTAGTATAAGTTGTTAGGTTTGTCTGGCATGCTGATATATTTAAAAATCTGCTATGCTTCTGCTCCCATAAGAGAACTGACATCTTTCTCAATTCCCTTGTTTGCTATGATCCACTGTTACAGCTTTTTCAGGTAAGATTCAAAATCTTCTTGTCCTTCTTTATATTCTACTTTTTTCCCCCATCTGGGAAAATGCTATAATGCTATTCTACTCGCTTGCCGTGAACTTAACCTCCGCCTTTGTTCTTCAATCAGAAGAACCCCTTTTTATTTGAGAACATCATCCTCTTCACTGTAATATCTTGTATTATTTCCTAAATAATCAAAGAAGTAACCAAATTTCAAGGGCCAAAAAGCAGACTTATTCTATTGAGCATAACTTGGCAACAACCCAACAGCAAAATGCAGGAAATTTCCTCTTCTACACCAAGGCTATGTTCAACACTGTCTAGACGATGGTGCTAGTGTTGTCCTAAAGGTTTACTATAGAACAAAGTACCAATACACAACAGCGATAGCCCTATTAGTTAGTTGGTTAGTTGGTTGTATAATGGAACACTGACTCCTTTTATCATGCTTAATGCCAAAGTATTTAATCATTTATACAGCCAATTGACTTATATGCCTCACAACAACAGGGGCAAGAGGGACCATGCTATTCTTGACTTTTAAGCATTAAGGCTGATTTATACCACTGCTAAAGACATAAATGTAGATCCATGTCAGGAACCAGAGCAGGGATTCATGATTAAGTATAGCATTTAGGGGCTTTCACACTTCCAGTATTTCAGCAACATGTCATGCACGTCTGCAGAACTGTGTGTCAGAATAACCTCAACAGACTGTCTGGTAGCCCAGGGGGACTAAACCCAAACAACACTCAACCTGAAGCAGAACTACCACAAAATAACAACAGAGCGTGTGTATCAATGTGTTCCTTCCATGCCACAGCTCTGCGGGGAAAGGCTCATTACCTTAAATTCTGGGCATTCAATGAGCGGAGAAAAGCTAACCTCTACAAAGCAGTGGCCTGGAAAGAACCCAGTTTGACACACTTTAACATGCTTATATAGATTTTGAAACAGCACATTTGCAGATAACTATGTGAATGTCGCCCATGCCTGAATTATTATTTGTCCTATTCTGAGCATGCAGTAATTTGATATGAATGAATTAAATTCGGTCAAATGTGCAGATTTTAAATATTAAGTCAATTGCACACTGTTTGTAAGTAAAAGACTTGTTTATAAGAAAATCCTTTACATTGACCTGCCAAACTTGGTGATACAGAATGTAAATTCTTTGGGACTTAAACCTTAAACCTTGGACACAGCACTGCACTCCTAAATAGAGTTATTATTGACCAGCTTCAAGGCCTCTGCACTGAAAGAAGAATATTAGGTATACACAAATTAAAGCATATTGGATTTTCCAAATCAAAGGTCGGGAAGATAAAAAAGCGAAACCATTAATCCTAGGTTTGTGTGTGTGATTAAAACCCATTTTATCTGCATTTGCAAGACGTGCAAGGGTTACAGGTTTAATGCTTTATCATGTTTATAAATTAACATGATCCATATACATTTTAAACAGTACTCTAGTTTACCTCAACAGTTTTTATGCCTATATTTCATATTAATCTTAAAACTATATATCATGATACATATATATAGTTATCTTTATGAAAATGCATATATATAAACATTCTGTAATGTTTTACTGTGTTATCTTTTGGTAAAATATTAATCAGTGACACTGGAATTACACTGTTAAACATAACATTAAAACCCAGCCATGCCAGAGTGTGACTTGTTTTCAGAGTTACATGATGCAGAAAAGCCCACACCAAACTCTTAACTGTATTTCTTCTGCTACACAGACACACATAGCCCTTACACATAGCAAATTACTTTTTCTAAAATTCCTCACTACCCACTTGCTCATCCTACTTTAGTTTACTGTGTGTTTACTGTATTAATCTCAAAAGAGAAGAGATGTAGGCAAACATATTACATACTAAAAAACACAACATACAATTGATACAAATGATGGAAAGGAAATGGAAATAAAACTCACACTATTAATTAAGGAGTGCAAGGACTTCAATGTGTGAGCTTTTCTAACTTGCAAAACATAATCAAATGTCAGTTTTGCAGATACACTCACTACCCATTTCATCAGCTTCACTTTCTCTGCACGCTTTGGTGTCTCACTGTTTACCCCACGTTCACAATGATCAGGGCCCATAGAGCTGGTATCATTTGGATGGATGGATGGATGGATACTTTATTGATCCCAGAGTGAAATTCAAGGTTGATGGATAATTCTCAGCACTGCAGTCACACTCATGTGGTGTTAATGAGTGTTGCACTGGTATAATTGGATCGGACACAACAGAGCTTTTGGAGTTTTTACTCAGTGTCAGTGTCACTGCAGGACTGAGAACAGTCCACCAACCAAAACTATCCAGATAACAGCATCCTGTGGGCAGCGTCCTCTGACCATTCATAAAGGACAAGAGAATGACTAACACAACTGTACAGAAATAGATGAGCAATAGTCTATGACTTACCATAGGTATAGGTATTGGTATGACTACCAATAAATGTATAATAGAGTGGACGGTAAGTGGACACTTACCGAAAAAGAAAAAGCCCTTTTAACCTGAACATTTTTCACCATTTCAATCTTTTGCACTAATGATCGTGTGTGCTAAAGCTCAATTAACTCTAGAAGTTCCAGCAAATTCATCTAACCAGCAGATCAACATATGCTAAGAAACTTCTAGGATAATAAAAAAAGTATAAAGATCAAGTATCAACATGATCAGTGTCATAAATTGGCTTTCGTTTGAGTAGTGACCTAGACATGGTGTAAAGTATCAGAGACATATTTGATATGTGTGAAAGGAATGTGTTTTGTCCAAATTCTACATACCTCTAATTCTGTTACATGTTTAAATAGACAAGTGCTGAAATGTAACTCATGAGATGGTCTACTGACTCCTGGGAACCAAAAAATAGAAACAAGTAAAGAAGTGAGTGTGATTAAAGATTTTATTTCCATTTGTCCACTGTGTGCACCTATTAAAGTAGAAGCCCACAGTGGATAAATTAGCTGACTATCCATTTTGCTTCCTATCTGTTTACTTAAACAAATTATCCAAATTAAATCCAAATTAGAAGTCACTTTTTGGTGTGTTCATGGGTCCTATGGTGGCCCTTTTTGAATACACTTTTTGCTTTCTTTTATTTTTTCCTTTGACTATGGAAAAATTGGTCGCCATTGTCAAACCATTGTGCTTATACATTTTGCTTGTTGTGGTATTATATGATAAATCTAACAACTCTGGGAAATGACTGCAGTCATCTCTAATTTCGAATAGTGATTTGGCAATTATATAATAGTTGTGATGGGATGAGTTTAAATCTCAAAGCCCAGTTTAAACTGGTATCTAGATATAGTCAGCTTTGCTCTACCCTTGATTAGGATTTTAGGAGATGGAAATCTAACTTCTGAAAATTCTAGATACATCCTTGTAAATATGAGTGGTTAAAATTATTTGGTACAACAATGTAACAATTAATTGCTAAAACCCTCATATGAGCTCTAGCAGTAATGTATTTCATTGAGGTTCTTGTTTTTGACCAACTTCAGACATTTACGGCTTAAACTGAAGACCCCACACTATTAGTCATGGTTTACAGCTTGTTAAATGGCAGCACTGTACCCATTCACTACTCCGCTCCTTTGGCTTACTTTTGTCAACATAAGAAGGAAACCTGTATTTGTGGCTTAAGTAGTGTGTTGAACCATGAAAGGGCAATATTTGTGTGCAGGCTTTGCATTTGCTGGCAGCCTGTATGAAACGGATGCTAATCTGCTTACAAACAGGCTCTTAGAGAAGGATTTTGAGGGACAACGGACAAACAGTCTTGACAGATGAACTCCTTCTTTTGCTTGGCCTTGACATCAGATGGTAAACAGGAAACCTGAGCCTCAGAGGTTGTACCATAGTCTCACGATGTGGTTCTTAGGAGTGACCATGCATGTTACCGGGGGCAGGGCATTAACTAATACATTGGCTAAATGAGTCAATAAATTGACCAAAAATAATATTTTTACATTAAATATTTTAATACTAAATATGCTGCTACTAACTGAACCCATAATCAAAGGCGCTAGAGATAACCATTAGAGATAACAAGAAAAGTTTGGGAAGTCAATTCAAATACAATTAATTCAGTTTGAACTAAATAGGTTTTTCAATCTTAAAAACTATATACATAAAAATGAATAAGGGCGGTGATCAGCGTGACTGTTTAGCACATTACTTTTAGATCACAAATATAACATATTAATTAAAGAGATTTTAAGAAGGTCTGAAAAAGTTGTTTTAAACTGTTCTGAGTGGGAAATATACTTGTTAAAACTAACATTGCTGTGTGAAGGCTGTACTTTAACTTGGCTAGCTCTCATTGAGTGAGTAGGCTATATGTTCTAAATTTTATCAGCTACTCCTAACATAAACGTTACACTTTATAGTTCTACTATTACAGACTATAGTCTGTTTTTTTTGCATACTCTGTTAGCCCCCTTTGGTAGTTTGGACCACTACATGACTACCATAGAGCAGGCATTACCGGGTTGATTGATCATTCTTAGCACCGCAGTGACACTCCAGTGGTGGTGTGTTTGTGTGCGTTATGCTGGTAGAAATGGTTTACACACAGCTGTGCTGCTGAAATTTGAAACACTGTGTCCAGCCACTGTTCACTCTATTAGACATCTTGCTACTTCACCTTGTAGATGCAATGTTAGAGACAACAAGTCAAGTCAAGTCAAGTTTATTTATATAGCGCTTTTTACAGCGATGTTGTCTCAAAGCAGCTTTACAGAGTTTTGAAAACAGACAGTTATAACATATATCCCCCAGTGAGCAAGCCAGAGGCAACAGTGGCAAGGAAAAACCTTGGGAGGAACCAGACTCACAAGGGGAGACCCATCCTCCTCTGGTCAAACAGTATTTACAGTTTGAACTAAATACCAAAGAAAGGAGCCTCTGTTTGAAATCTGGATAGCAAAGCTTTAGAAGCTGCACAGATAGAGGCAGTCTCTGACTGAGGCAGTCTCTGGCTGAGGCAGTCTATGACTGGGTCTTTATGTAAAGTGGGCGTGAGCTAAAACAGTCCCATCCTATCTCAATACTGGTACATCTGGATGGCACAGTGATGTAACTGAGGGTGTAGCAGTAAATGGACAGGTGAGCTGGCTGGTGATGGTGGGGTGGAGGCCCTGATGATCAGTCCTTCAACAGCGTTCAACAGACAGGAGGACAGTTATTACCTCAGGAAGAGTAAAGAGAGAGAGTTAGTTGGGCTCGGGAGTAAGACTGTAGAGAATATAAATTTGAGAGTGTGGTGGGTGACTCCGGCATATCTAACTATAACAGCCTAAACTAAAAGGAGAGAACCAGAAGGTAACATGGACATGAAAGCACCCTGAGAGACTGGGATCCCCCCACTCCACCGTCAGCAAACCTGTGTGATCGCGTGAAGTGGTGGAACAACAGCACCAACATCTCAGTTTACCATAAACCTCTGTGTCCATGAACCCCCGGATCTCCTGCCTTTATCTAAAAGGGAAGATTAATTACCAAAAGCTAAAATAAACAAGTATGTTTTCAGTCTAGACTTAAATATTGAGACTGTGTCAGAGTCCCGAACATTAACTGGGAGATTATTCCACAATATGGGGGCTTTGTAGGAAAAAGCTCTTCCCCCCATTGAAGTCTTCTGAATTTTAGGAACTATTAGAAAACCAGCATCCTGTGATCTGAGTAAGCGTGGCGTTTCATAATAGGAAAGTAGATCTTGCAGATATTCCGGTGCGAGACCGTGCAGGGTTTTATACATCATTAATAGAATTTTATAGTCGATTCAGAATTTAACAGGAAGCCAGTGTAGTGCTGATAAAACTGGACTGATGTGATCGAATTTCCTGGTTTTAGTTAGTACTCTAGCTTCTATCTTATTTAAACTGGATTTATCATCTGGTTTGGCTGATATGTACAGTTGTGTATCATCGGCATAACAGTGGAAACTAATTTCATGTCTATTTATAACTGAGCCTAATGGTAGCATATATAGTGTAAATAACAGAGGACATAAAACAGAACCTTGTGGAACTCCATATTTCACTTTTGTAGAGTTAGACGATACATTATTTATCTTTACAAACTGGAAACGATCACTAAGGTAAGATGTGAACCAGGATAACGCTGTTCCTGTGATTCCAACTATATTTTCTAGTCTGTCCAAGAGAATATTGTGATCTATAGTGTCAAAAGCTGCACTTAGATTGCGTAGTACCAGCAGAGATACGTGGCCCTGATCAGAGGCAAGAAGAAGATCATTTGTTATCTTAACTAAAGCTGTCTCTGTGCTGTGGTGTGGCCTAAAACCAGATTGGAATTTTTTATATATGTTGTTCTTATGTAGATGAGAACAGAGATGTCGAGCTACAGCCTTTTCTAAAATCTTAGAGATAAATGGTAAATTGGAAATTAGTCTATAACTGGACAGTTCTATTTGAGTATTTGAGGTTCCGTTCCTGCCTGATTTTTGGTAAGTTTTGCGATGGTGCTAAATAAAACTCTAGGATTGTTTTTGTTGTGTTCGATGAGTGTGGACAGGTATGCTGAGTGTGTTTTAATAAGTGCCTTTCTGTAACTGCTAAGGCTGTCCTTCCAAGCAGAGTGAAATACCTCCAGCTTGGTCATTCTCCATTTGCGTTCTAATTTCCATACTGCCTGTCTTAAGGTGCGTATTTCATTGTTGTACCACGGAGCAAGCTTTTTCTGTTGCACCTTTTTAAATTTTACAGGTGCAACGTTGTCTAAAGTTAACCGAAGTGTATTTTCTACTCAGTCAAGTAAGTCTGTCTAGCTCTGTTGGGTCTGATGACGGAAAAATTATGGTTGATAAATCTGGAAGGATATTAATAAAGTGCTGAGATGTATTTGCCATTATTGAACGTTTCATGCAATAACGGGGTAATGTACATACATTTTTACTAAGACTCAATTCATATGAAATTAGGTAGTGATCTGAAACTACTGAAGTCTGTGGAAGAACAGTAAGATTATGTATATCAACACCTAAGGTCAAAACTAGATCTAGTGTGTGATTACAGGAATGTGTAGGCCCTATTACATTCTGAGTGAGACCTACAGAGTCTAAGATAGATGAGAAAGCCTTTTTTAATGGATCTGCTGAGTTCTCAAAGTGAATATTAAAATCTCCTGCAAGTCACTGAATTCTTTTAGGAATTCAGAATAAGGACCTGGTGGTCTATAAATGCTGACTAGGGTGAGTACACTTCTGTTAGTGGTCGGATTGGTGATGTTTATGAAAACATTTCAAAAGAATTGAAAGTGAGATTGTGTTTCTGACTTATGTCTAATGAATTTTTATGAATGACACATATACCCCCTCCTTTACCAGACAGTCTGGGGCTGTGTACATACTTATAGCCTATGGGAGTGGAGTGTTTCTACGAGACATGATACATTAATTTTATGATACGTTATTGTATCATTTACAATGACAGCCTTAGAGTTCATTGATCTTATATTAAATAAACCAAACCTTAATTCAGAAACACTGCAGCTAGCTAGCTGGATCTAATATTCTTATATTAACTAAGTTATTTAAACAAACTGATTGAGATTTTCTAAGTTTGTGTTTAATTCAGGGCAGTGAAACAGTCTCAATATGGTTGTACCTAGGTGACGTCTCAAGGCAGCGAGCAGACAGTCGGTTTAGCCTGTTTGTCTGCTGCCTGGTCTCGGCTCTGGACAGTCAACAACTACCTACGCTGCTCTGCCGACTAACTAACAGGCTATGGGCTATGCTGCACGACAGCAGAGCGGCACCCTCCCGTGTGGGGAGGACACCGTCCCGCCCTACGAGACCAGACTTCCCCTCAAACTTGGACCAATTGTCTATGAAGCCCACATGTTTTTCTGCACACCACTTGGACATCCAGCAGTGTAGCGCCCAAAGCCTGCTGTAAGCTTCAGCAGTGACACTCCAGCAGCATTTCTGTGTCTGATTCAATCATACCAGTGCACCATACAACATCACACCATCGCTATGTCAGTGTCATTACAGTGCTGAGAATGAATCACCACCCAAGGAATACCTGCCCTGTGGTGGTCAGGGTAAAAGGAGGCTGGGCAGAGAATGTATGTAGAGAAACAGACGGACTACAGTGTGAGAGAAATCATTATCATCATATGTACTTTATTTGTGGAGACTTACCAAATTAACTTTGATGATCTCATACAACACTCTCTCTGCAGAGAGTTGGTCAACCCCCTCCATTGTTTGTCCTATCTGCCGATCTGAGGTGGTCAACACCCTGCGTTGTTGGTATGGCCCTTTGATTGCCGACCATAAGGTCACACGATAACCCTCCAGGATGGCAGCCATCAAGAAGTATTGATGTTCGCCATACTTGCAGGGAGTCAGCACCTCTGTCCTTTGTTAAGATAATACCAATCGAGGTGGCAACAAACCAACCCCCCCTAAGGGTGATATGCAAATACCACCACCTTCATTAACCTTAACCTCCTACACCCCCTACCATTTGACCCTTTCCTTAACTCCTACTTAAACTGGAGTTACTGAGTTAGACTGAGAGAGAGATGGACTGGACCTCGAGAGACTGATCAGCAACAGATCGATGACCTAAGAAGATGTGCCCGTGTGTGTGCTTCTGCATGCACGTGATTAAGACTGCTTCCCGACCGCTAACAGACCGGCTGTGATCGACTGAGCTGTACCCACATTTCTTGTGTGTCAAGAAACTCGAGTCTAAGCTAAAGGTCTCCTGACTTCTGATTCCTGAAGGCCGAATTTCTAACAAGTGTCTTTAGTGGAACTGAGAAAATAGACTATGAGGTGGTTTAATATTATGGCTGAACAGTGTATGCCATAGAATAGAGAACTAGATTTACGCAGTTGAAGGATGAGACATTGAAAAGACACAGCATTAACTTGGAAAACTGTTGTCACCTTCCTCAAACATAAATCTTGCGCTTGCAAAAGAGGGCGGTAAAACTGAAGTGTTATGTAACAGCCAAGCCTTGTTAATATTTATGTCCCTCAAAACTTACATACAATGACAGCATGCATAGTTAACGTTCATCTTTAAACAAGACAGAAACCGGCACCATTAGGAACTTCAGCACCAACTTTTTAACAAGATCCTGGACCACTTCAATTGCAAGCTGATAGTTTGCTCTGCACATTTCATTCAAACATTGGATGATATACTGTATATCAGGCTTCACTTCACGTTTAACAGAGAGGGGGTCAAATCAATGGGCAGTTTTCTCTCTGATCAAACAATTCAGCAAATTCACCATTTTATTAATTCACCATTAACATCTATTTAAATCCAAAAACGATTTGTGTAACATTATACCCTGCATTAGGTTGTGGCCTACATTCTGCTCACTTCACTAATTACAACAATCTCAAGAACATACAGTGATTAAGTGAGCAGGTTCTCCATGAGTATGAATATGTTCTCCATGTTGACCATTAATTAAACTTGGCAGGCAATGTCTGAATGAATAGAAACTTCCCCTGGTATGCTACCTGGTCTGCATATTTTTTCCATCTGACCAACTATGGCTATCAAGTCAACCCTGCTGTGCTCTCCACTTTTGACCAAAGTAATAATGAGACACATTGTTGTCAACGTCAATATCAGGGAGAAATCCAAGTTGTCTCAAACCATTGATTTGTGTGCACTTCCGCACTAGCAAAAACGTTGGCAGCTGAACAATTGCCCCATTGAGGTGTGTAAGAATCTCTTGGGGCACACAGAGGTCAAAAAGTTATACTGCTGCCTTTCCCAGGGCCAAGTTTTATCAGAGCAGGGCATCACAACAGCCTGAGACAACGTGATGACCACTCTGCTAATGAAGCAGTCATAGCAGCTACTGATCAGCTTCTGATATGGCATTAATGTTACATGCCGTAAGTCAGCCATACATGTTGGAGTTGAGGGAAATATCAATGTGAAGATGAACGAGATGAATACCAATAAAATAAAGAGCTTAAACATCGGTCCTGAGCTTAGACTAAAATATATTTAGTCTAAGCTCTTAAATATCCTAACCTCGGACTCACTGCAGGTATGAAGTAAGAACTGGTAAATGCTGGCTACAAAGCCAACAACTGACATTTATATAGTGAGGGTAAACTGTGTCCCGGTGCTTTAAAGTATGACATGGAAATTATGAGTGTTTCCAGAACACTGACCAACTGCATGCATCATGAAAATAACAAGTTATAGAGATCCTATAAACTGACTGACATATTGGATGGCTGGCCTGTCATGAATGAGCCCAATGAAGAAAAAACTGAGAAAAATAAGAAGTATTAAAAACTGCCAATGAGTAGACCATTACTATTGTTTACAGAAACTACTATTGGCCAATACTATCAGTTTGTGGAATTTTTAGCCTCTGAAAACCAATGCTTATGTTGGTTGGGCCCTACTGTAAAGATTAACACTCAGTGTAAAGTAACAGCATTAACTGGAGAGTAACAAGCATCTAATTGAGTGTTAGGGTAATATACAAAATGTTACTGTATTAACCAGTTGTTTGACTTTTCATAGCCTTTCAAAAATGTTGTACTAACAACATGTTCGCAAACTTTTTCATGTGAGGATAAAATACTTTGCTCTTTCTTTGTCTACTTCTTTAATTAGGACAAAACCTACCACTATTGGGTGATTCTCAAATGCGTTATATTTTTAGTAAGCTAGTAAGCTGTCACTGTATAACTGCCTGGGGAAGTGGTAGCTGTGCTTCAGCTAGAAATGACTCAGAATAATAGAAACCACATTCAGTAACACTTTTTTATAACGTCTGCATCTTAACGATTTTCAACTGTTAGTAAGCAATTAATATTACCATAATCAGTAGAATCATAACATTTGTAAGCAACTTATTAATGTGTTAGAAATGTACTGATAGTATGGCTTTAAAAGATTTGATAAAGATTTTCTGCAAAGTAGATATTGCATAATCTTTCTGTTAAAAGCATACATTAACTCATAATGAAGGAATAAAAACAGATATTATCTAAATTTACAATGACCAAAAGCACTAGTAAACAGTCATGTTTAATAAATTGCAGACACTTAGAATGTACTGTAATTTTACAGTACTTTTTAATACATAATATAACATAAAATAAACAATGATTAGATAAATTACAGAATTTTATTGTACTTTCCTGAAAAGTATAGGAGCTACAGTTCATTATTATACAGAATAATATTCTAGATGTAACTCTCTTTTTAAACCATGTATAGATAATTTGTAAGCATTTAATAGCAGTTATTGATAATTAGGCTTGAATAAATTCCACTTTGTTCTTGCAAATTGTTATAGCAAAGATCTTTCAAATGTATTTTATCATTTGCAAACTATGTCATTTCTACAGATTTGTATGTTTAACTTTAATCTCACTGGTAAAATTGCTGACTTTTGACTTAAACATGTCATATGAACTTACATTTGAATAACATTAGTAAAAGCTGATGAATGTCTTCAAATAGTTTTTAGTCTTCAGCTCCCTTCAACTGTAATACTCAAATTAACAACAGTCAACAAACACTTATTAACATGTTGTAGAAACACATTTGTACCACATTACTAAACATGTATAAAAATGTCTGCTTTATACAAGTATTATTCATAACTTTGCTATGTTGATACTTTAGTGATTCTAACAAGCAGACCCTTATTTACTATTTACGAAGCCTAGATACATCATGATATAAGTGTAGCTGTAAGCACTGGCAGATATCTGTGCAGAACACTACTTATCCAATGTTTCCCATTTATACATTTAAAGTTATTCAAATCTGCCCTCCATCATAAGTACACATGCCCTCCAATTGAGAAATATGCATATTCCCCTTCATTGTAACTAACAGGCTTAAGTCAACCACTGAAAAAAAAAGTCATAGCAACATAGCATTATCCCTCCTCCACAAAACTTTACACAATATACAATGTAGTCAGGCAGGTAATGTTTTTCTGCCATTTGCCAAACTCCAGAGTGGCGACAAGCTTTATACTACTCTATCCGATGCTCAAGTTTGATGACATAAATCCTACATGTAGCTGCTTGGAAATGTTTGTGCTGAAGCTAATGCCATAAGAGTTATAGAGTCAGCAGAGCGTTGGCAACTTATTGACACCCCTCTGCACTGCACTCAGTCACTATACATGGTCTGTATCTTCTTGGCTGATTTACTGTGTAACAAAACACTTTGACTTTTAAATAATAAGACCACAGTTGATTGTGGAATATCTAGAAGGAAAGACTTATCCTGAACAGTCTTGTTTTAACAGTGGCATCCTATTACAGATGCTCAAATTCAGTGAGCTGTTTAGAAAGATCTTCTCACAAATTCTGCAGGACTAGCTAGCCTGATTTTATATACCCACGGCAATAGGGCTGAATAAAATGCCTAAATTAAATTACTATATCCCAATGTATGTACCAATACCATATAATGTATGTTTTCAAAACACCTCTAATAACTCAGGGCAAGCTAAAAGCTCAGATGAACTGAATGCCGCCTGAGGGCATCATTTAGTTGATGGTGCAGTAGATATTTTGTGGGAGAGCCACTGGAACTGAAGGAAACTCACAGACAAAAGAGGCTCCACCACTGTAATACTAAATTTTTACAGTCTCACCAGGAAAGTTCTGGCAGGTTCTTTAAATGCTTTTATGGCTCTTTTCCTCATTCTTTAATTCACTGAAGTCTCTTTCTAACAACCTCTGTGTCTTGGCTTATTTATAGCTCCAGAGAAGAATCATTTTCCCCATGAATGCCTCTGCAAGTGAGGCCAAAAATGTGTTTCATTTCCAAGAGGTCCCCCACCCACCCTTTACGTATCTTCATAAATCGGAATAGAGCAGTGCAAAAAGCTAACCAAGCTTTTTTAATGGTTTGATTTGGAGGCAGCACAGTCCTTTAAATGCCTGCTTTTAGATGAACGAGCAGTGCTGTGGAGAGAACTCAAGGGTAACCACTGCATATTGTCGGTGAAAAATCTGGATTTGAACGTAACACCATGTCCTTGGTAAGCAGACTTGCCTTGAAGTCTGATGTCTGGATCATTTTTCACCTTGTTAAAGAAGTTTGTTTTTTTGTACTGTGGACTCAATCAATGATTACTCCGTTTTATTGTATGAGGGATTGTATGAACATTAACATTCACACGAAGTTAAGATATCTCTACACGCTTAGAGTGCATTTATACTTTAAACCTCGTTCTCTTGTTCAGAACCAAAGCAGAAAATGATACATAGTTTTATATTTTTAGTATTCAAATTCTGGTTTGCTGGATCTATTTATCTATCTATCTATCTATCTATCTATCTATCTATCTATCTATCTATCTATCTATCTATCTATCTATCTATCTATCTATCTATCTATCTATCTATCTATCTATCTATCAAATAAGTTTTGCAAGGTAAAAGGAAATGAATGTAGTTGCTAATCTCAGGAGACTGGAGGTTTGGCTCACTCTTCAAATGGTACGACGTTAGTTGGGGAATGCGCAATTACGGTGCACAGGCCTTTGATCCCTCTTTTTCCATCAGGCCTAAATTGTCCTCACATTGAGCGCTGCAGTGTATCCTTGGGCACTCTCTGTGCGCTCGCTCTCTTTCATGTACACCCCTCTGGAACTCAAACCATCCCCAGCCTGAAAACTGAGCTTTTCCCTGGCCATGCTCCAAAGCTGGAGTGAGCCCCTCTTTTGTTGTTATGTGTGTGTGCGCACAAGTACACTGGAACAAGTGGGAGGCATAGTTACAGGGATTTTTAGCTGAATATGTGTGTGGGAGAGTGTGTGAAACAACAGCTAGAGCCTTTGATTCCACTCAAATTTGTCTGTGTTCATATTCTAGTGCACTGTAGCTCATTCTTATGTTTAGTTTTTAAAAACATTTCAATAGTACAAGCTGGGTTTTGTAGCTGTCCAACTGTATGGAGGTCTTAATAGGGAACAGGTAGGCCAGTCTAGCACCCTCTGAAGTCATGCTGCTGTAACACATACAGAACATGGCTCATCATATTGAAATAAGCGAAGCAAAAGGTTGCGTATGTTACTCCAACACGTATATGCACTTTTCAGCTTTGACAGTGCTTTTAGTCACCCATTAACACTCCTAGGGCTGGACGATAAAATGATAATGATAATTTTCGTGAAATAATGCTTTTATTTATTTGCGGTTGACCAAAGATAAATATATATATATATTGTAGGTGTTCGGGTAAGAACACTAAACCAAAAATCCCAAGGAGGGAATCTTTTTTTTCCACCGAAAACAGAATCATTAAATCAACTCCCCAATTGAGCCGACAGTGAACATAAACAGTCCTTTCCTCTGCCCGAACTTGAAGGGCCAGCAGGACAGTCTGCTTAACACAGTCTGCATGTGAGTACACTTCATGAGTGTTTAGTAGCCCCTACAATGTATATATGTGTGTATAATTTATTTGCAATACAGTTGTGTAATGTTCTATAGTACAGTCTATAGTTTGTCTATCTTGTGAAGCTTTGAAATTTTGATCTTCACTTCTCACTTAAAGTAAAAAGGCAATAATGATTTGATTTATATTGTGATATATATATCAATATAGACTAATATGAAAAAAAATATTGTGATAAGATTTTTTTCCCCATATCGCCCAGCCCTAAACACTCCCTGCACCATTATACACACTGGCTTTTGATCTTTATGCTGGTAAGAGCTTGGATGGTCCTTTCCCTTTTTGGCCCAGAGAGCATCAAGTCATTAGTTTATTCAGTATTTCAAATGAACTAGAGCCCATAGAGATTGGTGATGTTTCTGGACATTGTAGATATAGGGCTTCCACTGTGCATAATATAGTTTGACCTCACATTTGTGGAAGCAGTGACAAACAGTGCTTACCAATTTTTTTAAGTATTGCTGAACCCATGCGGCGATATTATCCAAGAGTTCAAAGCTCATAGGCATTCAGTTGTACTTTCTGGCCATGTTGCGATCCAATTTGGGTATTAGGGTAAAATACCTTGCAAAATGTTGTGGTGGAATGTTGTTCTTAACTACTGACTGTTTAAATATAGGTGCAAAAAGTGTATTTACTAATCACTGCTTTCTGTTTTTATTGCCATTTCCCCCGCTGTCCCAATTTGTACATTAACAGTATGTTGAGCAGTATTCATGTTTTTTTCTTCTGGATTCTTACCATATGCTCCCAACATGGTTATCTGTGCTTCACATAACATCCACCTCTGTGGGATAAACCTAGGAGTTTTTTTTTCATTCTCCCATACCCCATCCTTTTCCCCCACTTCTTAAAGTGTCATTGGGTCTATTTGGCTTTAGAGCCACAGCTGTTTGCTCTAGGGCTGTGCAATATGAATACAGTATAAGTACCCTTAGAAGTTGGGGAAAAAAGCATAGTGTTGATATGAACTGTTTCTCATTGACAACTGAAACGTTGCCTAAAGAATGTTAACAAATGTTAACAAAGCACTCATAGCACACAGTAAAAAACAGTGGTTAGAGGGTTGAAGGTGGATTTTTGCTTATTGAGGCATCAGTGAAGAAGAAGACATTAGAAACATAGTAGCAGCAGGGGAAGACTATTTCTCAGCACTAGCAGACACGGTCAGGTCACTACTAGCCTTAATTTAGAACATTAATTTAGAACATCACATCCAACACTGCTGCATTTTGTTACATTTAAAGTCTCTCCAACTGCACCAGTAGCACCCCTGCACACCCAGGTCCAGGCGGGTCAGAAGTGGAAAGCTATGATATTGCAACACTTATATTTTGATATTGATATTGCAAATTGTAATAATTGCAGTGCACAGAAAACAATATCGCAATAACAATTATCACACAATGTACTGAGCAGGCCTTGTGCATTGCCTGCTTCCGTTTTTAAATTCCACATGTGCAGCTGTATGCAAGAGTTTGGACACCACAGATCAAGTTGCATAAGTTGACACATCCAATTTAGGGAACACACTTAAATATAACATTTCTTAAACATTTCAAATAGATTAACGCCATAGAAAAAATAAAAGAACTAAAATAATTCTGGTTCCATTGACTTACATTAAAAGTAAAGTATGTTTTTGGTCTCTTCTGTAAAGTAGATACTTGTTTTATAACTGCACATGGACCAGTCTTCCAAATCAGTTCTATTAAAAAACAAAAAACAATTGCATATCCACATCTTAGATATTTACAAGAATCATATTTTGGTCTATTTAAAAGCAGGGCAATTTATATATATATATATATTATACACCGATCAGCCATAACATTAAAACCAGCTCACACTTTGTTGTTCAATAATTACAGACAGTAGGTTATCTGATTCACTGCATACATTGTTTATCCCCTTTTAGCCTTTTCTTTAATGGTCAGGACCCCCACAGAGCAGGCACTAATTCGGTAGGTGGATCATTTTAAGTGCAGATGGTGGTGTATTAGAGTGTGTTGTGTTGGTATGTGTAGACCAGACACAGCAGTGTAGGCTGTACCATTTTCCTTTTCATAGTTTTAGCGTGTGCACCAGCGACCAGAAAAGTGCACCAGGGAATGTTAATTTGGAGGAAGTGAATCAGATGCAGTTGGAATGAAGATGAAGTTGGCTCCCTATTCACCTGTTTCTTGTACGGATTTTCTCATTCCACCTTATATTTTCTGGCACTTGCACCATTTAAGGTATTTGTCAGCAGCGTAGAAAAAAAAATATTGGCTACCTTCCAATTTTGAGCCAGCTGAGAAAGAAAACTCACTATAGGCGTGTCCAAGATTGCCTTCTAAACCAGTAGGTGCTAGATTGGAGCCAGAATGTACTGCTTAAGCGGTAGAGTAATAGACAGTTTTAATACGCACGGTTTTAGTATCCACACAATCTCGGACCCACTACATCCGCCATCTTACCAACGTCCTGTGACGCCAGACGACTGTGCCACTATGCATTTACAAGCCCCGTTTATTGATACTTTTTGTGGCATTGGTGTATGTTTTTGTTTGAATCCGTACTCAGATGGTGTTAAGCTGTAGCTCGGAGAAGACGAACCAGGAGGGACGCAATCATTTTTTACCTTAGAAGTAGCGCTAATTTCTGCAGTGGCAGTTAACTAGCAGTAGCAACATGCACACAGTCATCGTACCGTTTTAACCATGTTTTTTTTCACTAACACAAGACAATAAATCGGAATACGCACTTAGCATATTGCAACATTTTAAATCACAATAAAATTACATTGTGACTTAAGTATGATGATAATATCATATTGTGAGGCCTTCGGTGCTTCTAGAATACTTAGTTAGCTACTGAGAGATCAGAGATAGGAGAAGAGCATTCTGATGACTCCCAGAAAGCTATGTGCATCTCCACAGCCTTGTATTTCGTCTAAATGCAATGTTGTCAGTGTTGTTGGGTAACAGTTGAGTATGTGCACAATTTGTGTTCTTTTGGTCGTATAACCAGTGGATTCCATTTTTTTATGTTACACTCTTTCTCTTGGCAGCCTTTCGCCCGATCTTCCTCCATGGGTTAGTGAGTTTTTCATGCAACAGTAAATGACAGACTCCCGACTTCTGTGCAGTAGTAATTGGCAAAGCATTCTAGACCTGCTGTTGTACAAGGTAGGTCTCTGGTTAATTAGCAAATACCTGCTGGGGTGTGCTGGCAGTTGTTGTAGTCATTAGGTAGTAAAGCAATTGTGTGTTATCTTTAACAATTAAAAGCTGTTATGCCTTATACTTCATTAGTAATGATCATAGGAACTTTCTCTTTCAACCCAGTATTTACTATTGACAAGTATTTAGTATTTTCGAGTATTTCGTATTTACCAGTATTTATACTATTCACTGTTGTTGCAACTGAGAGGATTGGACAGGATCTGGCCAGTCAGAATAACTGCAGACTTGACCTCACACACACATAAAAGTTTGCATGTACACTGGAACGTTTATGCTTGCGTATGAGAGCAAAGCCTGCCTGTATCACAGCCGGCCTCCCCAGAGGATAATGAAACAAAGTTTTCTATGTAACATAAGCTCTGACTGCTGATGTGGAGAATTGCACTGTACTTGTATTAAATCCAGACCAAAAAAATTAGAGTGCATTGATCACTCTTGTCTTTATAAATACAGATACTGTCTCATGCTTTTCAAACTAAAGGCTATTTGTAATAAAGCTTTTTACACAAGGTAGTGCGACATGAGTACAAATGTCAGTGACTTATTGAAGCATTTATCCTCCTCTAACCACTGATAGATTATAAAACTGCAAAATGAATAAATCAGACACTTTGGTTTCCATAAAAAATCCATAAGCAGCGACATCAATAGCTGTATTGTGAAGTTAAACTTAATAGTTTAGCTTCTGCTGAATTGTGCCTTCATCATGAATTAGCTAATAGGAGTCGAGATGTATAATCAAAAAAGCAATCCATTATGAGTTACAGTCACACTTCACAATGATTTCTAAAATACATTAATCAGGTGCTGTATGACACGCATGATATCTTTATAATTGCTTCCAAGTGTTTGTATTACATACATAACACTTTATGAAATAAATTACCTTAATATGACTTTGTCATGGGCTGAAACAAGAGTCTGGCATATTGTCGCTGTCCAAGGAAAAACATATCTCCATTCTTGTCAATTCATATTTTTCTACATCAAGTAAATGCAGCAGCAGCCCTTTACATTGTGAAGGTTTTATGATGAACGGACCAATAGAAATGCTCCAAAATAGCTTGTGAAAAAATCTGGTTCCACTGACTTACATTAAAAGGGAAGACCGTCTCTCTTGTAAAGTTTGGAGATACTTCTTTTTCCACTGGACAGCGACAATATGTTCTGTATTACACCCAGACCCAACACAACAGTTATAAGCACCTTAGCAAAAAAAACAGCTTTCTGTGATATGTATTTGTAAAATAAAAGCTAACGTTTATATGGTAGCATTCTGTTACAGACTCTTCTGCCCATGAATGCATAGTGAGGTGTAGCCAGGTACAGCATCCACACGCGGAGCTTAACAAAACAATGTGTAATAAAAATGCAAAAATAAATGCTTACGTTTTATTATTCTGTATGAAAAATATCTCACATCATGTTGCAAAAATGACAATGCATATCGTATCGGGAAATTTGTGTTTCCCGATACGGGAATGCTTAGTGTGTAGCGCTTCCCGCACTAACAATCACACTCCAGTAGTTTTCACATGTAGCACGTGTACATAAATGACATACAAGGACAGTTACATCTGGGTAGTGGAAATTTAGGTTTTGAATGCATCATGCATAATAAATATTGTCCTTTTAGAGACATACAAGTACTGAAAATCTTTAATGTGATTATAACTAAAATATGATAAACTCGTTAGTAAGTAGGATGGGATTACAATAATTTTAACTGTAATGTGTCACATCACTTTGTTATAGGAAAAAGTCATTACAATACTGTAATGTGATACTTTTTACTCCATTAACTCCAACACGGATAGGAGACAGCCTGGGATGTGGCACCAGGGGACTGGGGTTAATTACTGCTGTCAGCTCACTTCCTGAGCTGCACAATCTAAGTATAAAAGATAAACAAAGACAGCTGGTGATAACTTCAACAGAGCTACAATAAAGCATTAAAAAAGTGGATCTTAACCAAAACGCATCTTAACAAGCAGTCTAGAGAGCACTGCACCAAAAAACTGTGCAAAACTGGCAGGTAACTGGTTCAGTTCTCCGTCAAAATGCAATTTGAAATGCTAGCACCCTGGCAGAAAACAGTATGGTAGATCTCAGCTGTCGCAGGTTTTTAAGCGGCTGGTGGAATTTGATTGATGTGGTGGCGGCAGCGGCAGGGCTCATGGCCCTGTGATGAAATCACCTTCCTCTGCTTCCCTCCCAGCCCAGCTGCCAGACCCGCCAGGGAGGTATAACCTTGACCCACAAAACCCAGAAACTAAATGTTATTTTGTAGTTTCCACCTAATAGAAAAGAACTTTCTATCATGTGCTTCTGTTTTATAGACATGCCACAAATGTACTTCAACATGACAACACCAAGGCTGAGCAATATAATAATTAAATACAGGTCCAGTGACTCAAAAATGTTATGTTTAATTGTAGTGATGTGACCCAACATCGAATAGTTTGCTTGGTTTGCCAAGACTGTAAGGCACAGGACATGCCAAAATAAACTGGATGTAAAGAGAAATTAGTTTTTAGGAAAATATATGATGCTGAAACAAGATGGCAAAGTAGAAGAACAGAAGAACCACTTTTGGTTCTTGTACAGGTTCTGCATAACATGTTTACGGTTCTATACTAATTGAAGGCTTTTCTTTGGAACATCTTTAGGTAATATGTACGCAGCAGGTCTCTGTCAAGCCTGAAAGAAAACTTTTGTGGAAACAGATTTTCATGACTTTTTTTCATTTACACAAACAGTTTTCTAAGAAATATGCAATAGTGGGAAGACAAAGCGAGGCAATTTCTAAAACGGAACTAGTGCCAAGACTGGTGCTGGCGAGAAGTTGGCCGTCTGCCCTGTTAAGCCACAGATCAATGTCTTTAATTGGCAGACCAAACAGAATAACTCTTTCATAATCTGAATTTACACAGTCGCTTTGGTGAGGCCTAACATGCTGACAGTGTATGTTAGTAGACAAGCAGAAGTGTCTCTTTCTTTTTGTTGAGAAAAAAAAACAGGGTTTTGAAAGCACAATACATCCATTGTTGGAACAAAGACCTTATAGTAAACAATACTGGACAAGGTTGGACAAGAGGAGAGGTCCTTAAGCTATGGGCTGCATAGTTATTTGTAAAGCTGGTGTTTAAGCATTATCTTGGGAAATGATGATATATACAAGGCCCCTCTCAGCTTTAGTGGCCTTGTTTCCTCTCAAGGGTATGCAGACACTCAGCTCATCCATTTTAATTTATTTGCTAGTGGTATGTTTGTGTGTTTAAGAGAGTGTGAATGTGTACAAGTGTAACTGGAACGGGGGGTGGGGTGCTAAAGTCTCTTGAGAAACTTGATCTCCTCATAGACAATTGATTCTTGGTGGAGGGTCACTACTCCCTGTGGAGTGACCCTGCTTCTTCCCTTGACCTCTATTAGAAGGTTGGCACTACACATCTGTCGTGCTGTAGGGGAGGAAGTCACAACCAACAAGCTACAAGGTGAGAACACAAGGCTCTCTCAATCTTATATACTTAAATAAAAAACTTTGCACATCTAGTTCCCAGCAAAGGAACTTGAATTTAGTATCAGTGCAAGAATAAAACTGTTCACTAAATTGTTAACCAAAAAGGTTATGAAAGCCAAACGTCCCTGCAAAGCTTTCTAATTGGTCATAAAATAAAAATCTCCACGTAAAAGCCTTCCTGTTTTCTTTGATTTCAGTTTTATGATGAGTTGTTTAACTGACTGTGCTCTTTATACAAAAGGGTGATACTGAGCCATTCAGAATAATTTATCTTTCTTGGTAGGAATGGGCAAAAACATTTTAACGTGACTATCCACTGTCATTTCTTTTCTAAATAATTGCGACTCTGAGAAACATTATGTCCAAAAATGTTTGACTATAGTAACAGCCTTTTGAAAAGACATGACACTAATTTGAAGATTTGCTTGCATTCAGCCACAAGAGTATTAGTCAGATTAGGGTTGCAGCTATCGATTATTTTAGTAATCGAGTATTCTATCGATTATTTCATCGATTAATCGAGTAATCGGATAAAAGATTTTTTTTTTATTAAAGTGCAATGGTAAATATATACAATAAAATAAGACAGGTTCCTTAACATTTATTGCTTAAATTGCATATAGTAAGGTTTTAAAGAAAACATTTTAATAATTATTATTATTGAAATTTATTACTAGATCTATGTATCATCCTGTAAGTTCACAAGACTGGCTACTGTTCACTCAGTTACTATGCTGAAGCTTGTCCTACACTTGCTGACCCACTTAGTGCAAACAAACTAAACTGAATATACTCACTGTATTGGATTTGGTGCATTTTAGGCTTCAAATTGCTACAAACACCACCTGATATTTAGTTTACTGTGTATTTTATGCATCACTGGGAGGGAAAAGTGTGTGTGAGGGGTGTATGTTCTTGTGAGGGTGTGTTTGTTTGTAACTATAATTAAAATGATAATGTGAATAAAGCTCAGGCTTTTATTTTTTGTGGTTATGTTCTTAAGCGAAGCTTAGATCATTTACGGACATAACTGGCTATCACACGCTCTTACGCTCTTAACTAGCCATTACATATAACCATAACTAACATTCATGCTTTACTTGCCTTCATCTCAACTCGCCAACACACTGATTTAGGCGGAACGTTATCGTTACTGTGTGTCACTCCGCCCTATGGACTGGACATGCTGAAACATTGAAACACTGATGTGTTGCTCGGCTAGGGGTTACCATAAAACTCAGACTCGCTATCAGTTTGCTGGGAAAGCTCAGTAGCTTGTTTTCTGAAGTTAGCTTCTTATTTGAATACCCCGTTCCACCTTAAATGGTATAGAAGTTACATATATAACTGCCTATAACTATAACCGCCTATAACTGCTGCATCATTTGAGGTGGAAGGGCGAAATTCACATAAGAAGCTAACTTCAGCCACGTCTTTCTTCAGGTTGGTGCTCAGTAACGGCTCCCTCGGCTAGTGCGGTTTTACAGTAGACTTTGGACACTGTGTATGGTTTTCTCTGACCGGTCTCTTCTGTTCTACTCTCCTTATTTTCTCTCTTTCTCTATTTTGCAATCCCCACCATCAAATCACGTCTTCTTCGGGTCACCTGTCAACACAGTGAGCATGTGCTGTGCAACAGTAAAAGTCATCCGTGCGAAACAGTGTGTGGTTTTTTGTTATCGAGTTACTCAAATTCCTCGAGGAATCATTTCAGCCCTAAGTCAGATTGGGTACTGATACTGGGTGGTTAGCTCTGCATCATAAAAGACACTACAACTCATCCCTAAAGTATTGAATGGAGCTCCACAACTTCAGAGAATACAGTTCCACAGTTCCATTTGCATTGGGTATGGTGTCCTTAAACTCATGTGTTGCTGAGCATTCCATTCTGTATTTTTCTAGAGAAATTATACAAGCTGTGCATGTACAATTAGTACATTTCTCTAATTAAAGAAGGTGTCTGAATACTTTTGCATGTATAGTATTTGATCACATTTACAAAGTAGTCATCTATAATGTTCTTTTTTAATATTGTGTGTATAAGGTATAATTATTAAATAATAGCTTTACCAGACCCTCTGTCCATAGAGAATATACACAAATAAAATGAGAGAAAAAATTAAGAACATTCATTAACAATGTCTTACCTGACAATACTGAAAATTTAAACAAACTGAACTAGATCTCATTTGAAGATGTCATAGTGGGAAGAAATGGCTTTCACAGGGAAAACAGCGGCAGTATTTGGACACATCCCAATTTCAAAACTACAATTTGTGCCGCTCCAAAAAAAACTACAGATAAAACCTTCTATTGTCATTAAACCATATATTAAACCATACATGAAATTCATTAAACATTACTAGATATTTGAGCTGGTTACAGGTTCTATGGGCATCTGAAACAAGAAAATAGTCAAGGTCAGAAAATAACATTGGCAACTCATGTTGTGGGACTGATTTTCTTCAAAAGGCCCTGTGAATATTGTTAAGACACATGTAATCATGGACTACATCAAACAGCAAGACATTTAACATTAAAATCTGTCTGCCAGGAATAAAAGCCTAGGTTGTGGTTGAAGTTTCTAGTAGAAACCAACGCATGAGCCAATACATACGAAAAAAACACCACACAAAACAGATCAGCCACCACAGAATACAGAATTTGCTGTGGCCATCTCGATACCATACATCTCTGTGAAAACCTGAAAAGCAGATCCAAAATTAGGACCATGGATTCTGAAAGATCTGAAGAAGACTGGCATGGAGGAATGGTCTCATCTTGCACAAGTTCTAGATCCATGGCACAGAGACTTGTTATTTTGGAGGGCTTTGTAGAATGTATGTTCATGTAATTACAATATGTAATACGAATGTATATTCATTACATTACTGGCATGTCAATTAGAAGCGGGTGCACACCTCAAGCATCTTGACCCAGATGTCTGTTTCAGTCATTAGGGTGCTGGGGAGGCTGCTAGCTCCATGGTTCAGATGGATTTGTCTGATTCACTGACTGTTTGATGAGTTTTTGACTTATTGAATGTTCTCTCTCGCTTTGGCTGAGGGGTATGTTTGTGCACATATGTCGGTTGCCATGATTAATGTGTATTTTTAAGCTGAGCAGCATTTTTTCTAGAGGAGTTTGATGGGTAGTGTAATGAACCAAAGTGCCACAGCTCCCCATGGTTAGGGTTAGCACTCCAAAATAGACTTCAGCACTGAGGAGGCCTTAGTTTAGTTTAACCAGCCAACTGGGGGCTATAGCTGTGGAAGTTGGACTTCATGTAACTTCATGAATTAAATGGCATATAGAAATTGATCCATAGTGGTCCAATATTGGAAAATATTAGAACATTGCGTATCAGAGGGAAAAAGAGAATAAATCTGTTTAATGCTGTAAAAGTGCTGAAATTGTGTGTCCAAATACATTTGGTCATGCATTATGTGTCATGTATACTGCCTATTTAAGAGCAGTTATGCATGTTTATGCCTGGTATTGTAAGGCAGTATACATGACATATAATGCATGACCAAATATATGCCATATCATGGCATTCCCTTTGCCCAATACTTGTGGTAGATGTTGCATAACATTTTATAGGTAGAGGTATATGACTTTATTAAGGTTCCATAAATCATTATAGTATCTGTTTCAGTTACCAGTCCAGACAGCTATACATAATCTACTCACTCATTCATTCATACTACTAAGCATGATGTCATAAAAACAGTTGCACATATATATATATAACACCTGTCATTTTAGTGTGGGAGGTTTCATGGCTAAATTGGATCAGTCTGGTCATTATTGCACATTGCACCAGTAAGAGCAGAGTGTGAAGCTTCAGTTAGCAGGTAAGAGCACAGTTTTGCTCAAAATATTGCAATGCACACAACGTTATGGGTGACATACCAGAGTTCAAAAGAGGACAAAATGTTGGTGCGCGTCTTGCTGGCGCATCTGTGACCAAGACAGCAAGTCTTTGTGATGTATCAAGAGCCACGGTATCCAGAGCAATGTCAGCATACCATCAAGAAGGACGAACCACATCCAACAGGATTAACTGTGGACGCAAGAGGAAGCTGTCTGAAAGGGATGTTGGGGTGCTAACCCAGATTGTATCCAAAAAACATAAAACCAAGGCTGCCCAAATCACGGCAGAATTAAATGTGCACCTCAACTCTCCTGTTTTCACCAGAACTGTCGGTCGGGAGCTCCACAGGGTCAATATACACGGCCGGGCTGCTATAGCAAAACCTTTGGTCACTCGTGCCAATGCCAAACGTCGGTTTCAATGGTGCAAAGACTGCAAATCTTGGGCTGTGGACAATGTAAAACATGTATTGTTACACATTTACTGTTTTCCCCACATCCGTGAGAGTTACGGTGTGAAGAAGCCCCAAAGAAGCGTACCACCCAGACTGCTACATGACCAGAGTGAAGAATGGGGGTGGATCAGTGATGGTTTGGGCTACCATATCATGGCATTCCTTTTGCTCAATACTTGTGCTTAATGGGCGCGTCACTGCCAAGGACTACCAAACCATTCTGAAGGATCATGTGCATCCAATGGTTCAAACATTGTATCCTAAAGGCGGTGCCGTGTATCAGGATGACAATGCACGTTATCCATCTAATTATTTGTTCACTGCCAAACCGTGTCTCTTGCAGCATTACAGTTTACTTACTTGTGTATTATCGTTTTTCTCAGGTCTGCCTTTCGCCTTGCCTAGTGTACTTCTGGCCTTTTTCTATTTGTTATTGCTTTGTTGGTTTTGACCTGGACTTTTTTTGATGCTGTCTAGAGCTCTGCGCGCTTTAAAGAAGGCTCTGTAACTTTATCTCTGTGCATGTCTCATACCTGTCGCGCCCTGACACTACCAAAATAGTGTTAAATACATTGTACTATGTTCAGAGGACATTGAATAATAGTCAAGTGGTTGTTGTAGTGAAGGGTAACAGTAATACCACAGCATATGAATACATTTTACACAATTATATACGTCCAGCAGCAGTTTGCGCAAAGGCACACAGTAAGGACCATAAAGACAGTTTGATAGTTGCATGGTGTGCATGGTGGTCTGCACTGGCAACTCCAGTGGCTTGCACAGAGCCCTCACCTCAACCCCACTAAACAACTTTAGGGCGAATGGGAATGTTGACCACGAGTCAGTGACTGATCAACATCAGTGACTGACTTCATAAATATTTTTGTGACTGAATGGGTAGATACCATCCAACATCCTCTGAAATTTTGGTGGTCTAAGATAACAAATAAAATAGCTATTTCTGTAGTGGAGACATTACCACCTTGGTTCTTATCACCACTACCATTACAAATAATCACTGCACATCAAACCACTCTGATTGCCTTTATTTACATCTCAGTGACTAGAATTTGCAAAAGACTATGCAATAAAAAAACAACTCAAATTAACAATAAGAACTTGTGCACAGTAACAGAATCCTAAACTAACACAGAAAAACTAAAATACTCTGTGGCAAAACAATGCATATAAATGGGTGTGTCTACTGCTGATGTAACAGAAGACAGGTCATTGTAGCCGAGGAACATGAGAAGCTCCAGCTTTCTTTTCAGAGACACAGTGAGACAGAGCAACTGCCATCTGTTTGGGAAGCAACTACTTTGAAGATCCCCTGAGATCAATCTCCATTTAGCGCTCAATACCAACGCAGCTGGCCTGGCCTTTAAATCTCATCTATCCTCTGCAGAGGATATGTGCCTCTTTTTTCATGTCAATCCAAATATAGTTAATTTTGCTAGTGTGACATTAACGGTCAGAATTACTGATCAGTGCACAAGCAACTGCACGCCACTGTGACCTGCGTAACCTGATGAGGGCAGGAAGGAGTGAGACTGTGTGCGTCTGTGTGTTTGCATATGAATGCCTGAGAGTTCTCACCAAGTTCTTCCTTTTCTCTACCCCCCACACAGACAAATATTTAGAAACAAAATCTTTTTTGGCAAAATATTTGCAAACATTGGTGAAGCCTTCCCGTGATTTGTCACGCAGTCCAAATCCTACAAACAGTCCAGGTAACGCAGCTTTAACAATATGTGTAGCACTGACTGTGAGGAAACAGATTGAGGACGGTACATTTCCTAACAAGTATTACCAGCTATTATTAAACCTATCTTAACTATCATCAACTCTTCTCTTAGTCTGGGTCATGTACCTAAGTCTTTTAAACTAGCTGTGATAAAACCCTTGATAAAGAAGCCAAATCTTGACCCCAGAGAACTGTCCAGTTATAGACCAATTTCCAATTTACCATTTATCTCTAAGATTTTAGAAAAGGCTGTAGCTCGACAACTCTGTTCTCATCTACATAAGAACAACATATATAAAAAAATTCAAATCTGGTTTTAGGCCACACCACAGCACAGAGACAGCTTTAGTTAAGATAACAAATGATCTTCTTCTTGCCTCTGATCAGGGCCACGTATCTCTGCTGGTACTACTCAATCTAAGTGCAGCTTTTGACACTATAGATCACACTATTCTCTTGGACAGACTAGAAAATATAATTGGAATCACAGGAACAGTGTTATCCTGGTTCACATCTTACCTTAGTGATTGTTTCCAGTTTGTAAAGATAAATAATGTATCGTCTAACTCTACAAAAGTGAAATATGGAGTTCCACAAGGTTCTGTTTTATGTCCTCTGTTATTTACACTATATATGCTACCATTAGGCTCAGTTATAAATACACATGGAATTAGTTTCCACTGTTATGCCGATGATACACAACTGTACATATCAGCCAAACCAGATGATAAATCCAGATTAAATAAGATAGAAGATTGTGTAAGAGATATTAAACTTTGGATGCTACAGAACTTTCTTCTTTTGAACCCTGATAAAATTGAAGTTTTCCTCTTCTGCCCAAAGGCTGCTCAGATTAAATGTTCAGATTTAATGCTAAATCTTGCTGACTTCTCTGTAGTTCCTGGTTCAGTAGCCAAAAATCTTGGTGTAGCAATTGACTCAGATCTGACATTTAATCAACACATAGGTAATATTACAAAAACAGCATTTCTTCACCTACGAAACATTTCAACGTTAAGAAATGCGTTATCTGTGTCTGATGCTGAAAAGTTAGTGCATGCCTTTATAACCTCAAGGCTAGATTACTGTAATGCATTATTGTCAGGATGCTCCAGCAGGAATCTAAATAAACTTCAGTTAGTTCAGAACGCTGCAGCTAGAGTACTAACTAAAACCAGGAAATTCGATCACATAAGTGACATAAGTTTTATCAGCAATACACTGGCTTCCTGTTAAATTCCGTATCTACTATAAAATTCTTTTACTGACGTATAAAACCCTGCACGGTCTCGCACCGGAGTACCTGCAAGATCTAATTTCCTATTATGAACCGCCACGCTTACTGAGATCACAGGATGCTGGTTTTCTAATAGTTCCTAAAATTCTGAAGACTTCAATGGGGGGAAGAGCTTTTTTCTAACAAAGCCCCCAAATTGTGGAATAATCTCCCAGTTAATGTTCGGGACTCTGACACAGTCTCAATATTCAAGTCTAGACTGAAAACACACTTGTTTAGTTTAGCTTTTGGTAATTAATCTTCTCTTTTAGATAAAGGCAGGAGATCTGGGGGTTCATGGACACAGAGGTTTATGGTAAACTGAGATGTTGGTGCTGTCGTTCCACCACTTCACGTGATCACACAGATTTGTTGACGGTGGAGTGGGGGGATCCCAGTCTCTTAGGGGGCTCTCATGTCCAGGTTACCTTCTGGTTCTCTCCTTTTAGTTTAGGCTGTTTTAGTTTAGATCTGCCGGAGTCACCAGCCACACTCTAAAATTTATATTCTCTACAGTCTTACTCCCGAGCCCAACTAACTCTCTCTCTTTACTGAGGTAATGACTGTCCTCCTGTCTGTTGAACGCTGTTGAAGGACTGATCATCAGGGCCTCCACCCCACCATCACCAGCCAGCTCACCTGTCCATTTACTGCTACACCCTCAGTTACATCACTGTGCCATCCAGATGTACCAGCATTGAGATAGGATGGGACTGTTTTAGCTCACGCCCACTTTACATAAAGCCTCAGTCAGAGACTGCCTCAGCCAGAGACTGCCTCAGTCAGAGACTGCCTCTATCTGTGCAGCTTCTAAAGCTTTGCTATCCAGATTTCAAACAAAGGCTCCTTTCTTTGGTATTTAGTTTAAACTGTAAATACTGTTTGACCAGAGGAGGATGGGTCTCCCCTTGTGAGTCTGGTTCCTCCCAAGGTTTCTTCCTCCAGTCTGAGGGAGGTGTTCTTGCCACTGTTGCCTCTGGCTTGCTTACTGGGGGATATATGTTATAACTGTCTGTTTCAAAACTCTGTAAAGCTGCTTTGAGACAACATCGTTGTAAAAAGCGCTATATAAATAAACTTGACTTGACTTGACTTGACTAATGATTTTATCTGTGGCAACAAGAAAAAAGACCTCATCATACAGGTTAATGCCAGTTCTCAGTACTAATTATACGGTGCTGGGTAGTCGGAGGTTACACTTTATTTACTTAATTTCTAAATAGCTATCAAGTCAGAGTAATTCCTTTTTCTGCACCAGAAACTGAAAAAACTGACGTCTGGGGTCTGCGGTGGCTCCTCTGAGAACACCAGCTGCTTCTTTGTTTTGCAAATGTGCAAGTTTGCTTTTTTCCCCTTTTCTTTATTTTAAATTATTGGTCACATTCACCAGTGACTGCTCTTAGATGTCTCATTTCTTTGCCTTTTTTTTTAAAGAGGACCTGCCATTAATTGTCAGTGTTCATACATTTATTTTTGGGGTCTGCTAGAATAGCTTTGTATTTATATAACAAAGAAGTAGAAAGAAGTAGATAACATCTTATAAGCACATTTGAAGGAATTTAGTTGGAATGCATTGGTGTTAGCAGTAAAGTTTCGTGGAACCCAAAGGGTCAAGTTAATGCTACAGAATACGAAAGATGCTTTAGTCGTTTAGACAGTTCTATACTTCGAACTTTGTGGAATGACAAATGATGCCTATTGGAATGTGAGCATTTAAGCATCTTTTTAAATATTGTAGCAACACAGTAAAAAACTATACCCCTTTTATACGACCTATAATACTTCTCTAAAGACAACATCTGCAAGATTTACTAAATTGAAAATAATTTACTTTCATCTAATGGTAAACTGACTAGGCTATAACTTATAGTTATCATCTTTCTCTCTTAAATGTCTGAGATAGTTTTCTAAAAAAAATATTCATAGATCACTGACAAAATAATGTTATAGCAATTCTCAGGCTAACATACTTCTTAGTAGTTGCCATTCTGCATGTAAACAGTACTTAAAGAAGTTAACTTAGCTGTCTTTTTTTTTGCTCTTCCATGTCAACTGGCAAAATTCTTGTAATACGTCATCTTCAGCCACATCACATTTAGCTGCACCACAACACAAATAAATGTCAACTTTGTATGCAAATTTAGTCGTATGTACAATCAGAGATATATATATATATATATATATATATATATACACAGTTTACTACAGAATTATTCAGTTCACTTTAATGTTGTCACAGGTGTAACAAAAATAGTACTGCAGTGACACTGACATGGTGGGGCTGTGTGTTGTGCTGGTACAGGTGGATTAGACACAGGAGGGTTTCTGGAGTTTTCAAACACCTTAGTGTCTTTGCTGGACTGGGAAGAGCCCACCAACCAAAAATATTCAACGAACGTAGGGCAGCACTCTATTACCAGTGATGAAGAACATAAACTGTGCAGCAACAGAGGATCATCTACAAGGACCAACAAGGTATGACTGTTGTTTTAATGAACTATATTATCTTACAGAATCTGCATTACAAGCATATGTACAGTATCTCCAAAAAATAAGCACACCCCTAACATTTTTGTAATTATCTTTTTATGGGACAACACTGAGGATACAACATTTTGATACAATGTAAAGTAGTGAGTGTACTGCTTGTACAACAGTGTAAAGTTGCTGTACCCTCAAAACCACTTAACACCCAGCCATTAACGTCTACACCACTGGCAACAAAAATGAGTGCAGCCCTAACTGAAAACTGTCCCCAAAGTGTTAATATTTTGTGTGGCCATCATTATTTTCCAGCACTGTCTTAACTGTCTTGGACATGGAGTTTACTAGAGCTTTACAGGTTGCCACACCGTGCTGCAGCCCAGGCCGTCTTTACGTAGAGCAACAATTCTTTTCATCAGATCTTCAAAAGGTTCTTTGCCATGAGGTGCCATGTTGAAACCTAATGACACTAACGAGTCACGTGACACCAGAGAGGAAAAGTTGGGCACAATTAGGGGTGTACTCACAGAAACTATAAATTGTTATACAAGCTGTACACTCACTACTTTACATTGTATAGTGTAATATCTTTAGTGCTGTCCCATAAAAAAATATAATAAAATATTTACAGAAATGTGAGATGTGTGCATACTTTTGGGAGATACTGTATATATACGTGTAATATATGTATCACATATAAGTATACAAATAATATATGAACAAGCATTATCAACAACAATATCAAGCAACACACTGTGCAATCCCACTGAATTCAACTGGTTGGTTAAAGACACAGAGACAATAAATGGGACCAAATGTACAGCCTTGCTGTTCCTAGGAGCCCACACCTAAGAACACATTTTACTTGGTCTAATACAATAGTTTCAACCTGTGCAGGGCTTGACAGTTCATCCCATACTTGCAGTCCATATTTTTTAGGAACATACAGAGCAACAAAGACTGCACTTGACTATACTGCTAGAGCATTTTTAAATTTGTGTTTGGCTATTGCCTTCATGTGTACATATGAATTCTAAATATTAAAGGACTTTTTTCTTCTAGTTCATTTTTGTATCTAAAAACATTTCCGACCTCCCTCTATCCTGTAGAAACAAGCTGTTTTTATTGCTGGGCTCTATCAGTGAGCTCTGTTCTGACTGACTGCATTGTATCACACCTCATCTAAACAGCAGTTCAGGCTTGAACACATTTTATAACTTAATAGGCATATACGTAATAGGTGGACATATATGTACCTATGTTGAAAATACAATACCTGTTAAGGTAACAGTGGGGGTAACAGGGGACCCTTGCACTGTAACCAATAGAAAGAAAACACAGTGGTCCCATGTGGTATATCTTTTCATAAGTGCAGTTCAGCAAAACTTGTGAATGTCACACAAACTTTACAGTCTGAAAGTTCTTCTTACCTTCATCGTATATTTTTTTGTGTGATATCTGCTTGTGTGATATTTGCAGAGAGTATCTGATCAGTCTATACTGTAATGTTTATACTCTCATCTGTGCAATAAATAAATACATTAATGCAAGATATGATATCCCCCAAAGCTTATAGTGGGAAAAAATGCTAATTTTGTTGAAGGGGTAAATGAGCTTTTGCTATTACCAGAGATTATTATGGCTATCATTAACTGTCACAAAGCACAGGCCTATCATCTCAAACAGAGTGTTTTTGCAGTTTAGTTTCCATATATGCACAGCCTGGACTGAGGCAAGGACAATACATTTTTAAAATTCAATATTACTTATATACTACATCAAACTACTTATATTTAAAAAAGAGGAAAGTTTTGTATTCTGTGATAATGTTCACTGACTTTGAGATCTGCGCTGAGGTAGAATTCAACTGTGGTTTTGCTTGTTTCACCAACAAATTGGAAACAAACATTTTAAACAGTTGAAGAATGTAATTTTCTCACCGCCAGCTTTCTTTGCTAGAAATTCAGTGTGGTGTTCAGCTGCGTGTTTTAAACAAGAAAAATAAGAGAGCAAACAAGAACATAAGAAATAAACCATCATCACCAGTGGAATGTTTTAATTACAGTAATTAGTGTTTGGACATGTAATTACGCTCATTATATTCTTTATATAAGCATTGTATGTCTTTTTGGCCTAGGCTGTCATTAGGTTGAGTGGTTTGTGCTGCAGCTGAAGATGTGGCCTTAGACAAAGAACTTCTTTAAGCTAAACTAATAAATATCCACAAAGAAAGACAGTAGATTTATCAAAGAAACAATAAAACTGATTTGCAGCTTTATTTGCTGGTGGTGTTTTACATCTTCAGATGAAGAGAGAGAGAGAGAGAGAGAGAGAGAGAGAGCATGAGAGAGAGAGAGTTGAGGGCTCAGACATGCAAAAAGATGAAAGTAAGGAAAATATCTAACTGGAATCAAGTATGTGGGGTGACTGAATTCCATAAAGTGTGCTGCATTTCCTTTGAATGAAAACTGAGAGTAAAGGGAGCATTAGAAAATCCCCTCCATAACAAGTCTTTATTTTGGGGTGGTGCGCTAAAGTGGAATGGTAGAATGCCAGGGGTGTGGGCCTGAACACAACTAGAGATTTCCAGAGACACCCTTGTCTGATTGCTTAAACCTCAGACATGAGCCTAAGCCCAAACGAGACACAGACAGAGAGAGAAAGTTATGTGTGGGAGCTATGAAACAATTACTTTTTGCTACACAGACTGATTCAGTCTTTAATGCCGTGTCATTAAAGAAACAGGATCTAACCAAGCCAAGTATATTCTGCTAAGCAGAATATACATCACCCTTCATAATTGTACATACCTTACGGATTCAGTACTGGGTACTTTTATTGAAAAAAAATATTTTAAAAATATTTAATTTTATAGTTTTTTTTACTTAATATGGCCTATAGATAAAGAATGAAAGCTTTAAAAATAGGATACTGTGACACACAACATTTTTTAATCCAGCAACTACATCTTGCTCCAAACGGATCACTACTGCTGCTGGTAACTAGGATGGTATCTAGCTAGCATTTGCCTGGATAAAAAAAAAGGTTGATTTCCCATGGACTGATAAAACATAGCTTTCAGAAGTTTATACCCATGGATTTGTAGATATCCAAAGAGGACATAACTAATAAGACTACAATAGTGTACAATATACTGTGATCAGACCCAAACTCACACAAAGTCAGGATATGCAGGACTATATCCAGAGTTTATTGACTAACAATGACTTTCTTAAGAGAGGGAAATAGGTACAAGTAACATAAATAAGCGGGTGTAGTAGTGCAAAATGCATGACTGTACATGTATAGGGTAAAAAATAGCGTATGTAGCGTATAATATGATACATGAGTGAAGCAAGGTGAAATATTTAGAAAGCAGAAGCAGATAATATTACTTATCAGCTATTCATAAGGACGAGAGTTTTCAGTTGATCACTTTAAGGGAAATAGATAGATGGATAGATAGATAAATAGATAGATAGATTGATAGATAGATAGATAGATAGATAGATAGATAGATAGATAGATAGATAGATAGATAGATAGATAGATAGATAGATACATAGATAGATAGATAGATACATAGATACATAGATATATACTTTATCAATCCTAAAGACATATTATAGTAATAAAAGTATAGTCTTTATTATATACAGTCAACAGTATAGTATATATAACATACAATTATTGCCAATGTCTGATAACTGATATAGAGGTCCAGAGTAAATAGTGTCTGATAACTGATATAGGGGTCCAGAGTATAAAAGTGTCTGATAACTGATAAAGGGGTCCAGAGTATAACAGTGTCTGATAACTGCTATAGAGGTCCAGAGAATAACAATGTCTGATAACTAATATAGAGGTCCAGAGTATACAGTGTATGATAACTGATATAGGGGTCCAGATTATAACAGTGTCTAAAAACTGATATAGGGGTCCAGAGTATAAAAGTGTCTGATGACTGATATAGAGGTCAGAGTATAACAGTGTCTGATAACTGATATAGAGGTCCAGAGTATACAGTGTCTGATAACTGATATAGAGGTCCAAAATTTAACAATGTCTGATAACTGATATAGAGGTCCAGAGTATACAGTGTCTGAAAACTGATATAGGGGTCCAAAGTTTAACAATGACTTCTGCATGACTCTGAGCTGTATTTGAAGTTTGATGTACACAGTGTGAACAACATTGGCGAGAGCACGGTCCTCTGTGATGCTCCTGTGCTGCTGATCACTGTGTCCAAGGTGCAGTCCCTGATTGAAACATATTGTGGTCTCCAGGTGAGTTAGTCCGTGATCCAGGTGACCAGATGTGAATCCTCACAGCGCCACTCCCCTTGTCCGAATAAGAGTGAGCTCTGTGCAGAAGATGCGTGATCCTCCACTCCCACCTTTTCCCGGTATGCAAACTGCAGTGGGTTCTCAGATGGGCGGACCTGAGGAGGTCTGAGGAGGTTCTTCATTACGTGGGATGTCAATGCAACTGGTCTGTAGTAAATCAGCTCCTTATGCTGTGTCTTCTTAGGAACTGGATTGACACAGGATGCCCTCCACATGACAGAAAACCTTCCCAAGACACAGGCTCTGGGACACGCCTTGTGTCCCGGCCTGCTGCTGTCCCGGGGCGAAGAAGTCTCCTCAGCTCTTTCCTGACTTGGTCTACGGTGAATGTGGGGGGACTGCGAGAGTGGATGTTTACGGTGGCAATGATGGCGGTGGAGGTGAGGGCGAGAGTCAATCTGCTGAGGGGTGCTGATGGTGATGAAGTGATAGCTGCTGCAGGAGGAGGAGAGAAGGAGGGTACAGTGGTAGCAGAAAAATCAAACCTGTTGTAGAAGTTGTTAAACTGGTTTGTTGTTAAACCTCCTTCTTCTGAGCTGCTGCTGCTATTATAGCAGCCTGATGGTTTTCATTACATCCCAGAACTTCTTAATGCTGTTTTCCTGCAGCTTTCTCTCCACCTTCCTCCTGTAGGACCTTGAATCCCACTGTGCGCGCTAAGGCTCTGTCCAGTCACCGTCTCTAAATGCTCTCTTCTTTTGGTTAAGGAGGTTCTTCGCTGGCAATCCAGGGCTTGTTATTTGGAAAGCATTGTACTGTCTTTGAGGGAACAGCAACGTCCATACAGAAGTTCAGGAAGTCCATTGTGCAGTTTTTTTTTTTATTATTTGATTCACCTGACCACAGTTTTTATCCCCAGTCCATTTCTAATAAGCTTTGGTCCAGAGTAAATGGCTGTGTTTCTGAATCAAGGTGACATTTAAGCTTCTTGTTTGCATTTGTGGATTGCATGGTGAACTGTGTTAACAGACAATGATTCTGGAAGTGTTCCTGAGCCCATCTAGTGATTTCCAGTACAGAATGCCTGTTTTTAATGCAGTGCTGCCTAAGGGCCTAAAGATCTCTTGACCTTGTCCCTTCGCAGGAATGTCTCCAGATTCACAATCTACAGTACATAAGATCGCTTGATATTACGTACTGTAGATGGTAATATATCCTAAGTCTTCACAATTTAATGCTGAAGAACAATTTTAGTTGCATTTTCACTGATTGGTGAACCCCTGCCAATCTATGCTTCTAAGCGACTCCCCCTTTACAGAATTGTCCCGGTGTCAACTGGGGTTGTAGATGGTTTTCCTGACTTCATTTCAGTGCAGGATGGTCTAAGGATGTAAGGCTGATTAAACATAACAACAACAACAACAACCTCCATGCAGTTCAATTAGCAGTTACCCATTAGCCATTTATTTCCCATTTTAAACTCAAGACAGTAGGGCTAATGAATCCAGGTGTAACTTTGATGTCAGGGTGGACTATGTGTGTCTGCCTGGGGGAGAAGACATCTTTAAATGAGTCTGTGAGCACCAGCAACTCCTGTTGCTGTTGGGGCATGAACTCTTCTCCAGTGAGCAGCAAGGCTTGTGGAAGAAGAAGCAAAAAAAAGAAATGCTGAAAGTAGCAGTAAAGTGCACTTTTTACCTTTCAAGCAGATTATTGTGGTACAATTGGTTTGTTGGTGTGCCTACTTAGGTGTTGGCCATGGCAATCATAGGATGGTATTGGGCCCCTGGCATCATGCCAGGAACTTGCAGTTTGCAGTGAGAACCGAAACTAACACTCAATATATATATATATATATATATATATATATATATATATATATATATATATATATATATATATATATATATATATATATATATATTGAGTGTTAGTTTCGGTTCTAAGTATATATATATATATATATATATATATGGGATGTGCAATATATATTGTCTTTAATAATATCTTAATTGGCATGTTCAAAATCCCTTAAAAAGTATAAGCTAGTAAAATACAAGACTTTAAAAATATAAGAACTAAAAACAGATTTTTAAATAATGCAAAATATCTGTGATTTTTATTATCAACAAAATTACAGAAAATATCGAGATATTTGTATTAACTCTACATTGTGAAGAGTGATCAGATGAAATTAATTCATTTCCTGCCAGGAAAAATGACCTTATCATAAAAATGACTGCATTCCAGCCCTACAAAATGACCTGAAAACATAATTTCAGTGATGATCTTGTTAGCTTAGGAGAAAAGATTAATGAGGACGAGACAGCCGATATCACTCTGGCATGCTGATTAGAAGAGAAGACTGTTTGCTTTAAAAGGATAGTGGTGCTTTAAAGTTTTCTTCTGTTCACCAAGGAAACAAGTGCAGTCATCAATGCATTGCATCAAAAGGGTTTCGCAGGCAAGGACATTGCTGCTTGTAAGACAGCACTCCAATCAACCATCTATCCAATCATCTTCAAGGAGAGTGGTTCAGTTGCAGTGAAGAAGGCTTCAGGGCGCCCAAGAACGTCAAGTAAGCATCAGGACCGTCTTCTAAAGATGATGCAGCTACGAGATCACCACCAGTGCAGATCTAGTGCGTCAGTGCATCTAAACGCACAGTGAGACGAAGGCTTTTAAGATGGCTTGGTGTCAAGAAGGGCAGCAAAGAAGCCACTTCTCTCCAAGAGAAACATCAAGGACAGACTGACATTCTGCAGGAAGTATAGGGATTGGACTACAGAGAACTGGGGTAAAGTTATTTTCCCTGATGAAGCCCTTTCAAACTGTTTGGGACATCTGGAAAAATGATTGTCCGGAGAAGAAAAGGTGAGTGCTACCATGAGTCCCGTGTCATGCCAACAGTGAAGCATCCTGAGACCATTCATGTGTGGGGCAGCTTGTCATCCACGGGAGTGGGTTCGCTCAAAAAAGAACACTGATTAGGCAAGAATGGGTCGCCATCATTCAAGATTTTGCCCAGAAGCTGATATCCAGCATGCCAAGGTGAATTGCAGAAGTCTTAAAGAAGAAGGGTAAGCACTGTAAATATGTGTTTGCTTAAACTGGATGTATTTGTCAATAAAAAGTTAACAGATGTATGGAATGATTATAAACATCATAAACATCTGATTCTAAATAAACATCAGGTTCTAAATAAAACTGAGACAGCAAACTTTGTGAAAACCAAAAGTTGTACCATTCTCAAAACTTTTGGCCACAACTGCACACACACCGATCAGCCATAACATTAAAACCATCTCATTGTTTCTACACTCATTGTCCATTTAATCAGTTTCACTTACTGTATAGGAGCACTTTGCAGTTCTACAATTACAGACTGTAGTCCATATGTTCCTCTACACCAGGGGTGTTTAATAAGAATTCAGTAAGGTCCAGTTAGAGGAAATGTCCTCAGGCCAAGGTCTGGACCATCATCATTTCTAACGTGTGTTGTGATTCAGTGGTGCATCCTGTTTACTGAAGTAGCCCAGTATCAGCATCTTTTACCATTAGCAAATAGAAACACCAACACATCACACATACCGCTGTGTAAATGCTAAACTGAATGAATTATTTATAAAACTACATATAAATGTTTTTTACTCACTTTAAGTAAAAACAAGGGCTACATTAAAAACCAATGTTTTTGAAAAGTGCTATTTATAGAAAAGTAAATAAAACGTGTAGCCGCCTTCTTATGTCTTGGTCCATTCCTGGTTGCACGTAATTCTTTCCGACTCATTTTATTCTCCGACTGCTTCTTCACGCTTCAGACCTCACGTGTGCTCTCTGCCCTCCTGAATATGCACAGATCTGATTGGCTGAGGAGCGCATTTGGTGATCTTACAACACACGTGATTGGTCTGTGAGTTTACGGCGCCGCAAAGCCCGTATACCATAAGGGCGTGAAAAGTTCCACCACTTAAAATAAACACAGTCAAAATTAAATCGTTCTCAGTAGTTTATCTGTTTTGGTCCAGACCCAGACCGTGGTCTGCCTATTAGTGACCTCTGCTCTACACACTTTGCTGTTCCATTTTCACCCTGTTCTTCAATGGTCAGGACTTTTAAAGAACCACCACAGAGCAGATATTATTTGGATGGTTGATCTTTTTTGACACTGGTGTGGTGTTAAGTGTGTGTTGTGCTGTTATGAGTGAATCAGATACACCAGTGCTGCTGCTGTAGTTTTTAAACACCTCAGTGTCACTGCTCGACTGAGAATACTCCACCAACCAGAAATTTACAGCCACCAACCCAAGCTGTGCAGCAACAGACGAGTTATCGTTTTAAGGTGAACCAACACGGTAAGAGTGTCTAGTGTCTTACAAAGTACTCCAACATACTACAAAGTACTCTAAAGTATAGCTGATGAAATGGTATCCTACAAAATAAGAACACATTCTCAGAGGTCCGTATATGCTGTTTTCCCCCCACCCCCATGGATGGATCAATTTTTTTTTCTTATCTCCTAACAAGCGCCTGTTTCCCAGATGCGGGAGTGAGGGGTGGTCGTCCAAAATTAATGGAGCTGCTTACACGCTGTGGGGGCCACCTACCTACATGACAGGAACAGTGTGACAGAGCCGGGTTTTGTTTTGAATTGGTAGAACAGCTCATTCTTGACTCAGTTAATGGACTTGTGCCGTGGGCAGCCAGATGTCATCACTACATAGCAAAAATAATGGAGCATCACGCATCATGCATTTTTCATTGTTTTCTCCAAAGATGGCATAAACTAACTTGCCAGTTTTGATTTACACTGTGTTCTGATCACTGTGAATTCTCCATGTCGCACACATAAATACATGACATGTGACTGCCTCGTAAAAAATATAGCAGGGTAAATTCATTCAGCAGTCATTTGTTTTAATTAGTGTGGAGTTCTAATGTGGAGCACATGTATGGACGCAGTGTAATGAGGTGGCTGAGGTAACTGTCTGGGTACACGATTCTACCACCATCACATCTGAGGACCTTTTTACAATTTATCTCTAGGTGACATTTCCTACCACATAACCCCTTAAACTCCCACTGAGAACCCACACAGACAGCAAGAACCATCATCAGCCCACCCTTAAATAAAAAAAGAGGACCAAAGCATTTTATGGAATAATGCCATATAGGAACCACCTTTTGTTCTTTAAAGCCGTGTCTTCAAATTGTGACTTGGCGGACAGCAGCTTTACAAAAATCAGGGACAGAAACCAAAGTTAACAAACCAAGCACAACAGTGACAAGAAAAAAACCCTAAGAACTCAAGAGGAATAAAGACTGGAAGAACACATTCTCTGGATAGCGAAGCACTGGCTCCCCAGCAGCAAAAAGCTACTATATTATATTATCAGTGTCAATGTAAAATGTTTTACTTTTCAACCTTATGGATCAATGGTTAAGTATGTATTTTAAAGGGAAATATCCTGAGGCCGGGTCATTTACAACTGCAGTGGCCACCATATTTCAGAAAACCAAGAAAGACCAGCATAAACCATAACAAACAAAATACAGAGATCACTGGCATACACTGCTCATCAGGCGCATGGGAGGTAAAAAGAAGAAACTACAGCCGTGTGCTGTAACTATAGCTAACATGTACTACCTCAAATGTTGGGACAGTATGTGAAGTGCTGTTTTAGTTGTATTAAACTGAAAACAGTGCAAAAACACAATTTTCAATATTTTACCTTATGGACGTCATTGTTTTGGCAAAAATGCACTCCTTCCAAATTTAATGTCTCCTAATGTCTATCATGTCTCTTAACAATGGCTTGTAACAAACTGGGGACCGAAGACACAGTGATTCTGTTTTCAAAGTATGAACTTTTGTCTTAAAATTTCGTCCTTAAAGGCAGTCACACAAAGCAATTGTTGTCATATTTTGAGGCTAATAAAAAACAAATTGAGAAAAAGAGTTCTGGACTGCAAAGCAGATCAGTCTAGCATCTTTACTCACGCAGTCGTAAATGTTGCTAGATGTTGAAAAAAGCGTGAATGTCCTCTAAAATTCTGGACCAGAGTGGATGTTTTACTGCTTAGCTCCGGGGCTAAAGCTAACTGCTCTAGTGTAATATACACATTAACACGCTATTGTTACACAGAGAGTCTCACCGGAGCAGACAGTATTCAGTTTCCAGCATTCGAGCCAATAGTAACTAAAGTAAGAGTAACAAAACAAAAAATGGATAGAGTTTATTGACAGCGGTTTGTCACAGTACTGCGGAGACCATGAGGTGATAGCCGCGACCCACCTCTCTCATAAAGGGCACTCTTTTCATATCCAAGTGTGTTTGCATCATCTGATCTTTTGAACATTTGACAGGGTTTCTAGTTCTAGAATGAGAGTATATTCATAAAAAGAATTAAGCTGAGATGCTTTATCATTAGGTCAGACAGAATAGATAATCAGATTTGTAAAATCTTCCTAGTGGACCATGAAGGCTTTTTTAATCACAAACAGTTGAAATCCTCTGCTGTAGAGGGTGTGTTAATGTATTCTCACTTAACGAAAGATGTAACACTACCAGGGCATTTTAATGTCTACAAATGGTTCAGTTATTTCAAAGAGTTCATTCAGATGGCAACACTAATGGCAACCTAAAGAAGCAGACGGCCCAGCATGAGTGTTTAAAGAGAATGAGGGCAAACACAAAGCTTGCGTGTGTTTTAACACTTCTCGTAACCAGAGATTTGAGAAACGCCCTTGCTTTCAATAAAGTAAAAAAAAAGTTGGGGGACAAGGAACTGATGAAATCACAGAGTCGAATGTGATGACAGTATCTGCTCTGAAACTTATTTGTAGCCATTGCGGTGTTGTGAAAAACAAAGCTGTTTGTGTGGAGAGCCTCAAGTGCTAAAACTGCTGCGCTCCACCATGAGCCAATATGTGTCACTGAGGAAAGTGGAGACTTTATGCTGTTTATGCTAAAGCAGCTTTACAGCTCTGGGTAAAAAGGTCTAAATTTTCAATTACAGTCCTAATTGCAAATAATATGATAATAATACACAGTGGAAATCATCATGTAAGCATTTCATTTTTTTGAAAAGATTATTTTATTAAAACTATTGTACACATACGCCGCAATTTAAAAAACAACACCAACAACAACAACAACAACAACATGGCAATGTCTATTACTTTCAGCCCACAGTTGCCATATCGTTGCAAAGGTATTTTCTTAATTATCCATCCAAAGAAAGTGAAGCCAATTGTGTTCTTATGGACTCCCAGCCATGGACAGCTGAAGTATAATAGGGGATTATATTTATATCCATAAAAATAATTTGGATATAGATTTTATTCTATTATGATCATCATTATTTTTATTTATATCATTACTTTTATTTATATACAATAGGGTGTATAACTAAAAAAAAAATTTAGCATTTGAAGGTTTTAGAATTAAATAAATTGTAAACCAAAGAACAGTTATGACAACTAAAATGAAGAATAAATGTAAAATGATTCTGCAACATTTCTAGGTCAATACTCAAACTGAATCAAATTTTCTAACACTTACCATGTGTTAGAAACAAATTAGTGTCAAATGATATGGCTGCAATGTAAAATGATTCTGCAACATTTCTAGGTCAATACTCAAACTGAATCAAATTTTCTAACACTTACCATGTTGAGGCCTGTGTACAAAAAGATAATGTTTCTTCACGTTTATGTTAAGTCATATCTCTTCCACTAAAATGTTTATGGAAATGATATGACATCAGCCCATTTTCAATGTCTAATGAACCTAGAGGTGCAGAGAGGGTTAAATCACGTTCTCTACTGGAGTCCTGCCCCCGCATATGATCAGTGTGATTGGCTGTATCTTTCCCTGCTATCATGTGAGACTCTGTAGCTACGTTTGGTTGTTAGCGGCGCAAAAACTGGAAGGAAAGCTTTCCAGTCAAATGCCAGACTCACTGTGCAACACACATGGGTGTGAAAAGTGAGGATGGCAGCAAAAAGGCGTGCATGTCACTTAAAGTCTAGTTCACTAATGAAATGAGAATGTAGCTATGAACAACAAGCAGTGTTCCCTACATTTATTAATGCTTATTTAAAAATGCTGATGTATAAGAGATGCTGAGACATTAGGAGATTAAGAAAAATTTAATTGTTTTCTGAGATTGTTACTTTGGTTTTGTGGACATCACCAGGTTATACAGTCCTCTATGTATTACCCTGATTTATGAGACCTGTTTCATGGACGTCCTTGGGACTTTTTGTTAGCTGGGCTTTCATTGTCACATTGAAAGAAATTGTTTTTCTGTGATTGCTACTTCGTTGATTTTGTGCAGCTCCATCTACTGTTATTAGTACTGATGTATGAGACCTGTTTCATTTGCACTAAAGTCTAAACAACTTCTTTGTCAGCCTTAGTATTAGTTCAACATGGGGGGTGGGGAGTGGGTGGTGGTGGTGTAGATTTATAGGTCCCCACCAATGTCAAGAGCAAATCTATGCCCTTGAAAGAATAATAAAGAATAAAACATGAATTACTGTAATGAGGGTGGTATTGACAAGGAAAACAAAAAAGCAGGATGCAAGTAAGAGCTAAGGGTATTTGTTGGTGTCCACAATACAAAAACCCTAAACAAAGGAGAAACCAAAACCAAAAGGAATTGATATGTCAAACGGCAGAAAACACTCTAGAACAAAAATACAGGGGCAAACATCCAGGAATAATAGATCAGACACAGGTGAGGGGCAAGGCAAAGGGGCAGCACATGGCCAGAGACATGTGGGAAGGTAAACAAGAGGTAAACTAAATGCTGTGATGCATTCAAAAGTGGTACAGAAAAGTGTTTATAACTAAAACATTTGGATTTATAGTATATATTACCATACAGTGGCTACATGATTTAAAGGTTTTGTTATCAGCTCATCAGCCCCCTTAAAGAAGTGACTCATTTTCAAGGGATTCTGTGTAAAACCAAGACTTGCATCAAAATTTCACATATAATAGTAGCAGTGACCAAATACATGTCTACACTATACTATACATTATTAAGCCTGCATAAGAAAATTCTCTTGGTTACAATGTGGTTATGTGGAGTATGGCTGCACTTTATGTACTGTTCTGTGCGTGAGATATTCGGCTTTCATAGGGCATTCATCACAATACACAGTCATAATTAAGAGACACCAGTCAATTCAGTCTATTGACTACTCAGTGCCATGGCCAAAAGATTTGAGAATGGCACAAATTTTGGTTTTCATAACGTTTGCTGCCTCAGTTCTTATGGTGTCTCTCTAGATTGTGAAGAGTGATTTCCTGCCAGGAGAAATTACCTTATCATAAAAATGACTGCATTCCAGCCCTACAGGATGGCCTGAAAACAATTTCAGTGATAATCTTGTTAGCTCAGGAAAAAAGGTTAAGGAGGACAAGACAGCTGATATCACTCTGTCATGCTGATTAGAAGAGCAGACTGGTTACTTTAAAAGGATAGTGGTGCTTTAAGGTTTTCTTCTGTTAACCACGGTTAACTTCAAGAAAAACGCATGCCCTCATTCAAGATTTTGCCCAGAAGCTGATATCCAGCACGCCGAGGTGAACTGCAGAAGTCTTAAAGGAAGGTCAACACTGTAAATATTAAGTCTTTGCCTAAACTGGATGTATTTGTCAATAAAAAGTTGACACGCGTATGGAATGCTTATAATTGTACTTCATATTATCTGATAAAAGGTTCTAAAACACTAAGGAAGCAAACTTTGTAAAAACCAAAAGTTGGTTTCAAAAAATACAAACAAACAAACAAAACAAACAACGATCTTACCGGTTAAATCCGGTGAACGTTTGTACAGTGGGGTTGTTTTGACCTGGGGCCATATTATAGAAACTTCCTATTTTTAATGCTAAATTAATATTTTCTATATCTTAAGCTAACCTAACCCTAACCCTCAATAATCAATTGTATGGTGAATGATCAAAAGAGCACAGCTGATTTCATATAATTTAAAATAAAATGCAACATACAGCTTCTGTGTTTGATTAATCTGTTTTATTGTATATTAACCATCTGTAGACCCTAACAAACTATTTTCACAGGACTACATACCACAGAGAGTGGAGACTGCAGTTTAGCTTTCCAATAAAAGCTGGTGGTAAGATTTTAAATCGACTGAAAAAAGTAAGTACCACTTTCTTGTACTATGGCTGCGTTTGCTTGTGTGGAGTGTGGAATGTATAGTGCTAGTCCTCTCTTCACCACTAGTGATAATAATAGTGGGTTAGTTTGTGAGAAGTGCCAGCTCATTTCTACTCTGGTGGAGAAGGTGAACCAGTTAGAGGTGCGCATTCGGGGTTTAATCAGGGATAGAGAGCAGAGTTCAGTGTTGTCTACCCCGGGTGCCTTAGGGAGAGTTAGAGTCCCAGCGACTCCGGCTGTAGAGCCCCCGCAGCAGGGCGAATGGGTGACGGTTCGGCGGCATAGTTAACAAAGCTAAAGTTGACGCTAAAGCTAACGCTGAGGCCAAAGCTAAGGCTAGCCCACCTGTGCACCACGCACCTATTCGCGTGTCAAACAGATATTCTCCTCTTGGTGAAACACCCACCGAGGAGTCTGTCAAAGATACTCTGGTTATAGAAAGCTCTATTGTACGACACGTGAAATTAGCTACTCCTTTAGGGGCACCAGCAGCTAGAGTTATCTGCTTACCAGGAGCCAGGGCACCGGACATTAGCAGCAACCTTAGGGTGTTAGCAAAGAATAGATATTCGAGGATAGTGATTCACGTAGGTGGTAACGATATCCGTATGCGGCAGTCTGAGGTCACTAAGAGTAATATTAAAGAGGTGATCAAAATAGCCCATACGATGTCCGATGCCGTAATATGCTCTGGCCCTATTCCAAGACAGCAGGGTGCTGAAGCTTACAGCAGGCTTTGGGCGCTACACTGCTGGATGTCCAAGTGGTGTGCAGAAAAACATGTGGGCTTCATAGACAATTGGTCCAAGTTTGAGGGGAAGTCTGGTCTCGTAGGGCGGGACGGTGCCACTCTGCTATCGTGCAGCATAGCCCATAGCCTCTTAGTTAGTCGGCAGAGCAGCGGAGGTAGTTGCTGACTGTCCAGAGCCGAGACCAGGCAGCAGACAAACAGGCTAAACCGACCGTCTGCTCGCTGCCTTGAGACGTCACCTAGGTACAACTATATTGAGACTGTTTTCACTGTTTTCTGAATTAAACACAAACTTAGAAAATCTAAATCAGTTTGTTTAAATAACTTGGTTAATATAAGAATATTAGATCCAGTGTCTAGCTTCAGTGTTTCTGAATTAAGGTTTGGTTTATTTAATATAAGATCACTGAACTCTAAGGCTGTCATTGTAAATGATACAATAACCTACCATAAGATTGATGTGTTATGTCTCGTAGAAACCTGGATTAGACCTGAGGAATATTTGGCATTAAATGAAGCCACCCCCATAGGCTATAAGTATGTACACAGCCCCAGACTGTCCGGTAAAGGAGGGGGTATATGTGTCATTCATAAAAATTCATTAGACATAAGTCAGAAACACAATCTCACTTTCAATTCTTTTGAAATTCTTCTCATAAACATCAACAATCCCGACCACTAATAGAAGTGTATTCACCCTAGTCAGCATTTATAGACCACCAGGACCTTATTCTGAGTTCTTAAAAGAATTCAGTGACTTTGTTGCAGATCTAGCAGTGAGCACTGAGAAAGTAGTAATCGCAGGAGATTTTAATATTCACTTTGAAAATTCAGCAGATCCATTAAAAAAGGCTTTCTCATCTATCTTAGACTCTGTAGGCCTTACTCAGAATGTAATAGGGCCTACACATTCCTGTAATCACACACTAGATCTAGTTTTGACTTTAGGTGTTGATATACATAATCTTACTGTTCTTCCACAGACTTCAGTAGTTTCAGATCACTACCTAATTTCATATGAATTGAGTCTTAGTAAAAATTTATGTACATCACCCCGTTATTGCATGAAACGTTCAATAATGCCAAATACATCTCAGCACTTTATCGAAATCCTTCCAGATTTATCAACCATAATTTTTCCATCCTCAGACCCAACAGAGCTAGACAGACTAACTGACTGTGTAGAAAATACGCTCCGATTAACTTTAGACAATGTTGCACCTGTAAAAATTAAAAAGATGCAACAGAAAAAGCTTGCTCCGTGGTACAACAATGAAATACGCACCTTAAGACAGACGGTACGGAAATTAGAACGCAAATGGAGAGTGACCAAGCTAGAGGTATTTCACTCTGCTTGGAAGGACAGCCTTAGCAGTTACAGAAAGGCACTTATTAAAACACGCTCAGCATACCTGTCCACACTCATCGAACACAACAAAAACAATCCTAGAGTTTTATTTAGCACCATCGCAAAACTTACCAAAAATCAGGCAGGATCTGATCTCAAATACCCGCCAACCACAGCAGCAATGATTTCATGAACTTTTTCAATAGCAAAATCGAGAATATTAGACAAAAAGTTCTACCAATACGAGTAACCTATCCTTGATCTGGTTTGGCTCAAACAGCACAAAATGTGGTTTTAGAAGAAAGACTAGAAACATTTTCTCCACTACAGCAGACAGAACTAGAAAAACTTATCTCTTCTTCAAATTCTGCTACATGCACACTCGATATGATTCCAACAAGCCTATTGAAACAAGTATTACCAGCTATTATTAAACCTATCTCAACTATCATCAACTCTTCTCTTAGTCTGGGTCATGTACCTGTCTTTTAAACTAGCTGTGATAAAACCCTTGATAAAGAAGCCAAATCTTGACCCCAGAGAACTGTCCAGTTATAGACCCATTTCCAATTTACCTTTTATCTCTAAGATTTTAGAAAAGGCTGTAGCTCGACAACTCTGTTCTCATCTACATAAGAACAACATATATGAAAAATTCCAATCTGGTTTTAGGCCACATCACAGCACAGAGACAGCTTTAGTTAAGATAACAAATGATCTTCTTCTTGCCTCTGATCAGGGCCACGTATCTCTACTGGTGTTACTCGATCTAAGTGCAGCTTTTGATACTATAGATCACACTATTCTCTTGGACAGGCTAGAAAATATAGTTGGAATCACAGGAACAGCGTTATCCTGATTCACATCTTACCTTAGTGATCGCTTTCAGTTTGTAAAGATAAATAATGTATCGTCTAACACTACAAAAGTGAAATATGGAGTTCCACAAGGTTCTGTTTTAGGTCCTCTGTTATTTACACTATATATGCTACCATTAGGCTCAGTTATAAATAGACATGGAATTAGTTTCCACTGTTATGCCGATGATACACAGCTGTACATATCAGCCAAACCAGATGATAAATCCAGATTAAATAAGATAGAAGATTGTGTAAGAGATATTAGACTTTGGATGCTGCAGAACTTCCTTCTTTTGAACCCAGATAAAACGGAAGTTCTCCTCCTCGGCCCAAAGGCTGCTCGGACTAAATGTTCAGATTTAATGTTAAATCTTGCTGACTTCTCTGTAGTTCCTGGTTCAGTAGCCAAAAATCTTGGTGTAACAATTGACTCAGATCTGACATTTAATCAACACATAGGTAATATTACAAGAACAGCGTTTCTTCACCTACGAAACATTTCAAAGTTAAGAAATGCGTTATCTGTGTCTGATGCTGAAAAGTTAGTACATGCCTTTATAACCTCAAGGCTAGATTACTGTAATGCATTATTGTCAGGATGCTCCAGCAGGAACCTGAACAAACTTCAGTTAGTTCAGAACGCTGCAGCTAGAGTACTAACTAAAACCAGGAAATTCAATCACATCAGTCCAGTTTTATCAGCGCTACACTGGCTTCCTGTTAAATTCCGTATCGACTATAAAATTATTTTACTGACGTATAAAACCCTGCACGGTCTCGCACCGGAGTACCTGCAAGATCTTATTTCCTATTATGAACCGCCACGTTCACTCAGATCACAGGATGCTGGTTTTCTAATAGTTCCTAAAATTCAGAAGACTACAATGGGGGGAAGAGCTTTTTCCTACAAAGCCCCAAAATTGTGGAATAATCTCCCAGTTAATGTTCGGGACTCTGACACAGTCTCAATATTTACGTCTAGACTGAAAACATACTTGTTTAGTGTAGCTTTTGGTAATTAATCTTCTCTTTTAGATAAAGGCAGGAGATCTGGGGGTTCTTGGACACAGAGGTTTATGGTAAACTGAGATGTTGGTGCTGTTGTTCCACCACTTCACGCGATCACACAGGTTTGTTGATGGTGGAGTGGGGGGACCCCAGTGTCTCAGGGTACTCTCATGTCCATGTTACCTTCTGGTTCTCTCCTTTTAGTTTAGGCTGTTATAGTAAGATCTGCCGGAGTCGCCAGCCGCACTCTAAAATTCTGAAAATTCATATTCTCTACAGTCTTACTCCCGAGCCCAACTAACTCTCTCTCTTTACTCTTCCTGAGGAAATAACTGTCCTCCCGTCTGTTGAACGCTGTTGAAGGACTGATCATCGGGCCATCACCCCACCATCACCAGCCAGCTCACCTGTCCATTACTACTACACCCTCAATTACATCACTGTGCCATCCAGATGCACCAGCACTGAGATAGGATGGGACTGTTTCAGCTCACGCCCATTTAACATAAAGACTCAGTCAGAGACTGCCCCAGCCAGAGACTGCCTCAGTCATACACTGCCTCTATCTGTGCAGCTTCTAAATCTTTGCTATCCAGATTTCAAACAGAGGCTCCTTTCTTTGGTATTTAGTTCAAACTGTAAATACTGTTTGACCAGAGGAGGATGGGTCTCCCCTTGTGAGTCTGGTTCCTCCCAAGGTTTCTTCCTCCAGTTGAGGGAGTTTTTCCTTGCCACTGTTGCCTCTGGCTTGCTCACTGGGGGATATATGTTATAACTGTTTTCAAAACTCTGTAAAGCTGCTTTGAGACAACATCGTTGTAAAAAGCGCTATATAAATAAAATTGACTTGACTTGACTTGACTTTATTGTAATTCAGTCTAAAAAAATAGATTTATGATTCTGGGTCTATAGTGCACAGTCTTAGTTATTTGTGTGGGCCACAAGATGTAAAAAAAACCCCAAACAAACAGAAAAAATTCAATCCCTGATGTAGACTGGTAGAAAGTTGCCACCGATGCAACCAGACAAGTGCTCATTAAATCTTTGGAGACATTATTTTTCCATTGAAACTGCCAGCTCATATCTGAGGTTTCTGGCATATTAGCTTTAATTACAGTTATTGCCCTATCAGTTAAAACACTAACAAGTTTCTACTCCTGATTTAGTGTTAGAGAGCATGGGGCCCACAGTGTTTCCTCATGGCAGATCCGATGCATGTTGCTGCATTCCCCCCAAGGGTGTGTGGGATTTGCAATGCAGGGAGCATGTCAAAACAGATTTAGGCGAAAACTTCCTGCCGTGTCAGCTCGCAATACAAAGAGGGCAGCAGCTGCAAAAGTGCTGTGTGTGTGTGTGTGTGCGCCTGCATGTGTTTATGTATAAGAAGTCTCCATTGGCTTTCATTCACATGAAACTCAGAATCACCCAGGTGTGTGTGTGTGTGTGTGTGTGTGTGTGTGTGTGTGTGTGTTTGAGCAATATTCCATGTATGGTCCTCCATAGATGGCTGTGGTTTAACATTCTTACATTATGATCTAATGTTGTATGAGCTCGTTTGTCATGCGTGCAGTGCACTGTCAACAGCCATATATGAGTCCTATACTGTACCTGGCTGTATGAGTGTCCACTCACATCTCTCATCGACCCAACTGTGAACACACCCTTTCTCTAAATAGAGTTTCACACTTAACCCATTGGGTAATCGCTTTAAAACACAAACATTCTAAAGACAAGGATTCTAATTCTTGCTCTCATAAAAGCATCCATCACAGCTGATGCACCTCACATCTTGTGTCCTTAGCGCTGTTTACACTGCAATCTGCCACAGGAGGGGTATCTCCTGTCTTGCTCTCTGAGTTCAGGGAGCTTGATTCATATAGTTTATGCAAATGTTAATCTTATTGTATTTGTACCTTTTTGATATCTGGTGTTAACCAGAAAAGGATGGGTCCCCCTTTTTAAGCCTGATTCCTGATTCTTCCTCTTGATCTGAGGGAGGTTTTCCTGCCACTGTTGCTCCTGGCTTGCTCATTGGGTGTTTGGACCAGGATTTTTGGTAAATCTGCTTTGTAACAACATCTGTTGTAAAAGGCGCTTATGAATAAACCTTGTCGTGGCTTGACTAATTAATATCAGCAGAAAAATGTTGAATGACAAACAAAAGAATGACTTGGTGTTTTATGATTCAACCACATAACAAATCTAGTTTAAACAGGAACTATAGGGATGGCCAGTATAACAGTGACAAGATATACTGAGGTTTTTTTTTTAATTATTTTAAAATATTGAATATATTCTACACCATTTAACCATTTATATTATAAAGGTCGTGCAACGTTCCCAAGGGACTGAGCCATGATTTGGCACTGATCTGATCATGAGAAAATCCAACTTTTATGAGTGAACCTTCGAGGTCTAAAAATAAGTAATACTTGTCTGCATTGAGAAGATAAATTAATTTACATTAGATAGTCATTGTTGCCCTAGAATTTTACAATCTCTCATGCCTCTTAAACTTTCTCTAATGTTCTAAACAATAGTACATTCTTTTGACAGACCAGCTAACCAGTACATGCTTTGACCATGTAGAGTGTCTAACCCCATCTTTCTTTGATTGAAGCTTCCTGCCCGGCTTTACAGTGATCTGAGCACTTAGACATGCCATTCACCCAAATGGAGCAAGGGCACTGAATGGACACTAAGCATTTGTCATGGGCGACTAGTGGAAAATAGATCCCCAAAGTACTATTACTCTTCTCTCTGTCAGGAAGGAGTTAACCCCCACTAAGAGTCAACCTTGGGGGCAGACACTAACAGAGCGTGTAATTGATGTCATGGGGAGCATTGACCATTGCAGTCTCCTCTGCCTGGCTCTGTTGCTATTAAAGTCAATAGAAGGGACTTGGTTAGAGAGATGCAGTAATATATTGGTTTAACAGGTCACTGGTACTGGTTTGGTAGTATTTGTCATATTCCTTTAGCTTCACGGTGGGATGTGGTGAACTAGTGATACATAGGCCTACTGATGCAGATCCTACATTTTATCATCCAGGCTGAAATGATTAGGTTGGATTTACATGGTGAAACCTTAGTGTAACTAGTGCAACATAAATGCAACATATACATGTAACTTGAAGCTAAACGCAAAGCTTTAAAACGCAATCACATTATTTCACTAGTTAAGCAATGTGTAATTAACATTTTTGCAGCACTATTATCCAGGGGATTTTACAATATTGAAGTATTTTCTGTTTTGTCCTATATGCACAAAAGGTTCAATGAGGATCCAACATGCAATACTTTTCTGTGATATCTGTAATCTTCAATAATAACAGAAACAACCAATAATGATCATAATAATAATAGTACTAGAACAAGTAACAACCAACGTTACATGAACTTATCTTTGAGTTTTCATTTTTTAAACGTTCAGTTAACCGTCCTCTGTTTTATGTTCTTATTTATTCATCCAGTGAAATTAAACACTTCACTTATATTAAACATATGAAAGAATGTAGGGCTGGGTCGAAGCATAGACGTAATTGACGTAATCGATTACGAAATATATATACACACACAAAATCATTAATTTGTTACAAATCCACAACAAAATAATAAAAATGTAATTCCTAACACACTCACATTACAGTAATCTAAAAAAAAAAAGTTGTTAGATTAATCGACTAAACGAAAAAAGGATTGTTAAATTAATCGATCACAAAATTAATTGTTAGGTGCAGCCCTAAATGAATGTATGTCATTTTGCGTTACTGTTGTTTTATGAAACATGCTTAACAAAGATTAGACACTTGTCTAGACACTGTGGTTTGCAGGATGCTTTACATTGTGCAACTCCATCACATGCACCTGTCCATGCATTCAGAGACGCAGGACCTTTTAAGATGGGGGTGCTAAAAGTTTAAGCAGCTTTACGTGATGTGAAAGAATGAGTCTGGGTATCAAAACTGGTCTTTAATTCTACATACACTTACCCTATTTGAACCTCGATCTCCATGTGTCTGTTACCAAAAGCTGTCCAAGAAGCGATTTAGCTCAGTGATGAAAACTGCAGCTACAGCAGATACAGAAACTATACGAATAAAATAGGAATATATACATTTTATGATGAAACAAACACACATTGGGTCTTTATTTCGTTCAAATTATTCTAAAACTGAGAAACAGAACTGGTTATCATAATGCAACATGTGTCAAATGCAGCATCATGGATTCTGGTGGAATCAAGAAAGAAAGAACTGAACTCTCAGAACTGAAATTAAAGTTTTTTTACATGTTTGTTTTTAGAGCATCTGTTTCTTGTATAGTATCTCACAGAGTGTCTGTATGCTTATGTTCTAAAATATCTTTACTTGGTGCCAGGGACCGACATGATTATATGTAATTGACTGTTAGACATAATACACGAAAAGATAAAGATTTAACATAATCTGCTGAACGGTTGCTCGCTTTAATGATCATACATATTAAAAACAACAGACATAAATATACTTAAGACTGTAAATAATGAAAAGCAAGGATGTTTTTATTACAGAGACAAATTAGGCTTTATGACCTCCTGCAGCTTGAGCAAACACAGGCATTATCTGCAGATAACAATCACAGATAACCATAATGCACTGGTATGTTGTAGAAGTCTATAGGGAAAGGGGGTTGTTTTTTTTGGTTTTTTTTTTTTTAAGACAGAGCAGAGTGTGAGGCACACCCACATCCAGCAGGCTTAATCATGTCAACTACATCCCAACATTCTTCAGCTGCTAGCCTAAGGCCCTCCATGCCAACCACCATTCTCCATTACTTGAAAGAAGTGTAGTTCAGTGACTATTACAAGTGGTATAAGTTTACATGAGAAAGTAGGATGATGTAAGGGTAAGGGTGTCAAAGGCAAAGCACTCAGCACGACGCTCGCAGAGCTAAAAGTTACGTTGGATTTATTAAGATCAGCAGTGTGACAGAGCAGCAAAATACAAACAAACACAAAACGGGACGGAGCGAGAATTGTAGACCAGGAGACAGGCAGAAGTCGTAACCAGAATAGCAGAGAGCGAGGCGACCAAATCATGAGGGAAATCCGAAAGGAGAGTCGAGAGTACGGAAGGGAGATCAGAGCCAAGGGAGAGTAAGATACAGGCAACCACAACCAGAAGGAGAAATCGAGAGGGAGAATAGTCAGAAAATGGAATAAGTCAAAACCAGAATAAACAAACAAGACCACAAGGGAAACCGCTCAGAATTGCAACAATAGGTTGGCAAAACTTCGCAAAGTGTGTCTGTGTGTGTGAAGCTTATATGGGGTGATCGTAATGACAAACAGCTGTGCGTATTAGAATTCCGGGGAGGCTGATCGTGGGACAGGTGCATGATTGGCTGGAGGTGAACATGTGGGTGTGACGTCATCCGGATGTGCATTCTTGGAAATGGAGTTTGGAAGTAAGTTAGTGTCAGGAACAGTCATATGCGTGACAAAGGGTAATCTTTGTGGGGTAAGGGTAATGGTTTCTTTGTGATTTAAGTCCTTTCAAAATACACCATTTACATTATTCGCATTGATTATTAGTCATGTTAGTACAACTGTAATTTCCGACACTGTCAAAAACATCAGCTCAACATTTTTTGAGTTAACTCAAATTGAGGACACCAGAATTGACTGGCTTAGTTAAAACGTCTTAGTTCTTTGTCTCACTTTGAGTTTTTTCAATTTTTTTCTAGTAATTTCGCCAGTACTTGGGTCTCCTTCCATCAGGCAGTCCTACCAGTCATTTTCTCTTCAGGCATTTTCTCCTTATGGATGGATATAGTTGCTCTGGGGTTCAAATTCACAGCTTTATCGCGGGGAGTGAATGCTTAGCTTCCTCTGATTTCTGTGTCCTTAAAAGTGTAATGCACAGTGAAAATCATAGTAGCAGTGAAAACAGTAGTAATAATGTGGTGCAATATTCCATGAATTCACCAAAACCGGGAGATTTTCAGTTTGACCTCTAGAGACCTCTGAAAAGTCTCAGATTGTAAGAGAAATAAGTAAAAGACACATTGTTTAATTAACAGAGAAACAAATGAGAGTTAGGAGATCTATTGACTAAACTAACAATTTGAGTTGGATGAATGATGTAACCTGAATGCATTAAATCAAGGACAAAATCAAGCCTGTGTGTCCTGTCCTTCCATTTTTACCACTGTTATCTGGCTGAAATCTGCCATCAGACTCCATAATTTCCAAGCTGTAGAAACACCTCAGGTTGAATGAATTAACATGTTGAAAAAACATGTATGTGTATGTGTTTGCTTAGGTTCTCTGTGGCTACACCAGGGTACTGTCTTACTCAAGTGTACATCTCAGAACATTAAAACACGTAAATTATACAGAAAAGTTAGATTTTATGCATTGATGTTGGCTGTTGCCTGTAATCTAGCACTAAGGACATTAGCCGTGTTAGCCACACAGAATAAAAAATGGAGGACTAGGTTGAATGCCAAGACTAAGACACGTTTAGAACATCAGCCAGCACAGACACTGAGGACATTTGCACTCTTCTAAACCAAAAATCCCAGAGGAGCAGTGAAGTCTGCACTTTACTTAAAAGCACATGATCTAGCCTTCAGATCTGGTAACAATATCTGAGAGCAGCCAAACACAATCTGAAAGTTGCCATCAGGGATGCCAAGAATGCATACAGTTTGAAAATCCAAGCTCACTTTGTCAACAACTCAGACCCTCAACACATATGGCAGGGAATACAGGAAAAACCTCAAGAGCAAAGTCAACAGCTTACCAGCCACTGATGCCGCCCTCCTAAGTGAATGTAACTCATTTAGCTATGTCTGCTTTGAGATCAGCCAAGCTCCCTCTTTAGAGACCACACTCACACCTTATACAGATGAGGCTACAGAGGCTATCAGAAGTGCTTTAAAAGACTTGTCTGGAAACGGACTCCCAAAAAAATCTGGATCCTCATCAAAGCTAAAACAATTATGCACACTTAAAACTAACTGAAGCTAAACCGAGACCAGATAACCTTGTCTTAAATCAATTACTAAGAGAGTCCACAAACAATGGCTGCCACCTCCTCATGTAGAAAGAATCTGGTCTGAATAGAACTTAACTTGAAAGCCAGTATCAGTGCATTCCTGAGTTATATTCTGCTCTTCAGGTAGAGGTAGAGCTAAATGAGGACCAGTTGCATCTATCTCCAACAGCCATGGATCTTATAAACATGAAAATTATTAGAGATGGAAGCCGATATTTTTGCAGTTTAGCTGATCCAGAGAGCTGATCGATGACGTTAAACAAATGAGCGTAATTTCTGTATTTCCAGCTAGCGTTTCATCCAGGAAGAGGAGCCCTTCAGCCAGCTCCCTGCAATTCCTATCTGAACCACTAGGTGGAAATACACATCCTTTCATTTTCCACAGACTGACTAAAGCAGTGGCCTTGCAAGAACAGTTTAAGACGTTCACCCGAATGTGCAGATAGAAAACGTTGTCTGTCTGTGTATCTCTCATCCAGGGCAAAATTAGTTAAATCAACGTGTCTCGTGGGGGAACCAACACAAAGACATTTAACATTACTAATCTGATACAACACATATACCATGTGGCTGAATACAGTAAGTATTATGAAACAGCAGAGCTGGCACGCACAGCAACAAAACAAATAACCCAGAGAACAGTGCAGACCAGATCTGACCGGTACCTGCCACTTAATATTCCACCTGGATCCACGCTATGCTGTTCCTAGTAGGAAATACTTTTCAGATGTCACTCTTCCAAGCGGTTGACTGCCACATAGACCAACTTCTAATGTTGTTAAAAATATTATGCTGTTTTACATGAGCTCGGTAAAAATGGTAAGAAACCAGTTCAGACCATGTTTCATGACTTGTTTGCACTGATAATTGCATGTAGCCCTGCCGTGGCATATAGCCCCGCCCTCGATCGGTATCGGTTATTGGCTGATCGCATGGAAAGGTGATTGGTGAATCGAATCGGCCTCAAAAACGCTGATCGGTCCATCTCTAAAAATTATGTGTGTCATTTTTAACTTTCTCCGGTTACCTGGAGTTTCTTTTTTTTAATTCAGTATATGTTTTTAGACTGCTAGCTCTGATTATGGAGCGTTTTCAAGTTGTAATAAGCACAGATGTCTCTGAAAAATACTTCATCTTGAAGGCAGTATATGATGTACTAAAATGTATTTAAATGTGTTTTTAGCCTTAATACTGCTTTTACCCTGGAACTTAAACTTTATTCTGGTAACAATCAGGGTGTCTATTTTAGAATTGTCTTTGTACTTCTTTTCTTTAAATATTTATGCTAAAGGGGATTTCAATCACTGTTTTTATATATATTGGATATACTGTCTCAACTTTTTTGAAACTGGTTCACAAACCAGGCACGCACATCTATTTGAGATTACTTAAGAGCTTGATGAAGTTTGGGGCATGTGTGTGATAACTTTGCATGTTGCTAATTAGTTACTTATTGCCTAAAAGCTCCAGCAAAAAAAACAAGAAGAAGCAAACTTAGGATACCAGATGCATGGTAGTCTGACTGAAGATTACTATTTGTGAAAATAGTGTAAATTATATTTTTGATATTTATCCTATTGCTTTAGGAATGATGACGAACAACACTAAAAGCTTTCATCTTTGAGAGAGAGAGGAGAAAATAAAGCCCCACTCTTGCATCATTCAGAGATGTTTGGAATTACTAAGGTCGTGAAAAGCAGAAAGTTCAACCACTTCCTACTGAATTTTAGAGGTGTGGAAAAATATCACTGTAGCTTTCTTTTAAAAACTGAAAGCAATACCCCCTAAAAACAATGGAAGCAGAAATAAGGGAAAAAGTGGACACACAAAAGTGTGCAACTGTTATGGCTGGGGTGACATGTCGATGTATTCAATTACGAAATTATGTCAATTAGCATAACGAGCGTTGATGCGTCACAACGATGGCTGCGCCTACTGAATGCATAGATTTATCTGGAGCACATGCTGCAGCTACAAACAATTGTTCGCATGCATCTAAAGTTATAGGAGTTTTTCACACAGAAACACAACAGTGTGGTACTCTATCAGCTCTGCACAGTGGAAATGATCACAACAGTACAACTGCTATACAACACAAGCACTTGAAGCTGAAACATCCTGTAGAGCTTTGTTAACACAGCAGCAACATCTGTTTACTTGTTTTTCTTATCTTAGTAGATTATTTTAAGATTATTAACACGTGTAACATGTTTCTTTCAGTAGTGTCACTTAAAGTCGCATTGCTAACCGTTTCTTAAGCATCCTGTGTAGAACCTAAGACTGTTCTCGATACCGCAGGAGCTTTAAAACACACGTAGCTGCTTCTCAAACGACTCTCTGCCACATATATAGTCCACAAACTGTCTGAGTTCTTGTGCGTGAGGCATGTAGGCTACCTGTCATTTGTGTCTCAAAATGTCCAGTCAGAGCATAGACTTGTAGTCTTTAACCTTTTATAGATCACGTGCGTTTAAGGTACATATACACAAAATTATCCATTCGTTACAAACCCATAACAAAATAATACTAATTTTAATTCCTGACACACTCATATTAGAGTTTTAATTACAATTAGTTGTTAGATTAATTGACTTATAGAAATAAAATCATCAGATTCCTCAAATAAGAAATTAATCATCAGGTGCAGCCCTAGCTACTGTACTCAACAGCATTTTTCCTTTTTTCCTATCAGTAGGTTAAAATTTGGAAATTATTTTGTAACAGCTGTAAATGTGTAGTTTGCTGCCTTACATGCACAGGAAACCAGTAGGATCTATGTATACTTACTTAGAAAAGCATGCAAGACATTAACACTGTCAGTAAAATTTCGACACAAGAAAGAAAATTAAATTCCAAATTCTGTAAAAAAAAAAATTAAATGCTCATTTACTCTTTACTCATTACTCTACTGATTCAGCATGAAACAAGACTCTAGTCAGAGTGAAATCTGAGCAGGATTGCAGCATTAAAGGTTGAACATATTTATGTAACTTGTCTAGGGTTTCAGTTCTATAGCTATGTGCTAGTAGGGCTGAACTTGCTAACTTGGATCAGCTAGTTACAATATACAAACTGCTTCTGACTAGACTACGCTACGGGGGTCTGCCAAACTTCTCCAAGTTCTCAAGCCAGATGCTCTTGATTCGCTTTTCTGCCACTGGCCACCAGGAATTTTGATGACCCAAAGCCTCCTAACCCTCTTGTCACTTGTGGTCAGGACTGGTTGGCCACATGAGAGCATTCCTGAGGCAGCGTGGTCCCACCACAAACTCATATTTATTGTGTGTGGTGCCGCAGTGCCACAGTGGGAGCCACAAAAACACACATGCTCTAAATGTGGAAAGCGCACACATACTAACAATATGTATGTGCAAAGCCACATTATGCACTGAGCAGTCTGCTCTCTCTCTTACACATATGTATGCAGTGCCAGCCATTCTGAGACACTAACACCCAGTTGAAAACTAATATTTAAGATATATTAATCGATACATTTGAATGTTTTATTTTTAATTGTTATATTTTATTTGAATTGCTGCTGTTGTGGTGACAAATGCCAAAATTGAGATTTCCCATTGCCTTGTTACTTTTGCACCCAAAACCACACACTACAACACTAAATATTAAATATATGATTAGAAGTGCATTCACTACTGTAGTAGGTAAAGTATAGAAGCATATTGTTGGGGACACTGTGTTAGATGAGCCGCAACAAGACGCACTTAACAGTCCAACAGCTCTAGTGGCAAATTGCAGCTTGGCTGTACTGCTCATTAGACACTCATTAAATATCTCCAAGACAAAATTTAAGACATGTGTTAGCTAAGAACGCATTTATTGAGGTAAGTTGATTTTTGCTTCATATTTGCAAGCTTCGTTTTTTGCTCTACGTCTAAGCCACTTCAGTGTAAAAGCAGCACTGAACAGAAAATTTGAATAAGAGGCTAACTTCAATTATTTAAAAGTCTTCACAGTTTTGGTAGCCACTTTTATTAGTTTATTAGGCTTATTAGCAAAATCTCACACAATGAATTCTTCTTCTAAATTGTGGAGAAAGGTAAGGTATACAGATCCAGTCCAACAGTTAGCTAATGTTATCTTCATAGCATTTTCTGGAAACTGCTCACGTCACTTCTTCATTTTTTTTATATGACTGAAAGTTTTGATTCCCGTACTGACGCTGCTAACAACCAGACGTACATACAGAGTCTCATGTGACAGCAGGGAAAGACACAGCCAATCACACTGGCCATATGTGTTACTGGATTGTAGGATGTAATTTAACCCTTTCTTCACCTCTAAGTTAATTATGGTTGACCAGTCAGGGTTTTTTCGGATGGGATCAATTTATTGGTGGGGACACGTCACTTCAGTCCATGCTAATTCTAGTTTCAAGTAATTTAATCTAGAGAAATCTTGTTCTCCATTTTTGCTTCCTGTCTCAACTGCACTCCTACCGACAACCACTAAGCTAAATGTAATTAGTCAAACCTTTTGAATTTGAATTAACGCCATTTTAACTGCGTTCTGATCACCTTCACAGAACATTTCCTCTGCTTTATGACCCCTGTTGCATGACAAGACCAACATGGCGTCACGTCAACCTTTCCCTGACGGAGACATCTTATTAGCAGCCAGAAATAAGAGAGGGGATTCTTTACTCTCGGTTCTTTGATAGTTAAGTGTCTTAGTAGTTTTAGTGAGGCTTGGCATCCTCTGAGGTAACACACGAGAGCCCCCTTTTATGTCTTCAGTGAACTTTGGCCAGCTGGATGTGTTTAGGATGGTCGTAATGTGACAGAGGTTCAAAAGACTTCACTACCTTCCATTTACCTCTCCTGCTGCCCATGTTAGGCAAGTTTAATACTCTTCCATAGGGGTCTGGCACTCATCAAAACCAGATGGGGCAGAAAAAGAAGGGAGGGAGAAAGAAAACTGAAGGTGAAAGAGAGAGCACTGAGGTTAAGAGCGAACCTTCACCTGTGAAGATTAAACTTTTCCTGTGACCTGCACTTCTAATAAAGGATCAAACGTCAATGCCCTATTCAGAAAAAACACTAATTTAACATTGCAATTTAAAGCAATGGTTCTCAAACTGGTCCTCAGAGACCGTCAAGCGTTCAAGACTTTTTCCCACCAAGCTTCTAACACATAGGGACGGATCAAAAGAGTGGACTAAGGACAGGTTTGAGAGTGGTTTAGAGTGCAGTCCACTTAAAGGTAAGTGATATGGCAAAATGTATCACAACACCTCAAGATATTCTTAAAATACACAATAAGTATGATTACACTCAGTTGTTCTGAGGTTTAATGTGTTGCAATAGGTAAGAAGTACAGTAGTACAAGGTTTTTAAAACATAATTGAAATTATTGTTTTTAAAACAGCGTTTCAGCCAAATCCCGAAAACAGGACTAAGTTTGCACTCTTTGTAAAGAAGCATGCAGCTATTTACTAAAGTTATACACATATACACTCAGAAAAGCATACGGTGACGTAATTTATTGTGATAATGGTACAATATTGTCACATTGCCCACCTCTGAGTTACTGTACTGAAACGATAAGATCAGATTAACACTAAAATCATTCATAATTCTTTTTCATGTGACCAATTTCCAACCTTTCTTAACCTATCTTTGTGTGTGAGACAAGGCTAAATTGGTGCTTGATTTAATGCAATTCCTTAATACACATAATATCTATCTATCTATCTATCTATCTATCTATCTATCTATCTATCTATCTATCTGCACTGAAATCCATAATGCTTTGGTGATGGCCAAAGTATGAGGAGAAGACAAATGTAATATCTTAAAAGTACCTCTCGCAAGGCACACTGTTTTATCATTGTTTAGAAAAAGGTGTTGTGCGTCACATAATACTACCACACATTTTAGTTATGTTTTGATTCAGGTAATTAGGGAAATGACACAGATCCTTTATCCTGTATGAATCAGTCAAACCACCCTTAAATTACATTACCAGATGTAATCTAGCTCCAATAGGGCTTCAGACAGGTGTATGAAAATGACCTTTGTACTGACTGCCTGCTTTGTACAGTTCAGGCTAAAACACTCACTGTACAACACATATAACATTTGCAAACAACATTTTATGACATCATATAACTTCAAAGCAAGCTTTTTGCAGTTTAGCTTCCATATATGACTGTATGGAACTGTGTGAACTGTGACAAGCTTTATGTACTACATCAAACCCTTAAACCAAATAGAAAAACATTCAGTATTCCATGATACGGGTCCTGTACAAAAAAAAAAAAAACTGAGGGAAAATCAATTTGCTTACAACCACGTCTCTTGAGAAAACAGACCATTTTGTTCCGTTCCATGCTTGTATTAGAAATTGATGTTCTCATGTGTTGTGCGTCACTATAAGTGAGTTTCTGTGGAGACGTGGTGGTGTAGTGTAAAACTTTTACTGAGGGCCTAGTGGTGTGACATGAGATGGTCTTTGCTTTACCTCCATATAAAAGTTCATGCCAAGCTGTAGAGGGTTTAAAATGCTGACTGACGAATTAAGTCATTTATTTATTCTTTATTACCAAGTAAGCAAACAAACAAACACTTTAGGACAAAAAGCAGGATGTGACAAAAAACTTGCAGAAAAGAAGCAGAAAAACGTCTGGTACCAGACCAAATGGGTCCCCCCTGTGTTTTACTGGAACCGCTAATACTCGCTAGGCTCCCAACCCAGAGAATGCAACCAAAACCCCACTCTGCAGCAGAGAGGCCACCATAGTCAGTGTAACTGTTCTGTTTTCTTTTTCTGGCTTTACGGGGCAAATATGTCATTCAGCCTCTGAGGCCTTACTGAGGAATATAGCACGTCATGGAGGAAAAATTAAAGTGTCTTTTGTTAAATTATAAGAGAAACTGATGCAACACGAGCACTGTGTATATAGCTAAAAGCTATTAAAAGCATACTAATGAGTAACAATGAATAAATCAGTCAGTCACCAAACCCTATGACAAGCATTTCAAAGATGAAATTAGATTCATCTTTGGGACGCACGGAGGACTGAGCAGTCGTTTCTGTACATACAATACTTTTATAACAAAATGGGGGGTAAAAGTTTCAAAAACTCATTGAAACATTAAATTAACAAAACATTCTCCTCTAGCCAAGAAATGTTGGTCACTAAAGTTTCCTTTTATAGTCCTTGATATCATATATGCAAGGCTAATGTAGCTACCAAATAATGAAAGTCTATGCCACAAAAAATCATACAGTGAAGATTTTTTGTCCAACCCAAACCAGCTCATTAAGTCATCATCTTCTAAAGCGCTATATGAAAATAAACAATTACTGCACAGCAACAACAGCAGTCATCAAATCACAGACAAATTATAAAAGAATAAAAGATCATATATTCTTGTATCATAAAATTCAACTATTCGAAATTAATGTACTACACATTAAAATAAAACATGCTAAAAGAAATCAAAGATTAAGAGACAAATAAGGTTAGTAAGTCTTAAAGCACTTCACAAAATGTTTGCCTTCACCTTTTAAATTCTAAGACGTATGCAATTTCTCTAGGACATATAACACAGTGAATATAAGAATTGTGTTCTTATTTAGAAATATTATTTTATTAATAAGAAAATAACATTTTATTATTAAGAAATATTCTATTATTAAGAATATCTATCTATCTATCTATCTATCTATCTATCTATCTATCTATCTATCTATCTATCTATCTATCTATCGTCCAGTTTCACTAAACTATTTTGTTAATGACCTGAGCCATTGTGGTCAATTGTGTCCTTAACAAAAGTGTGTAATGAAAGTTAGGGGGAAGGATAAAGTAAGGTATAACTACAAAGGAGTAACTGCAGTGTAAACTCTGTTTATAGTGGAAGGCAACTTAATGGTTGCCTTTAAATTTAAGCTTAATCACAGCTCAAGCTGAATGGTAACAGCGTTATCCTAGGAGCTGTTGATGGTCTGCTGAGTTGTTTAGTCTAGACCTGGTGAAACAAATCCTTCTTCATACACATGCAATTTGTAACATCCATTCTGATTTGACTAAATGGATATACAATGTAACTACAAACATATAAGTGTTTGTGAGACCCTGCTGTGAAGTCTGGTGTTGGTGCAAGAATATTCACCAAAGAAATAATCCCAACCCCGGGGATAACCCAGGCACATCACTTGAACATGTTAAAATGATATGTGATAACAACAGAGCTGACAAATAACATCCAGTACTGAGAGGCCCAGTACTGAGAGGCCCAGTACTGAGAGGCTTAGTGGGGTTTTGTGTAAGGGAATGTTCTTTTGGGTGGGCCTCTGATTATGGTTAGATGTTCTGCTATAAGACAGTGCCCCTGACATGAGATGGATCTGTGGCTGCAGGCCAAGCCCCACAGAACTAATGGAGATAGGAACAGAGTCGAATGTGTTACAACAGCCAAAACTGCTTATTCATCTGAGAGAGAAAGTGAGAGAAAAAATGAGAGAGAGAGAGAGAAAGAGAGAGAGAACTATATTTACTCAGGTGTGTTCCTGTGTTTGGCAGCTGTGCTGTAATAATACTGTGAGCAGGCTGCTAAACTTTAGAAACAACCTGTACACGAAGATGATGTTTCAAATCTTTTGCTGGAATGTAAGGAGCTCCCACTATCAATCAAACCATCTACTCATCTGCAATGCAAATATTGTGATTCCTGGCCAAGATGTAAGTGCCTTATAAGGATGATGGAGGCCAAAATACATTGTTTAAGAGCCCTCTCAATGAATTGTTCAGTTTGCATTTTACTCTATACTCTAATAATAGGGATGCAGAAAGTTCTTTGGAACAAATAACAAAATAACCACCGCAATGGAAAGCTGTTGGCCAAAAAAAAACAATACTTAAACCATATTACCTTTCCATGAGTTACAGTAATGCTGTATGTATTAGCCTATAACTGAGTAGATAGTCTAGCATCTGGGATAAGCTGACACCCTAAGGATCCCAAATGGCTCTTATGATGTATTTGCATAATAGCAAAAAAACAGTGATGGATGGAAACATAGAAAATATATAAAACAATGAATGCTGCACAATACAATCACAAATAATAATTACATAAAAATAACAGATTAACCATATTACTTTTTAGGCTGGTTTATCAATCATAAGAATATTTCTGTAAAAAAAAAAAAGACAAAGAGTACTAAAATTTAAAGAACATTCAGCAGTGTAAACTTTAAATAAAATTTAAAAAACTGACTACACTAGAAATCACATTTAGAAATTAAACAAGTTCACTTTTTCACATGGAGGAGTTGGGATAGCCATATACAGGCAAAAGTTAGGGTGCATTTAAAATAAATGTTTTATTTATTTATTATTTATATTACCCCTATGTTAAACATAGCACATAAACAGAAATTATGCATTCTGTTTAGGATGAAAAATGTCATATACGTTTATTAAATATATTAAATATAAAACAGAGGATACATTGACTTATTCTCAATCATTAAACCATGTAATTTGTTCAGGGGTGCTTTGCTTAGAACTGTAGATGTTAAATGACTGAAGTGTGAATGGAAATAACTATTTCATATGTAAAATCTTTAATGTTGTTGAAGAAATGCAGTCAAGAAGCTGGAAAAGCTAGATAAGGATTTAGTATTCAGAATTTTTGAAACACAGCCACAAATCATAATGACTTAATGACTCCAAATTTCTTTTTATTACATTGTTGAGTTTAAACCAAGAGTAGTGAGAATAACATAAATAAGAAAAATTTGCACTCCTCAAAATAAAGACAGATTCAGGGTTCCTTGGTTTCCTTAAACTATTACTCAATGGTTCTTCAGAGTATTTCTACTTAATTTGTGTAGTGTGGGGCCTTTTACGAGAGTATGTTTATTTCACCTGTACTTAGCAAAAAGACAAGCCTTAACTTTAAAGAAAATTTAAATAAAAAGGCCAATAGGCAGTGTATTTGAAGGGGTTTTCTGTTATAATTGCCCGTGGTGGTAATAGACTGCAGGTAAAGGTGAAAGTTGTAAGTTGAAAAACACTAGGGTTCAATGTAGGTTCCACTGAAAGGTTGTGTGCCACCAAAGGTGATTCTTCTATTGCACTGCTCCAAAAACACACATATATATATATATATATATATATATATATATTTCTCAAACGTAATTGCCATAGTGTGTGTTCTGCAGTTGAATCTATGCTTCTAAACTTATTTTACCTCAGAAGTTTCATCACCATAACTTTACAAATATGTGACTGTAGCTCTGCCATTTGGGAGGATCTTTCTCATCTGCTGGCCATCACAGGAGATGATGGGAGCCAAGTTACATCAGCACTACATCATGAACAGCCTGTGTCCACATCCCATTTCCAATGGTGGCACATTACAGCACTCCCAAAGCAGCAATCATGCATGGAGCCTGAAGGCATATGTTTTTTACCCCCCAAAAAAAAATGCTGGCAAAGAAAACTTGGAGAACAACGTGGAACGTGGAGAACAAGCCCTGATCTGAAAACTTTTCTGGAAGTGGAGAAACAGCCTTAGTCTGTATTTGTGAAAATGGAGAGAAAAGCATTTAGTGCAGAAGTCCAGTCAAGTTATGATACTATGTACATTTCAGGTTGTGTGGTATTATACCATTGTTAGCAGACGAAAAAATTCATGCCGGGTTTTGTGTAGTGCACCTACTGCCTATCTGCTCACCACATTGCTCTTTATTTCTTTCTGTCTTCCTTTTTTACCAGGTTTGTTTACAATGATTGGGCTGAAGCACTGCTGCAGTGGTGACAGGCTTGGCCTTGTTTGTGGTTAACTGTATCTTTTTGTGTGTATGTTTCAGCCAAGTTGCATGAAAGATTGACCACTAAATTGTAATCATCCACAAAGCTAGCGACACTGACAGACAATAACAATAAATACCAGTCAGTGAACAAAGCTGACTGACAGAGAAGACTTTGATTAAATATACCAAGAACTACTACTAAGCAACATGAATATTAGCAAAGCATAAAAAAACAAACAAACAAAAAACAGTCAAAATGATTTGACAAGATATCTGAATGGGGTTAAAAATTACTTACTTATATACATAAGCTTTCGTCTGTAGCCAAAAATTAAATTAGTTTAGAATGTGGCACTACTTCATCTGTTCTAAATTACCAAACGTCAGAGCAGAAATAAACATTGTTACCTATCATGTAATGCAAAATATGTTATGTTTTGTGACATTACATTTTGTCATGTTGCCCACCTCTAAGAGAATCTGGTTTTTTTAGTTATCCAACAAAATCTGCACAGTTTGGCAAAACTGCTGAGCAGCACTGAAAAATAAATTTCCTGTAAGTAAGAGTGAAACAGGCTTCTAGCTTGTCAGAAGCACTGGACATGTGTACATGATAAATGCATATGGCAGTAGTTCTAAATACTAGTACGTAAGACACACATGCATGTTTTCTTTCATTCTCTCTCTCTGATTCTCTCTGTCATTCTCTAATAATAGTTAAAATGATGAAAGAAGAGATCTTTGAAATTGTAAAAAACACGTTTATAGACAAATAACATGACTGTTCTGTTACAAAGAGTGAAAACATAATCCATATAATAACAGCAATAATTATAAGTATGTTTATATAAAATGGGATGAATACATAATACATTTATTTAGAATGAAATAACATATAATAATAATAGCAATAATTTTAAGTTTGATGCTACTAATGAAAGCTTTTTAATGTGCGGATAGATAAATAGCCCTAAAGAGATTTCTGCAGGTAAGGTTGTTTAGATTAGTGGGAAATTAGCTGGGGAAAAGTTAGTGTTGAACCGTGTTGTCCCTTCACAAGAAGAATAAAAATGCTCTAATCCCATTAACAGTGTGCAGATGAAAAACAGACTCCCAGTCCCACTTTAAAGAGGTTTAACAAGGTTAATTGTGTGATCTGGAGCTTCTTATCTCCATTCATGCTCACGGCATATGTTGCTGTAATATGTGATACAAATGTCTTATGCACAAAAGGTAAACACAAAGATTCTTGAGGGATTCTACTTTGCTTTCTTTTCACTCCTGCCTCAAATGTCTCTGTTATAAAAAGCCTTAAAACATGTCTGTCAACCAGTCTTTTACATAACTGGCCATAGAATCAACACAGAAATACCGGCCTGATGAAACACATTACACACGTTAGCATTAAAGATTGTATGTCATTACTCTACTTTACTTAGTGGAAGTCCACAATGGTAAAAGCTATTCCTTCCAGGTGCATAAAATATCATGATCATAAACAAAACTAAAATGTAGTATGCACTCAAAAACCAAAAGAGGGTTGTTGTAGTTTTTTTCTGCTTTTAAGCTAACATAATAATTATCATCATGCTAAGAAAGAGAACTAAACAGACACAGAACCAGAAATAACTAATTACTAAATTTTAAACAACTTGCTAAATTATATTAAACAAGGTTGTACCAATCTAATACATCATGTAGCTCAAAGGCAAACTGAAGAGAGCTACAAACCTTCACAGTAATGACAGAAAACATGTATTTTAATATGTAAAGCATGTAAACTTTGGAACTCTGTCTTGCAGTCTGATGTTTATAAGTAGTACACACGTCTACTGCAGCTAAATACAATTAAAATACAATTTGACTGCCCCTCTGAACATGGCTCTGCCAGAACTGCTCAAAAACACAAACCAAATATTGTAATAGCATTACAGCTAGAGAATGCATGATTCAACTTCTTAAAATGAACTTTTTTTTTTAACCCCAACGAGTCCTAACCTGGTTTTGTTGCTATATACAAGACACAGATGGCTTCTTTTATTACTGGATAGCCAGTGTTTATTTTGTTTTTTGTTTTTTTTTTCAGAATGAATGGAAGGCTTATAAGCACTTGTTACTGTTTTGTTTAAACAGAGTAAAGAGTAAACTGATGTGAAACTTGTATTCCTATTTATGCTCTCTCTTGTTCAAAAATATAGCAAAATATAACAAAGCTGCAGTTTGTTAAATCACATTCATTACGTCACATGTAACAACAGCACTGACTTAAGTAAGTGGAAAGAAACTGAGTTCAAACTACTTACTTTAATGCTGTACTGCATGCTGCACAATAGAAAAAATACATATCCACTAACCGAACATGGTTGGCTGATAGGCTATATAACAACAATGGACATTAATTACAACTGAACACTGCAAAAAAGGTAAACTGATAAATGAGGCTAAACTATGCAGAGACAGACTACTATGAACTGTTTTTACAACTGCTGCACTAATAGATGCTTATTGCTAACTTAGAATAACAGTTGCTTGAGGACGTTTTCCTTTTTTCACTTTTTTCCCTTTTAAGATCAACATGTTATTAGCAGCTGGTAAGAGAAAACCTCAAAGAAGTTCTGTATGTATGGGGGGTTGTGTTTCCCCCCCAGACCACAAAGGTTATTACTTCTGTTAACTAGTGTCTGTATAATGCCTTGGACAGCGGGGGCCCCGTGTGAGGAGGAATTTTGTTGTTAATTAGAGGCCAGCGAATTTGGCCCTGTGGAGCAGTGGCCCACCAGTGAGTTCACTTCCCTTCATCTTCACACCAGCACGCTCTGCCACTCGGCAGCTATGAGTCAAACTCTGCCCGTATCACCACAGCCAGACAGGAAGCCCCTTTACTCATTTATACACACACACACACACACACATCTGCCCCATGCCCAGACTCATCATTTGCCAGCTCAGAGTGGTATGATCACAGGTGAAAAAAAAAATCTCAAAGGAGCGTACACCCCCCATGTATACACACCCCTGAAACTCTCTTTCTCACTTTCTCTCTCTCTTTCTGTTTTACATGGTCTTGCATGCCTGCACCTCTCTAAACGTGTCTTAACTTGTTTTCATCAAAATCAAAACACATGTTCACAATTGGTTTTGTATCTCTAAAACCTATACCAATACTAATTCCCAAATGCAACCTCTATAAATTAATAACAAACCAAAAGCAAGAAGGGTGAGGTGCTTGAAGCGGGTCTATTTACCAGGATTGTGTATTGGCAAGAACCTGACGATACAATGCATATCGTGATACAGCAGTCACGATTTAATATATAGTGATATACTGCAAGCAAAGGGATATATTTTTCAGATGTTACTATTAAAACACACTACTATAAAAAACAGATTTGCCAGTGCTTACAATAGCATCGCGCCCTTGTGCTGCTTGTTAATGTTGTAGTGGAGTTGAAAATGGATTACAACACAACAGCCAGAAATGTGTGTATCATGACTCTGTTTTTAAGAATTGATACAGTATCACTAAACGCAATATTCCGCTATTCGATATTTTGGTATTTTCTTACAACCTTACTATTTACTCTCCACATAAAATGTGCAAACTTCATTTTAAAAAAATCTAAAGTCAGTGCAAGTAGTAATTTGTTAATTTCGTTAGTTTTTGTACCGTTTGAAAACGGTACAAAAACACATTGTTTTGATTTACACACTTTACCTTATGACTGTTATTATTATAAATTGACACACTAGCAAAAATAATTTTCTAGGCTAACCCTAAAGCCAACCCTAACTTTATGCTCATTTTTATTACAAACACTTTCTAAAGTATGTACATTTTTCTACCAACATTTTGGTCTTAAAAATATTTTAAAACAAAGGCACAGCTAAACACTGCACAGATAAAAAACAAGGAGTTTCGATTAATAATCATATCTTTAATGATTCCTTTAATGATTGCTTCATGCAATTGCTCTCATGCCAGATACAGCAAGATAAGATACAAAAGAACATGTGATTCTGTGCTTGTTTCTAGAGTTTGGGTTTAATCATTGTTATTTCCTATAAGGCTTCCATGTGTGAGTTCTGTATAGCTGTACTTTCACCCTCTGTTTTATTTTTATAGCTGTAGAGAAAAGGCTGATTATAATGCTCTGACTAATCCCCATGACTTCCAGATTACTCCAGAAGTCACTTTTAAAGGATTTTCCCTTAGCCATAAGATGCAGATGCTTTCCAAAGATCAAAGAGTGCAAAGTAAACTGTTTTTAAATAGCCATGTTTGATGCACTTAAGCTCACGGTAAAAATATCTTCTGATAAAGTTTTGGGGATTAGCTTTGAGACAGATATTGTAAGTTGAACTGTTATTAACTTTTTCATGTGTGGCAGGTAAAGATGTAAGATGCTTGTAGCTATATAATACATACAGAAATAGATATACAGACATAAAGTAACGAGCATGAGGTTATATCCAGCACAGAAACTTGCCAGCACAGAGACTTGCCAGATCAATTTTTCAGCTGTGCTTTTGGCCTTTTGACCCTTTATGCACAGAGATTTGATTTCCAGATGTCTTTATTTGATTTCCTAAAATTTAGCCAATGGTTTTAACATACGTATATACAATCTACCTGTGCATTTTCTAAAGATTTGACATCCAGAATTCAAACAGAGACTTTCTTAGCTTTTCTTTAGTATTTAGCTTATTAAGTTGTAAATACTGTAAATACAAGAGGAGGATGGGTCTCCCTTTGAGAGCCTTGGTTCCTCCCAAGGTTTCTTCCCCCAGTCTGAAGGAGTTTTTCTTGCCACTGTCAACTCTGGGGGATATATATGTTGTAACTGTCTGTTTCCAAACTTCTGGAAAGCTCCTTTGTGACAACATCATTCTAAAAAGCGCTACACAAATAAACTTGAACTGAATTGAATTTCTGGCCCAATAAGTTTAAAATCTGATTGATTTTGTTTGCATCTAAATGATTTAATTATGCAAATTCAGTTCTCAATATAATGCTTTGCTCAACTATAGGGTCAGCAGTGAAAAGATGCATTTACTTTTATCCATCAAACCTACTAAAATGTTAACCACAAAGAGTCCGGCTCTAAGTAAACACAATCAACTTTTAGACTCTTGGGTGGACCGCATTTCCATGGTAACTTACTTTTTTTTCAATAAACCCTATGCAATAAAGCTAGTAGATCTGAAAAACAGCAGTACATGTCACACAGAACCAGAGAAGAGAGGAACTTTGAGTTTGGCGTCTTCATGCATGGCATCTGGTGCCAGCCAAGCAGTCGTCACACCCTTACTGAATGACTCCCTAACTGCAACTTAGCTCTCCAACATTGATGTCAGTGTTTGGACACTTTTAGGATAACATATTCCTTGAGTGCATGCAAGTTCTTTGTGAACCTTTCATGATGAGAAACAGACCTCCCAGAAATCGGCATGGTCATGACCTTTCTGAGTGAATCCATTTAGCTCTAAATCCCTTGTTGAAAAAGAGCCAAGATTGAATGAACTCAAGTTGTAGTACACAATAATTTGGTCGATCCCATAATCTTTGGAAGGTGTAAGACTGCATGATCATTTAAATGGGTATCAGGGGAGCACTGGGTAATTACTACTTGTAACATGAGAGACATGTTAGTGCAGAAGGTTTGATTTCTCCAGTTCCCTCTCAGTATCCGCCAAACCCTAGGCATTCTTTTACAAACCCAAATCCAGAAAAGCTGGTACGGTATGTGAATTGCTAATAAAAACAGAAAGCACTGATTATTTGAATTCTGTTTGATCTGTATCAAATCGGAAATTGTACAAATGGCAATGACTTTCAATATACCTAGCTCCAGTCACGGCACAGGGTAGAATATATCGTTTTTTTGTAGTTCTTTCTTTTTTAAACTACAGAAATAGTATAAACTTTGAATAAAGTTTTATTACACTGAAAAACAGTACAGGGAACACATGTTCAGACACCTTTTCTTATGTAATATACTCTAAAAGCATTTATTCTCTTCACATTTACACAAATAACATGAAATGAACACTGAATAGCTCAAAAGAAACGGGAACTTGAACCCCTCTTAAATTCTAAAATTCAGTTGCATGAAAGACTGATCAACTGAAAGGCTTTTGGTCACAGTTATTGCTGCTAGAAGTTGAGCCACCAGTTATTAAGTTCAGTAAAGAAAACTTTGTTTTACATATGGATGATAAAGATGTTTCTTAAAAAATAAAAGTATACTTTTTGTGTTCCTTCGCAGTCTTATTGTCTGATATTGCAATTGAGGATGTGCAACAATTCATTGTGATAATTTTGTAATAACAGAGGCAATTTGTTGTGCAATGCTGTATATAGCTGAATTCCAAAGTGCATCCATTACACTGTGTGAGAAAATTCAAGCCTTCCTTTAATACTGTTTTGAGCACAGCACTGACTTGGGGGATCACTTCTACAGATCTTTTTACAGTAAAGCAGTCAAAGAGACAAAATTACACATACTTTGTAGTTTGGTAATAATTAAATTTTCTCAATGAGAATTTCCTTTACCTTTCAATGAAACAGCTAACTATTTCCACAATAAACATTTGCAGCCATACAGTTATACTGTCCATGCCAATAAATCCAATAAGTCAACAATAAGTGCAAGATTCTTGAAGGAAAATATAAGTAATGACTATAACGTTATAATTGTTATTATGTAGTGTCGGTATACACCACATCAGTTTGTCATTCACAAGAAACCTTGTAAGACTCAGCTATTTAGTAAATAGCACAGAATTAATCAGGAATATATAAGTAGTTATTTTAGGAAACCATATTTACTATGCTTCTGTCTCTAGTTCTGCCTCTATGAGACTCAGTAGTCTCTTTGTCAATAACTACCCCAACCTACAACCTACATCCCTATTACCTACTGAGTAATTACCTAGTTTCACGCAGGGCTCCTCTTCCTGGATGAACCGCTAGCTGTAAATACAGAAATTAGGCTCTTTTTTTACCGCCATCAATTGTCTCTCGAGATCGGCTGATCACCGATCACATATTTTGATTAAAAATCGGCCGGTACCGATCCTTCCATCTCTACCTATAACCACAAAACATGATTATGAAGTGTTACCTTACAGAGGTTAAGAAATGTATTTCTACTATTCGATCACTGTCAAACAGACTGAGACAAAGTACCTGTGTTCAACTCTTAGAGATAGTGGTTTTCATGTATGAGTGTTCTCAACAATCTCAATGACTGATTGAGGATCATAAAACATGGGTAAACGAGTGGATTTGCTGGTTGGATGCTTTCTAATAAGATGCTCTCAATGTAGTCTCAGTCTTAGCTTTGAGTTGAGTGAATGTTTCATAGCCGTCATGGTCAGAGTTGACATGAAGTGACATGGGTGCTTTTCTTGGAATCCTGAGACCTTTTTTGTGTACAAATGAGCACAAAGAGTTGAATAGGTTCAGAATTATGTCTGGTCAATCAGCGCTGACACAGTTCATTCAAAGGTATGTCTTTGGAATGTCAAACTAAGCTCCAAAACTGCAGATATTAGCTTTCCGTGTGAGATAAATGATTACGTTCACTGTTCTGACATGAATTCATTCACTATTGGCAGGATGTTGTTGGAGTGAATGGGTAGAGTACACAAAAGGCATTGCAGAGGCTTTACCAGCAAGCCTCAACCAAGAGCTAATGATCAGACTGGATGATATGGATCCAAGCAAGGCACACCCAATACAAAAAACAGCAACCTTAGTTTTTTTTACTGGATTATGCATGATTACTTTTAAAATATTCATCACTGGTCTGTAGGCTTCTGTTTCTGAAGACCATAATTATAGTATGAGCTTTTTTTAATGTAGACATTGTAGACATGGTCCTACTGCACTTGTAAACTGGCATTGAAAAAAATGTTGCTGCATGCCTTATAGTGGTGTACCACCAATGGTGACAAGCAGCTATGGGACGCTGGCAAAACAGAGATCATTAAAAGAAAGAACTGTTAATTGTTTATTTAGCAATTTATTGACGATTAATGTAACAGCAGGGTAGAAGTATAAATGCTGGCAAAAAAGGTCACTGTTTGCTGGCTAGTTAACATGACTGGTTCAAGAAATTCACATATGTTGTCTAATATACTGATACACTGATACACTGATAAACTGAAAAGAAAACCTTACCAACTTTGAGTCAAGAGGGAGAGGGCCCATGTTTCAGGACAAGGTTTACTTATATAACTTTATTTACAACCAATGTTGTCACATGCAGCTTCACCAAAAATCCAGGACTAAGGCCTCAATGAGCAAGCCATAGGCGGCAGTGGCATGTAAAAACTTCCTCAGAACAAGAGGAAGAAACCTCAAAAGGAAACAGAATCAAAAAGCAACCCCCCCTTGTCAGGAACAATACAAAAAGGATAGGATTTTTTAGCTGTATGCATTTCTGAGTGAAAAGAAAAAAAAGAAAACAGCGTGGCATCAGAACAGCAATAGAAAACACTCAGTGTATTGCGAGGCAACATGAGAAATTACTGATAACATTGAAGCAGGAGAAGAAAATCGAGGTAAACAAGAAGGACCTTCGGGAGGGCCAGCAGCTTGCAGGCAAAGCTTTTACAAAGCATTGGACAACAGGAAGCGCCATGCTAGTCCAGAATGCGGGCCAAATTGACAAACCGGTGTCATGCTGGTTGCTGATGAAGACTCATACACAGTGTATTTTTTCATCACTGGACAATGTATATGTGTATATACAAAAACATTTTCATTATTTGTGGACCTAGGTATCAGCAGCCTAGATAAACGATGCAACTCTATCTTTACCTTCTCAACCATGCCCTTGACAACGTGCATTTTCAGGCACTGCAAACAAGAGCAAAACAGGCATGTTAGACTGCATAGTTGGAGTTTTCTTTGTCATGATAAATGCAATGTGGTTATAAAGCCATACACAAAATTGTTTCCTGAGCATATTGTGTATAGTGTACATTTACATTTACCACTGCATGTGTTCATTACAAAAAAAGCATATTCATGTTGGTGCAGTGTGAAATTATCAAATTCAAAACAATCCTCCATGTAGTTAATGCATAAAATATTTCTCATTATGAGGTTGTAATATAACTGTACAAATAAAAGATATTTAAGTTTAAGTTACTATCCTTAAAAAGTGTATTATTCCACTGAAACTAAGAACTACTGCATAAAAAAGTAATATGAGCCAATACTGTAAGACACTTTCATTAGCTAAAATTAGGAGTGTAAGAAAATCGAAATATCGAATATCAGAATATTATGAAACTGTCCTGCAGACAGTGAATCGTTGTGTGTTGTGTTTAAACCTCTGACCACTAGATAACAGTGTTGTAATCTATTTTCAGCTCCACTCCAACATTAACAGGCAATGCTATTGTGCAATGCTATTGTAAGCACTGACAAACCTGTTCATGTAGTGCCAATACACAGCCCTAGCTAAAATCACTGAAAAATTATTTAAACAAAGATTTTGAAATGCTGCATATAAGTGAAATATGCCTTGCAAGACAACTGTTAGAGTGACAATGAAAAATCTGAGCTTGGCTAACGATAAAAACCTTTAAACTTTACTAACTATAAAATATTTCTAAATGTAAAGCCAGTGTAACACCCTTTAAAATGTCACAGTCCAAAGGAACGGGCTTTTACAGACCCTGTTGTTGCCCCAAGAGTGACTCAGGTAACAGGAGGAAGAAGGAGGGGTGAGAGAAGACAGAGTGAAGTGGTGAACAACTCTTTTTTACAGGCCCTTACTGGACCGTTTCCCAGCCTTCTGCATCTTATCACGAAATGGAGCAGGCCAGGGAGGCCAGAGCTAAAAAGCTGCAGTGACAGCACCTGGATGTTATTTGGCTTAATGGACTGAAGGCTTGCTCACCAACAGTCAACTTGGGGGGCTTGTTGCTTTGTTGTGCTCTTACCCTCCTCCTTCTCCCTGTGTCCCTTTTTCCTTTACTTATTTAAGCTCTCTGTTCAAATTCCCAGTCTACTTTTTCTTCCATGCCCTCCTGCTATTTACCTAATTCTTGCTGGGACAGCCTTCAGTATATTATAGTGCATCCGTGTTATAATTATATCAGTTATGTGTAAAGAGACTACACTTAAAAAAACGATGCAATCAATTAGTTACTTCCACACGAACTGCGTCACAGCAACACAATTATTGTCAACTGAAAGAAAAAATATTTTTTAAGCAACATATCGTAGCTGTCCAATAAAACACTAGTATCTCTAAATTTGCAACTTTACAGTAGAGAACAAAAACGTCCTTTACTTTCAATGTAAGTCAATGGAACCAGAATTTTTCCAAGCTGTTATGGAGCACTTCTATTGGTCCACTCATCATGAAATATTCACACAATGTAAACAACGTGTTCAAATGGTGTAGAAAACTCAAAATAAACAAAAAAGGATATACATTTTTCATTGGACAGTGACGATATATTTATGTATGTGGAAAAAATAGGGGTGCAATGATGTACTTATAGATAGATAAGTAGATACTTTATTGATCCCAGAGGGAAATTCAAGCTCTCCGCATTTAACCCATCAGTGAAACACTCACATGTACACACACTAATGAACAGACACACTAGGGGGCAGTGAGCACACTTGCCCAGAGTGTTGGGGAGCCCTACCACAGCGCCCTGGAAGCAGTCAGGGGTTAGGTGCCTTGCTTAAGGGCACTTCAGTTGTGTCCTGTCAGTTGATGGGATAGAACCAGCGACCTTCCAGTCACAAGGCTGGCTCTTGGCCCCACGATTTGGTTCAGTTCAAATATAATAATAATAATCCATCCATTATCTTCCACTTTATCCTGCTGGACAGGGCCACGGGGCACAATCCGAGAGTCACACTTATGGACAAATCAACCTAACATGCATGTGTTTGGATTTGGAAGGAAACCAGAGTACCAAGAGACTCCACACAGAACGGCCCGGACCGGAAATCCAACCCGGATCGTGTTGCTGTGAGAAGAGAGTGCTAACCACAACAGCAATTATTATTACTATTATTATTATTATTATTATTATTCATCAATAAAACCAATTTCAATAAAACACTTTACAGGAACCCTGATACATACAACTAATGTAACCATGCCATGCCAGACACAAAAACTACATAGCATGCTTTATCACACTCCAGCTGACACTTGGCATTGTGCATAGTGGCATTTACATGCCACGCACATTAGCACCAAATGAACCCACTCTGTTTTTTGTTTGCGTGGTCTTCCAATGTATGGCTGAGGTATTTCTCCCAGACAATTCTGTTTCACAATAATAACACTTTTAGATCTATCAGGGCAGAAATTTCATGAGCTCACTTGTGGCAAAAGTGGCATCCTAAGGCATGTTTACAGCCACTGAGCTCTACAGTACGACCCCATGTTTGCCTATGCAGATAACATGGTTAACTAGCGTTACTGGAAAGAAATACATGCTTTTTTTAAGTGTGTACCACACAGCAGTTCATGAAGCCTAGGATGAAAGTCTATGATGATGAAGTGACTCATAACCATATCCAACCACAACCACACACAGACATACAAAAGCCTTCATATTAGGCATTTTTTTCGTTTGTGTTCATGTACGTGTCTTTGTTCTTCTCTCTTCTCATGTTCTGCAAGTCTGTGGAGAATGCTGACAGGAGACATCTTGTCCATGCATTTTCCTACCCTTGTGTTCCAAGAAAAGCCTACACACTGGTGGAATTCCACAACGCAGGATTTCTCAGTTAGCCAGATAGTTAGCATCACAATTCTTTTCCCATTGAACAGGTTTAACTTGGGGCTTAACTTAACTGGCTAACTGAGAAATCCTGCTTTGTGGAACACCCCCCAGATGACTTTTAGCCTTATTTTACAACCTTTCTCAATGGCCGAGTCACCATCATTTAGGTAGGCATAGTTAAAACACAGAGCTTAGCACTGTTAAATTTGCCTTAACAAACAACAGCTGGCAACTCAAGAAATGATTGAAGTGTTATTTTGCAAGAAATAAGCAACATTAACAAATTTAAAAAGGCGTAAATAACCTACTTGCCGGGAGAGAGCAGTCACCTTCTGATAAAGAGAACCGCTTGTTCATATGTGTACATATTGCTTACACTGACTGCTAATTTAGTCCGGCACGACTCAAATCAACAGAAAAGACCATGATTATTTTGCAGCTAGGTTTAATCAAACAAAGTCTATAATAGAAGACGCATAACAGTGTGAAGAGAGTGGCAGTAAAATAATTTTTTTTTTCAGTTTTTTGGATTTTAAAGTTGTTTAGAGGTTACCTTGCTTCCTCTCAGGAGAAACACGGAGCACAGCGTGCATCCATCATAGAAACCTTTAGAAACAAGAATGTCTGTGACTACGGCACACGTCTTGTTAATCATTTTTCAGCTATTTTCCTTCCATTGATATCCTGCATGCCTCCCTCCATTGTAAAGCCATTTAGATTACACTGTTTTACAGTTGATTCTAGTCTCTTTCATCCTTTTAAACTTAAATGACAAACACATTTCAGTGCTCAGCAATGGAAAACGGTTCATTTGTTATATCTTTGCTCACATCTCTCCCTCTCTAGGCCTACAGTGAAGATATGACAGGCTCAAAGCAAACATACTTCTGGGTCAGACAAGCACTGCATAACAAGGTACCTCTATAATGCTCCACATATGTAGCCACTCTAAAAGGGGGCTCAAGGGGGGTACAGAAAAAAATCTCTGTAGTTTATTTTTGTCAGTGTATTACATTTGTTTCAGCCATTTCTAAAAAAAAAGCGGTACCTGTTATACAATGGTATATGTTATTAAAACACAATGATGTATCTTATTAAATGAAAATGTGCCAACCAAAAACAATTTATGCCTAGACTTTGCCCACTAAACTATCTGTAAAGTCACAGAAGTATTGACAGAGGGCGGAGGAGCAGAGAGGTGGTGGGTCAAGTTATCTACAAGTTATCTACAAACCATTGGCTTAAATCAGGCTCTTGAACTTCACCTTACCAGGATACAGACTAAGAAGAGCACATTTAGGAGGATTCTTTGTAATAATGCCATGTAGGATAACCACAGTTTGTTTTGGTTTGAACAGATCTTTTTGAAGAACTCTCTAGTGAAAGGTTTTGTTTTGCAAAAGGTTTTGCAACCTAAACTGATTCTCGTATGGTAAACACTCTAAAGAACCCGTTACGGAGCATCTATTTTTAAGAGTGCATTGTCACCTGCTGGTAGACCTGAAGCCAATGTTTGATTGAGTAATTAATTCAAGTTGTCAGAAATAACCTTAGCGAGGACCCACAACATCTCCATCTACACTGCAACATCTATTTTCTCTCATGCCTTCCTGCCCTCCTCCCTTTTTAACAGTTGGAACTTGAAATAAAGGATCAGTAAAACATTACATTTCATCACTTTTCCATTCTTTAATTTTCACCACAAAACCTGACATGTTTTAAGAGGTGCAACCTAATATTGCTTGAACTCCAGGACCCACCACAAAGATCTCAGAGTAAATGCGGGGGGAGGAAGCACAGACAGGAAGACGGGTGTGCATGGAAAAGCACACTGTGCTTGGCTGCAGCACGCCCTTAAGTAACAACACATGGCAATGGAGGAATTCGAAAATTTGCTTGTTCCAGGCTGAGAAGTGAGGTCGGGAAAAGGGCCTGTCTTGCTTCTCTGGCCACTCTGCCAGTTCATCCCGGAATGGAAGACTGATAAGGCTAGCTATACCTAATTCCTTTCCATGTTCTCATCCCAAAGTAGGCATCACAATGGGCATGATTCATGGGCTAATTCCGCTAGCTACTGACTTGGCTCCCACTTGCATTTGGGAAGAATGTGACCTCACAATAAGACTCTTTCAAAAGCCCATCCCTGTCTTTTCCTCTTCAGAACTGGGCCTGAAACATAACTCTGTTCCAAGAAAGAAAGAAGGGAAGAAAGTAAGAAAGAAAGAAAGAGAACAAGAAAGAAAGAAAGAAAGAAAGAAAAGGAGACAGAGGCCATACTGTATGTGTTACAAAACTTGCATGAACTGTTAGTTGCTTAAAACAAAGTGTTCTATAGGAGTTTTATGTTGTTGTCCAAACACTTTTTGGTGCTACATTTTTATTAAAACATATATGAACAGGTTCTCCATATGAAAAAGTAACCATGCAAAAAAGAACCAGAAGCTCCCATGTTATGTATCATAAAAAAAACACACTAACTTACTTTGAAGAAATTTTTTGCATACACATTATACATGTTATTCTTTTGAGTTATCATTTAAAGTATAAATGAAATGCTTAATCTTAGGCCTCCTGCAACTCACAAGAAACTTGTTTGCAACAGTTGCAATTGATTAAAAAATAAACTTCAGAGCAATGTTGCTTATTGCTGGCAACTAGTTTTATCATGATCCATGTAGCTATTTAGTTTCCTTCTTGACATAAAAACATACAAAAGTGCAAATGTATGATAAAAAACATAGCACAGATGTTTTACACAGCCAGAATGATATATGGAAAAAAATAAAGCAGTAAAACAATCAGATTATTCTTGAACAGGCTTGCAGTGTTTGGTAGGGATGGGCCATTTAGGGGATTAGGCACTTCATATGGCTAGAATAGCAGTGCATCTATATATCTGTTTAATGCCTGTCAAAGAAAACACTAGCAATTACATGCCAGACATAGTTATTATGCAATAATATACTATTATACATTTTATTTTCATTACCATTAAGAAAGTACTTAAATTTTCTGAAATGAAACAAAAATGTTTAACAAGGCTGTAAAAGATTTTCATCTGCTCAAATTTATTAACCTGTGCTAGCTTAACACACAAAAACAAGCTCTTATGAATCATTTAGTTTGACAGCTGTGAATTGTATTTTGTGGCCACCATTATATCCAAAAGAAAATGCCATACCAAGATAAGCGCAAATTTAAACAACTGAAATTAATGGAAAACATTACCGCATTTCACGCTTTACAAACCACTCAAATCGCTGCTCCTGCTGAATTACATTGTGCTCAAGAATAACAAGAACTGCTGAGCACTTCTGTCACATTAGCATGTACAGTTGCATGATGTCAAAAGATGTGTTTAGTTTTTTTAGTTAAAATAATACAATATTATGTAAAATATATATATATAGTGTGGTGTGATAATTTAAGCTTTTAGTTGGTACTACTGAATAGAATAAATTAAATGTAAATACACATTGTATTAAACATATTATACTTGTATATATTGATTTATTACATGAATTTTACATGTAAATAGCAAAATGTCACAAATAGCCTGTGAACTCCATGGGTTAAATAATAACAGCAAATAAAGATGCACCAAATCTCAAAGTACACACCACACAGTGAAACTTTTTCCCACAGAAACCACTTTTCCCAGCTGCCCAAACAAAGTCCAGCCTTTTTCTCTGTTAAAACGTCACATCTAGTCTAGTTTGCAAAGGTGTATAAGGTCTACCAACTTGTTCTATCTGACTAAGGATCAGACTCTGGTTTAAACATATACAACTCATATGATAAACTCATATACAGATTTAACACCATTGTAAGCGTGTAGGGGAGGAACTTACAGCAGGATGCTGCTGTTGACTAATCAGAACAGAGTGGGCGAGCTGACCAAACAGAACACACTGGGTTTATCTGGAGGCAGGGCTTAAGACTACAGGAGCTCAGACCAGGGTACTGTTATCATAACAAAATATTAAGTTTTGTTGTGATAAACTATATCGTCAGTAATTTAAGACACACTGACCAACTGCATGTTTTTTAAAATAAAATAAAATACCAGTACTAATAATAATTAATAAAAGTGTGCACTTAGCTTGACTGTCCAATAAAAGGACACACATGATCTTCAGTTACTGTCCTCAGTGAGCAGCGGGGACTGCTGTGAGTCCCGTCCCACTACACTCACAGTGCTCAGTCTCATAGTCAGAGCAGACCCTCACCACTTCACGAACCACTACACTCACTGCGCATGCCCAATGCCACCACTGACCCCGCCCCCTATCTACAGAGCAGGATGTGAATATAAATGCATGTTAGGTAGATAGATACTTTATTGATCCCAGAGGGAAATTCTTCAGTATGAGACGGCCGATTTTAAACGCAACAAAAAAAGAATCCACAGAAGAAGTTCATTTATTCAGAGTTTGTTTGTTGTATAACATATTTTGGGTGTTTTTGTTCACTCTTTGTCTCTCCAGCAACGTTATTTCAAATACAAGCAAATAGACCATTATGCAAATTAGGTCATTATGTCATTTAGCGACTTGTAGCGACTTTTAGGACAGCCAATAGCGAGTTTCCTTACTGAAGAGTTGGCAACAGTGATGCCACTCCTCCTGCCCTGCCTGAATAAACCTTTCAGAAACAGCTTGGTAAAGATGAGGCGACTTCAATAATAGTAATTATTAATTTTTTTTCTTTAAAACTGTACTATATGCAATTTAAGCAATAAAATGTTAAAAACACTTATTTTATCTTATATATTTACTATTGCTCTTTAATAAAGCAAAATTATTTTTTATCCGATTAATTGATTAATTGATGGAATAATCGATAGAATACTTGATTACTAAAATAATCAACAGCTGCAGCCCTAGTTTTGTGTTACTCACATTAGTAACATGTTTAGACATTCTCCCCTCATGGCTAGAAGAAGGCTTAGTATTACAGATAAAGACTGGAATGATATAAATTAAAGAGGCATTTTCTGTAACATTAAAGCACTTACCTGTCTGTTGTTTACTACTGTTCCGTCAGTCCTGGTGTATGGCCTTCTTTATTTTTCTCTCCTGTAAGTTGTGCAGATGTCCTGAGATTATGACCTTGGCCTTGATTCTCTTCTTAGCGGTGTCTAGCAGTAATCTGAAATTTTCCTCGAAAAACCTTTGCTCCTACAGGATGAGATGTTCCCTGCGGGAATGACCACCATGCTAATGTCGCTGTGCTTACTTGGGGCTGCGAGGAGATCCCCAAGACCTGGGAACATGGAAAACAGATAGCAGCTAATTTTAGGTGTTTAATGATGGAGTCACCTGTCCGAGATGCTGCAGCAGGCGGAGAGCTGTGAACTTCAAACCCACCAATGAGTTTTTGAATATGTTTTAAATATGACTATACTATGGCTAGGTCTATTAAGAATATTAAAATACACATTGCGAAAATATCTAAGTATCGTGACGTGATATTTTTGCCATGTTACCCCTTCAGTCATTCATGTTATCAGTATCAGTTGTCTACTGCGTGATTGTTGGCTTAGCATGGGCCAGGACACAAAACAATGGAGTCATCTGATGCAGCTGGAAGCGTTACTCCAAGACAACAATGGTTTCTTCCATATGTCTTGCTAATGCCCGCTCCCTTGATAACATCCTGAACATCTACCCAAACTGTAATTTACTACATAACATGCTATTTAGATCAGGGAACTATTGTTAGCATGTTTGCACTGCTTGTATGCTGTGTTTTTCCCCAGACCAATATGTTGCCCATTATTATTGACAACCCTCAAAATACTGCCATTCTTAGCGTCATACGGTCATTCTCAAACTCAAATTTTGGCTTTTCTAATTTCTCAGATATCAGATAAAGTATCTGTAACATATTGTGTAAAAAATGTGATTACATTTTTGCCATGCTACACACTTCTATAACAAAGTCATGTTTTACATTAGCAAGCTAAACTGTAGAGCACAATCTAGTTGCAGTAAGTGCAGTGTTTTATTACAGGGGTCTGTTTTTGCCACTTCTCATGAGCATAATGCCACTAAACAATTTTTCATCAACAAAAGTGTTCATTTTCAAATGTACCAGTATCCTTTTGTCTATTCCAAAACTGTGTTAAAGCGTTGTTAGAGATACAGTATTGGTATCCGTGCAACACTAATGACAAACACAACAATGCAGTTTTACTGACCGCCTTCAAAATCAAATGCATGCAACACAAAACAAGAGACAGAAGCGAATGAATGAATAAGTGTGTGACTGACAGCCGACTAAAAAGTGAAGTCAATGCTGGCCCTGAACTTTCCCCGACTCTGTTCCTCTCTGTGGGCTGCGAGAGTGAATGGGACGCAGACATTACTCAGTATACGAATGGAGACTGTCTGTTTTCCAAAAGCTCAAGCTTTCATTTGTTAACGCAAGGCTTTGCCAATAACGCTGCCGCTCAGGCTGCTGTAGACCTGCAGACAGTGTACATCAGAAAACTATGCAATCTCTGGGCAGGCTCCAAGCACTGGACACTCAAAGCTATCACTCACCAGTCCAAGCCCTCCCCCAAAAGCCATACATTCGGCTTTATCTGCTCCTCACCCACACTTCTGACATGTCGGTACAGGGAGAGCCAAAACCACATGTGGTCGCAGTCATCATCAATCTCCTTCTCGAGAGCAATTCCACCATACTAACAGATCTTAGCTGTCTCTCGCTGCAGTCAAACATCCTGGCCCCTCTTCTTAACCAAAGGCTGTGATTAATCCAACGCACAGCAAAGATTCCTTTAAGACTGTTTACAACAATCCAAGTTTTCTTCTTTTTGTCTTGTGCTGTTTGAAAATGTTCAAGATTCCATAGTTGCTTGTGTCTCAAAGCACCCCAACTGTGCCAACATCCAAGCCCATCTTTTACAATAAGAGTAGGGCTCTGTACAATTAGAGTAGCACAGAAACATACTCAACATTATTTAAACGTTAACAAAATTGTCTGTCATACACTGTCCAAAACATGCTGTGTACAATTTTAGTACAAAAAATGTAAATGTACCCTGAAAGGTACAATCAAAGTCATAAGGCTCAAGCTCCTTCCTTCCTGCTGTTAGACTTTACAACCAGCACTGCTCCCAGCTGACCACATATACACACACTTACAGGAAACAGATTTAACATAATGTGCGATAGTTCCATTATCCCCTTGCAATTTAGAGGCAACGTGCAACTGTTTGTAAATACAATCTTAAGAGTTCTTGATATTTATTATGTATTTTGTATATACTGTACTGTTTATTTATCTATTTTGTGTGCCTTGCTATCCCTTTGCTGCTGTGACACTGTGAATTTCCCCACTGTGGGAATAACAAAGGATTATCTTATCTTATTTAGAATTTGATGCCAGGATCATACTCAAAAAGGATGGGACATACGGTTGTTTACCATGGTATTACATTACCTTTCCTTTCACCTTTGAATTATTTGACAACTGAGAATACTCACTGATGTTATTTATTTTGCAAGTGGATTTTTTTTGTAGATCTAGCTTGATACAAGATCTCAGCTGATTAACAGCTTGTGGTTGTTGTCTGATTATCCTTCTCATGATGTGCCATGCATTTTCAATAGACAACAGACTCGGACCACAGGTAGGCCGATCAAGTTGATACTCTTTATCTACATGTCGTAGCAGGTGCAAAATATGACCTGACATTGTGTTGTTGAAATAAGTGAAGATTATTTAGATAGCACCTTCAGTACACTGCTCATTCAAAGTGCTTTACAAATGAGAAAATACAAGGATGCTTCAGATTAAGAGTAAATGACATAGGAGAAAAGAAATACACATGTTTAAAACATGATTCATTTCAAAATTGTCTATTGTCGGGGTCATTTGAAATACTCTCTGACCAATTGGTTTCATTTAGGAAGAGTGTGTGATAATGCTGGAGAAGAAGGACTGTCTAACATTACACATTACACATATAATAATTACGCAGCCTCTTTGAAGATTTCTTTGTGAATGCTCGGTTTTACACCATCTGCGCTAAGCCTTTGGGCATCCTTTCGTTCAGTTGCAGTAGCATTCCTCCATAGAGCATTCGGTATCATGACTGTTTTAACTCTAAGTAGTGCCATCTCATCCATAACGCTAACAAGTTTTAAGTTTGCTAATGCCTGTTTCACACTACACCACTTTTTGAGTCATCAGGTCTTTGTGCCATTCACACTACATGACTGGTTGTGCTGTAATCACGAGTCTTCAAGCTGTTGTGACTTTCACACTACATGACTGATCAACGACACAGTGTCACTGATTACACGACTTTCAGCCTGGGGAATCGCTGACTCATCTGGCTGCTGTCCAAAAACTTGAGAACTCTTGTGAGAACTAGGGATACCACGTAGAGCATACGTTATTTCCAAAACGGACGCCAACAAACCAACAATACAAGTTGTTACTGCACTGATTTGCAGCAGCAAAAGAAAGAAGAAATAGGAACGAATATGCATGAGAAGATGGATAAAACAGGGTGCCAGCAGGGACTGTCTGTTCTGCAGAGAATATTTCATTTTATCAATGAAAACGTAGAGAGATTGTGTGAATAGTGACACAGTTCTCTCTCTATGCGATTCCATTGGCTGTAGTTAGACGCTGCTGTTGAGATATTAAACATGCTAGATGTTTGCCGGGCATCTGCGATTAGTCGACGAGCACTTTGCGACAGCTTGGTGAGCGTCTTCCAGCAGTTTACACTACACGACTGAGCAGATTTGCCTCCGAGCAGAGGTTTTTGTGGGCGATCTACAAAAAACAGTCGGCGACTGAAAAATCAGGCTAAAATCGTGTAGTGTGAACTAGACATAATGAAAAATGCAATTGTGCATTTACAACCCTTTTCTTAAAGGATCTGCTCTTAATGCCTACTGAGGTCCTAATTTCCATATTGTGACTGTGTTCTTCCGGTCACATGCTAAGTGAGTCCAAAAGAATCAAATATGGCACAACATTCTTTGGTATAGCTGTTCTTGAGAATTTCATAATGCATGTTGAAAGATTCATCAATAAAATTAGCTTTGTACTTCGGAGCCCTGTGGACATTTCTTTTGTAGTATTTTTAGTACTTCTTACTAGGAGTGTGCGATATACATCGTTATGACAATATCTGAATTGCCTTGTTAACGATGCACAAGTTATCGAGTACGCTACTGACGGAAGTCAAAACACCTCGACTCCACCTGCTTTAGGACAGACTGCTGCAAGTGCACATTAAGAGTTCCCATACTATGAGCTAGCATAGGCTAAAGCTAGCATAGCTGCCTTAACAGCACACCTAAAGCTGAAAAATGAGTGAACACACTGTGCCGGGGAAGAAACTCAGACACTGCCAGCCTCGAAGTCTACTGCCTTATATTTAATTCCTAGGTGAGGATCATCTTCACTCGCGTGGAGCTGGTTTGGATTTAAAAAGACTGATCTAGCTCAGAAGATGTCAGTTTGCAGACTTAGAAAGTGGTTGCCGTTAAAGATCGTTCAACAACTAACCTAGGATGAGTTTTCCAAAACACTCTTAACGCTAAGTACTTTGTAACTTCATACTTAAGAACATTCTCAAAATTACAAACGTTTCCAGACAGCCTTCATAACTAACGTATGTAAATGGAAGAGTAGTCTTAGCCACTCGTAACTCTAAGTTCTTCTTAACTTAAAGTTCACATGCAATTCAGTCTCAAAAACTAAAGAGGGCGCCCTTTTAAAAACTAACTGTTCTGTGTGACTACAATGGTGCGTCGTTCTTAAAGTTTTTCGTAAATCACTGAGATCCACTGTTATCGGGAAACACACCCCTGTTCCATCATCCATCATGGAGAGGAGGAGTATGAAGCGCTTCGGGAGCCCGCTGTCTAGACAAACCTAAATCAGCTAAGGTGTCTTGCAAAACACAAACTCAGCAAACTTCAGTGGAGTCATTTACTAAAAAAGAGGCTTTGCCTGATGAAAATATCGAGATATCACTTTTTGTCAATATCGCACAACATAGATACTCAAAGGACACACCAAATGATACCTACTTGGATTTGAATTAATCACCAAATAACACAACGATACCTCTACATTTCTTGATTTGTGATAAAACTTTTACCTTAATATGACTTGTTTGTAACTGATCTAAATTTAGTAAAGCTAAATTAATAATGTGCACTTTGATCCAAAAACTTACATTTTACATGCTGCAGGTTGGACACATTTACATGATTAGACTTGTACTCCCCGTTCTTTCTGTTCCTGATAAGTATTTTCCATGGTTTCTTAGACATTCAGGTGGGGTGATGACAAGGTTGAGATAAAGGATCATACAAATTGCTCATGCGGTTTAGGTGTCTCCAATAGATGATACAGTTGAACATGCCTCTCATCTGATGACTCTATCAACAGAGTCATCCCCTAAACAAGGGTGTCTGCCGCAGCTGCAGACTCTGGTACTGCGACTTTACTGGAGCACTTTGAGTTGCTGACTCATCTTGTTCTTCCTGTATTTTATCCACTGCCATTAGAAAACTCGCCGAGGCCTTGCAGTGGTACAAAGCTTTTTTTTTATTTGAATGTAACAGATTTTCTGCTCTGGTTTTGGTATCTTTGGCATTAGCATTAGCTACACATGCTATGTTAGCAGAAAATAACAATCAGACTACAGAGCAGTACATAGCACAGCATTTGTGTCCAGTACCAGTGCAGACCCACTGCTGGCTTTGCTCATTTATATCAGCTGTTTGTTTTTACAATGAGCGCTCTATCCATGAATTCCACTGGTATGTCTCCACTGCCTGATGCTTTGTTAAGCACTCTGCCAACACTCAACACTTCTGCATTTAGTAAATTCCCTCTTTAGTAGTCAACAGAACTTTTCTGATTACTGTGTCTACAGCGCCAAAAATCCCAAAAACTTGGTTTCACAGTGTTAGGGCACACTTAGGGCTAGGCAATTTGGACCAAAAGTAATATCTTGATATTTTTTAGCTGAATGGCGATATACAATATATATCTATATATAGATATTTCTTCTTCCCATAAGGTGCTGCTTTATTAAGAACAAAACTTTAATATTACTTATGCTTAAACTATAAAACTATGCAATCCTTTAACAATAAAATTGTTTACTGCTCTGTGGCGTTTATCCCTTCTCTTAAACGACATCCTCAGCTTTCCTGCTACACTGAAAGGGGTTGTTTCGCTGTGAACTTGATATGCAAGTAACTGTTAGTTAAAGTCATACTTACAAAACATGAGCAATGCCTAACAACATTACAGGTATATTTATACGGTTGACTTCTCTATATAACAAGCTCAGACACTGCTTCTGAAACTAAGAAAAGTATGAAAGATAGCAGAGCTAAGCAGAGAAGGGTATGAACAGCAAGGGAGGGGAAAGTAGCAGGAAGTAACCACAGGCTTAGATAGCATCATATGTTTCTCTGAAATCCCAATATACACCTGTACTCACTAACCAGGTTGAGAATAATAATGAAGATATTCATGTGGAAGAGATATCTGACCAACTAGAAGGGCTTGTGTCTGCACAAGCACTGTGTTAGGGACATTGTGGCTAATTTCTGACTAATTGTGCTACAGTGCCAAAATGGCCTACTGTTGCACATGACTATGTAGTGTTGTACATGAAACTCTAGGGAGATATTTTGATCAACACACCCGCCTTATCAAGAAATACTACTAGAATGGAAACTACCAAGGCCAATTTGAATTTACCCATTCCACTTTAAATAGTGCAGCAGTTACAGTCTGGCAGGCCAGAACTGCTGTACTACTTAACATGGGAAGCACACCAGGACACACAAGGCTGTCAGAGGAAGACACTAGTGCTAAATTAAGTCTTGTCCCTAAACCAGACATGTTCACAAGTCACAAAATATAAGTCTAACTCAAGTCACAAGTCTTTAGGCTAGAGTCCAACTCAAGTCACAAGTCTTTAGGCTAGATACTCAGTCAAGTCTCAAGTCAATACAACATATTTAAGTGTATGATAAAAACTGTATTTTTTGCTCCGTCGCTTTCTTTTCTTTGTTTAAATTCGATGTATTTTTTACTTAAAGAAAACAACAACTTTGTTCCAGTGTCTTTAATTTGCTTCCCACATTCTTTACACATTGCCACCCTTCGGTTATGTCCAAGGACTTTAAACTCCATGTAGCCGAAGGCTACCACATACGGTATTCCAGCCAAAGCCATGCCACCCTCCTTTGTTTACGCTTGACGCTTCTCTACGATTTCTCGCTTGCGTTTAGCAGATGTTGATACGCCACGAGAAAAGGGACTACTTCCCAAATCAGTGAAACAAAAGTATGGAAAAATGGCAACATATACACACAAAGAAAATATTTTTTCTATAACTTCTATTACGTACAGTGCCTGAATAACAGACTGACTCTTGTTCACAAGTTATTTTGGACAAGTCCGTGTTTAGTCGAGAGTCATTAGGGACGAGTTTCAAGTCAAGTCTGAAGTCTTTTTTTAGGTTTCGTAAGTGCAACTTTGACTTAAGTCGCTTACTCGAGTGCCCATCTCTGCCTGCTACAGATAGCCAGTGAAGAACTGTTTTGTGTGAAAGAGATTCTTGACCAGTTCCTTGGGTGGGCTAGCTAGAACACCCCGTCCACAGCGCTTGATTGTGAGGACGCCTTGCTAACAGTAAAATTGCAAATGCATTGCAATTGCATTTTCTTTGAAGAAACTCATTTGTAATGCAGGGATTGATTTTCCTTTTATATATTTATATATTTATCTATTTCTTTGCAGGCCTAGTAACTTGATTCCTGCTCCCTTGTTACAATTTTGATGTTAGAAGTGTATGTACCTTTCTGTTTTCATGATGTGGAGGTCCAATATTAGGCGTTTGTGTAAGCACAATGAAAAGGGCTAACATTAGGATTTTGCCTAACATTCGCTCATCCGTTTGCTGCATGACCATGACCTAGACACTTGTGGGAATGCTGCATATATACTCTGGAGCCCCAGATTTCAGCTGTGTGTGCTGCCTCTGGACTCTGGGCTCCACTGTCAAGCCTTGTTGCATCACTTTGACAACTGTCCACTTTTGCAGTGCTCAGTCAGGTTCATTCCAATTCTTCACCACTAGTCCCACCACTGGCATCAAAGTGATGTCATGGCAATGAAGGAGATGTGGGAAACACAGCACATTAGGTAAATACAATGTTTCACACAGAGTGCTACCCACTACCAAGCGACCGGATAGCGAGCAGTTCATCATATGACTCTCCCAATAATCATATGACTCTCCTTGAAGTTATGCACTGGCTCTGTATTACTAGCCCGCTAAACAGCTCACAGCATAAATGGCGAATGCAAACCAATAGCCTCATCTACATAACTTTATGGTATCTTGTGCTATATGTCAGGTATTTTGCAATTTGTTTTGCAGTGTGGTGTCATTATTATTATTATTATTATTATTATTATTATTATTATTATTATTATTATTATTATTATTATTATTATAGGGTGCGGTATTGGAGTGCGGTACTATTTGGAAGTACTTTCTAATTGTTCAAGATGTTTTGGGCTATTTGTGACTAGGCCTTTTTAAAATAGTACTTAAACTAAAAAGACTGAAAAGAAAAATGTGTAGTTCATTATTTATTATTAGGGCTGCACCTAACAATTAATTTCTTTCAATTAGTTGATTAATCTAATGACAAATATTTAGATTACTCTAATGTGTCTAATACACACACACACACACACACACACACACACACACACACTAATGTGTGTGTGTATATATATATATATATATATATATATACACACACAAGGAAATGCATGGCCATTCTAGACTTGATCTATAAATGGTTAAAGATTAAAAGTCTATGCTCTGACTGGACTTGCACAAATGTCACGTAGCTACACGCCTCATGCACAAGTAATCGGGAGATCCATTTGAGAAGCAACTACGTATGTTTTAACAGCCTTAGGTATCTACGCTGGACGATTAAGAAACGGTTAGCAATGCAACGTTTAGCAAACAATTGTTTGTAGCTGCAGCTTGTGCTCCGGAAAAATCCATGCTTTCAGTAGGCGCGGCCATCTTTGTGTCGCAACGTTATGCCAATCGACGTAATTTCCTATTTGATTATGTCAACACATCGTGCCAGCCTCAGTCACTTATGCAGTTTGTTTTAGAAAACATGGAGTAAAATCATTGATAATGTAACATCCCACAGACAAATTAAACAAAGTGTAGAGCTTGTAATTTTTTACTCTGTTATTTTCTTAAAGGAGAAATTTGTTAAGATTTCTATTTAAGAACTGCAACACATCCAATCAATGGCACACATTTTTATCGCTTCTCATATGTATATTGTGATATTCAACAGCTTTACCGAACACTGCATTTTATGCCATTATCCTCAGGCCTACATGAAGGCTTTTATGATATGAGCCTCACTAAAAGAGAATACATCCATACTAGCAGGAGCTCACAACTGTTATATTTTTAGTTCTATGTTTCATGTATATGAAGCAGAGGTGTAATAATTCAATGATTCAAACATTCACAATGTCATTAGGGTTGCATCTAACAATTTTTAACACACAATTCTTTATTTAGTTAATTGGTTAATCGAATTACTAATTCATCAATTATTTTTATTGTCAGATGTCTGGTGAGATCTTACTCAACTCAAATTCTAAATTTGAAAATTTTGAAATTATTGATGTGACATACAGACTATTTAATCACTGTATATGATTGCAATGCTTTTTCTGAACTACAGAATCAGTATTTTTACTCAAATATTTGACTTACGTAAAGACGTAAAGACAGTTGAAAAACTTTGTCTAGCGGACTTAGAACTGCTGATGGTGAAGTGCAGACCCCACTATCTGCCGAGAGAGTTTAGCGGTGTGTTTATTCTGGCTGTTTACATTCCGCCTCGCGCGAACTCCGCTGCGGCGCTGGGGCTGCTGCATGACGTCATCAGTAAACAAGAGACCGCGCACCCGGACGCCGTGTTTATTGTTGCCGGCGACTTTAATCATTGCAACCTGAGGACTGTCCTCCCCAAGTACCATCAGCACGTGAGCTTCCTGACGAGGGAGAACAACTTACTTGACCAAGTCTACAGCAACGTGAGGGGGGCCTACAGAGCTGTGCCTCGGCCACACTTCGGACAGTCCGATCACATCTCCGTCTTCCTCTACCCAGCATACAGACAACTCCTCAAGCAGTCACTTCCAGTGAGTAAAACTGTTAAAGTGTGGAATGAAGAAACTGATTCAGTGCTTCAGGACTGCTTTGACGGTACAAACTGGGATGTGTTTAGAACTGCTGCTGTGAGAGAGGATGGTTCTGTTGATCTAGAGGACTATGCTTCTGGGGTAACTGGTTACATCAGCAGCTGCATTGAAACCATTGTCCCTTCAAAGCGCTGCATAAAGTACCCCAACCAAAAACCATGGATAAATGGTGAAGTTCGGTCCATGCTACGTGCTCGCCAGACTGCATTTCTCTCTGGCAACGCTGATGACTACAAAAGGTCTAGATACGACCTGCGTAGATCTATCAGAGAAGCTAAGAGACACTACAGGCTGAAGCTGGAGGGCTACTACACCACAGCAGACTCCCGGCGCATGTGGCAAGGACTGCACCGTATCACCAACCATCAACAAACAAGCACGGCACTCACAACCAGCCATTCTGCATTGCCTGATGAGCTGAATGAGTTCTATGCTCGCTTCGATGTCTTCAACCTTGACCAACTGAAGGACATTGCGGCCAAGGAGAGCACACAGAACCCATCACTCATTGTAACAACAGTGGATGTGCGCAGGAACCTGATGAGAATCAACCCACGCAGAGCAGCAGGCCCAGACAACATCCCCGGGCGTGCGCTCAGGGTTTGCTCATCAGAACTGGCTGATGTGTTTGTAGACATATTCAATCTGTCACTCACGCAAGCTTTTGTGCCATCCTGTTTTAAGACCACCACCATCGTGCCCCTCCCAAAGAAAAGTAATGTGAGATGCCTAAATGACTATCGCCCTGTTGCACTCACTTCAATCGTGATGAAGTGCTTCGAGAGGATAGTCATGACTCACATCCGGAAGACCATTCCCAACACAATAGATCCTTTACAGTTCGCATACCGCCGGAACCGGTCTACAGACGACGCAATCAACGCTACTCTTCACAAAGCCCTCACACACCTGGAGGGCAAGGACACATATGTCAGAATGCTCTTTATTGACTACAGTTCAGCATTCAACACGGTCATCCCACACAGACTCTCAGAAAAGCTCCTCACCCTCGGACTGACACCAGCCCTCTGCAACTGGGTGCTGAACTTTCTAACAGAAAGACCCCAGTCAGTCAGAGTCGGCAGCTGCACATCCAGCACAAGAACAGTGAGCACAGGGGTCCCTCAAGGCTGTGTGCTGAGCCCCCTTCTGTACACGCTCTTCACATACGACTGCGTGGCCTCCCAGAACAACACCAGCATCATCAAATTTGCTGATGATACTACAGTCATTGGACTGATCACTGGTGGGGAAGAGACAGCGTACAGGAAGGAGGTGGCTGAGCTGGTGGCCTGGTGTCATGACAACAATCTTTCCTTGAATGCAGACAAGACCAAGGAAATGATTGTTGATCCAAGGAGGAAGCGAGAGCTACACACACCCCTGTACATAGGGGAGACTGAGGTAGAGAGGGTGAAAACCTTTAAGTTTCTTGGCATTCACATCAGTGAGGATCTCAGCTGGTCCCACAACACTCAGATCATCATCAGGAAGTCCCAGCAGCGACTGTACTTTCTGAGAAGGCTGAGAAAATTTGGTATGCCAACCAAAATTCTCAGCACCTTCTACAGGAGTATGATTGAGAGTGTTCTTACCAGCTCCATCATCGTCTGGTATGGAAACTCTACTGCTCAGGACAGAAAGGCTCTCCAGCGTGTGATCAAAACTGCACAGTCCATCTCAGGAGCAGCCTTCCCCTCACTACAGAACATCTACCACACCAGGGTCACCAGGAGGGCCCACAACATAATCAGGGACAGTACACACCCCCAGCACACACTCTTCACACGTTTACCTTCAGGCAGACGTTACAGGAGTGTGAAGTCCAGGACCACAAGACTGACAAACAGTTTCTACTCACAGGCCATCAGGCTTGTGAACACCTCACGCACTACCTCTCCAACCTCTCCTTTCTGAACTGGTTTTAACTGGTCTGATTTAAACTGCACCTTACACTCACTGTACTGTCAGAATACTGTTTACATTCACTACTCACACAAACATTATTGTTTACATTCGTTACTTGCAACTTGCACTTTATGGCTGCTGCTCTTCATACTTGCACATAAAAGCACACATAACTTTTATTTTTTATTCTTTAACTATAAAAATATTTTTATCTACTTCAACTTATATTGTTATACTTTGTATATTTTGTATATATATTTTTTATTTCTTTTATTTGTTATCTTATCTATTGGTGAATGGAGGAGCAGCAAAGTAAGAATTTCATTGTACAGTGTAACTGTCTGTTCTGCTGTACATATGACAATAAAACTCTTGAATCTTGAATCTTGAATCTTACAGTTTTAAGTGGTTATCCACATGCCTATGTTTTTCATTAAGGTGCCTGCACCGGTGCACCACTCCACAAAGCTAAAGCCTTACTGTTATCACATCTGGCCTTCAATGTAACATTTATCTGGTTATATACATAACAGTAAGTTACCACAGTTAACGTCACTATCCTAAGCTTTTTGCACTCATATAATTGTTTTCAATTTATACACATGAAGACTCAAATTAACTTATTAATCTAGCTGTATTATCAGCTTGCTTTGCCAGTATCCTATAGCAGTGCTCGGCTACATGACCCTACACTATGTGACACTGGGTATTCTGTGGCCTTGTCCTGCTGTTGTTTTGAAAAAGCTCTCCGGATGAAAATACGTCCACAATTTAGATGATTCTGAACAAGGCTTTTTTCTGTAGCTTTTCTCCAGGGTAGGGCTGACAATGATAATTATCGTGAAATAACATTTCATCGATAGAACTATAGAACGTAGTCGATAGAATTAAGTTCCGTGCATGTTTGGGCAAAGCTCTCCGGATGCTTTTGCTTTTAAGTGTTCTTACATGTGGAGCTTACAAAGCACCACATTATTAGATATCCGTTTGGTGATACATCCACAATTTAGACGATTCTGAACAAGGCTTTTTATCCGTAGCTTTTTTCTCCAGGGTAATCTAAACTTTGACTGGGCACAGCCATCTTACTTCATATCGATGTGCCTATGCTTGTATTTTCTCAGCCCTAGATGTCATCTCTGAAAACTAATAAGGCTTTCAGGGGGATAACTGGAAAACATTTATGCTATCCCAGGAAGTAATTCCTGAGGCTGGAAGATATAGGCAAACATTAACATTATAATATTTATTATTATCATTATTGTAAATGTGTACATGTGTTTCCCAGGTTAGCTGCTTTTACCAGCTGGCTAACATGAAGCAGCACTCTGCAACTTTGTAATATTCAAAGTTTCAAAAGAAAACACATTATTTATAGCCGTCTGGTGACAAGTGCTTGGTTTTCAGGTTGCAGGTGCTGAACTGTTTACTCAGCAACTTTAGCTTAGTTAAAAACTAGAGATGGACTGTTCAGCGTTTTTTGAGGCCGATTACGATCATTGTTAATCGATCGAGGGCGGGGCTATATGCCACAAGCAAGTCATAAAACATGGTGCAAACTAGTTTATTACAATTTTTAACGAGCTCATGGGAAACAGCACAATATTTTTTTTAACAAAATAAGAAGTTGGTCTATGTGGGCAAAAATCGCTTAATACAGCCCCGGAAGAGCGAATTTTGAAAAGTATTTTATACTAGGAATGGCAGAGCGTGGATCCAGGTGGAATATTAAGCGGCAGAAAGCCACAGAACGTCTTCTACAGCCAAGAAGAGCTGCTTATCTAGTTCTATAAACTCAATCACTCTGGCTGTGGTTCCTTTAGCTCTCTGGTTGTTGCTGCTGTACTGTTCATACCGGTCAGATCTGGTCTGCATGGTTCTCTGGGTTGTTTGTGTTGTGCTAGCTGTGCGTGCTAGCTCTGCTGTTTGCTGATACTCACTGTATTTAGCTGCGTGGTACTCTGAAGTGCCGTATCAGAGTTAAATGTAGTGTTAAATGTCTTTTTCTTGGTTTACCGACGAGACACGCTGATTTTGCTAGATTTACAGATGTTACAAACTGCCAGACGGACGATGTTTTCTTTCCGCATAGGCGGTGAATGCTTAAACTGTTCTCGTGAAGCCGCTGCTTTAGTTAGTCTGACGAAAATGAAACGGTATATCCACCTAGTGGTTCAGGAATTGCAGGGAGCTGGCCATAGGGGGTTTCCTCTTCCTGAAAGAAATACTAGCTGGAAATACAGAAATTAGGCCCATTTGTTTTACTCCATTGATCGGCTCATATATTTTGATTAAAAATCGTCCGATACCGATACATGGCCGATCGAGCCTTCCATCTCTATTAAAAACACGTTCAGCTCTACCACCACTGTCATGTTTGCTGACAACATTCCTGTGATGGGTCTGATTTGCCTACTTGGAAGAGAGAGAATAAACACCTGAGGAACTGGTTCCAGAATAATAATCTCCTCCTTGATGCCAGCAAGACAAAACAGCTGATAGTAGACTGCAACAAGAACCAGGAGATGATCTACCACCCTGTCTAGATCAATGGAGCTGCTGTGGAAAGCAGCCACATCCACTACCTGGCGAAGAAGACCCGTCAGCATCTCTGTCACCTCGGACACCTAGGGGACTGCTGTGGAACTTCTATATTGACAGCATTGTGAGCATCTTCATGGGGAACATCACAGCCTGGTTTGGGAACAGCACCAAGCCAGACAGACGGGCTCTGCAGAGAGTGGTGCGTTTAGTGGAGCACATCATTTAGACCATGTATACTATAAGCAGTGCTGGACCAAGGCCAGGAAGACTGTGAAGGACCCCATCCATCCCAACAATGGACTCTTGTCTCTGTTGAGTTCAGGGAAGAGCTTTTGCTCCCTGAAGGCAAACATAGAAAGGATGAGAAGGAGCTTCCTCTGTACAGGCTTTTGCTCGTGTAGATAAGAAACAGATTAACAGTGCCGATGATGTAATTTAATAGTCTGAGACTGTCAGACTGTGTTTCTGGGAAAAAGCTTATCTGAGCTTGATAAACATCTATATAAATGTGTTTTACAGGATAACTTTTGGGGCCATAATTGCTTGCAGCAAAATATTAAGCGGAGGTGACAAACTGCAAATTAACACATTTGTGGCAACCAACCACCTATTTTTCATACGCACAATAACATATAAAAGCGCGGGACATTGCTACACACATTAAACAAATTAAAGCCACAAATGACATCATAAGATGCTACAGACTTCTTAAAGAGCATATATTACTGCAATAAATTTTTTATTCAAACTTTTTTTAATCTTCATATTAATTATTAAATTGCATCAGCCTGTTAGCTAATAACTTTACCGACTTTACCAGTGAAACTGCTGATTGTAGTGCAAAAGTTGCTTGGCAACCAAAAAAAATATACAATCCAGTCTAACCTCACTCACAAAGTTGAGTACCAGCCGTCATTTTCTGCCACTCTCATAATTAAAAATCCAAACTCTCCCACTTTCATGAGACATCTCCTCCAAAGATGTTTGTCTGAAAAATAAACTCTTCCAGAGAAAAATACTGACCTAGTCAAGTCTTCTTTTATTTTCCAATGAGAATGCCAAACAAGGGTCAACATTTCTTCAGTGCATGTATTTAAAAAAAAGTATAAAAATTAGACTGTGGCATTTGTTTTTTGAGGATGTGGAGAAAGAAAACATCAACTAAAATACTTTTATTCACTGTAACATGCAGTAATCCAGCATACAGTTTATTCTTCTTCTGTATGTAGCACTCCTGAGCCAAGTAATCAGCGCCTCACAGCCAGGGATGTAGTGCCACTTGTTTTCAGACTGGCCGTTATCAATCAATCAATCAATCAACCTTTATTTTCACTTGGTAATACATTGAGGGTAGCCCTTATTTACAATGCAACCGAGCATTTACAATTTATACAATGTGCTACTGGTGCACGACTAAATTTTCCACCACTGGAATTAACAGAGTCGACTTCTCAACTCTGCTCAATTTCAACGAGACGGTACCACAGCTGATGAAAAACAAATATAACAGAGATTTAACAGTCTGTTACACTGTTAACACAGAGTAGGGCTGCACCTAACCATACATTTCTTAATTGGTTAATTTAACAATTCTTTTTTTATTCTAACAATTACTTTTTAGATTACTGAGCGTGTTAGGAATTTGTTGTCAAAAGAACACAAACGGCTGTGGAATTGATGACTCTGCGTTGTGGGGGGCTCGGAAGCACGAGGAAAACACATGGCCATTCTAGACTTCATGTATTAAAGGGTACCTTAAACACACGTGATCAATAAGTGGTTAAAGCCTCTAAAAGTCTACGCTCTGACTCAACTTTTGGAGGCACAAATGACATGCAGCCTCAATCCTCAAGCACAATAAATTGGACAGTTTGTGGACTATATATTTTGGCAGAGAGTCGTTTGAGAAGCAGCTACGTATGTTTTAAAGCTCCCGCGGTATCGAGAACAGTCTTAGGTTCTACACTGGACGATTAAGAAACAGTTAGCAATGGACTTCTCAAGTGACACTACTGAAAGAAACATATTACACATGTTAATAATCTTAATAAAAAAGATAAGAAAAACAAGTAAACAGGTGCTGTCCTGCTGCTGTGTTGACAATGCGCTATGGGATGTTTGAGCTTCAAAAGCTCGTGCATAGCAGTTGTACTGTTGTGATCATCTCCACTGTGCAGAGCTGACAGAGCACCACACTGTTGTGTTTCGTTGTGAAACACTCTCACAACTTTAGATGCACGCGAGCAATTGTTTGTAGCTTGTGCTCTAGATAAATTTATGCTTTCAGTAGACGCAGCCATATTTGTGATGCATCAATGCACATTATGCTAATCAACGTCATTTCGTATTCGATTACGTTGACACGCCGCCCCAACCCCAACACATAATTTAATAGAGTTAATAGAAAAGCAGACTTCAAGCATTCTAAATCTCAAAACCATGTACTACCAGGCTATGCCACATTGTATGTCGAAACCAGCACGCCACCATTCATTTGTTTAGTATGTATACTGGAGTAATAGGTGGTTTTGGATGCAGCTATTGTTCAAAAGTAGACCCTGGCCCCAGACACAGTGGAGTCAAAGAACTGACTTTCCATCACTATGATGTCCCAGAATGCAATAACAATGCTGAAATGCAGCTCTCTTAATGGCTTGATGGTGATTTTAGTGGTAAATTAGAGGACACAGTATATAGAGGAGATGAAGGAGATTTCAGTTTAGTTGTAACTATTAGATACAGGTACCGCTTATAATTTTGGCCACAATGATCACACTGCAAGTTTTTACTATTTTTTGTTTAGAAATATAAAGATATTAAAAGGATCTCTTTTTAGTTTTTCATTTCTATGGGTCAACCCCAAACCTACAAAGACACTCAACCATGCCTTCTTCCTCATAGAAACAGTAAACGGAAACCCTATCACTTCCTTTCATTTCTGAAAATTAAAATAAAGTTAAATTTTAAACAGCTTAGCAGAACATGAATAGTTACCGCTGTGCTAAATTAGGTTAGCTAACAGCTTTCCCCAACATCTGTGCATTTTAATGTTCTTTGCTTCCAACTTTTCTTTAATGAAATAACCAAGCTGACCAATTAAGAATAAGATGTAAACTAGAAAAATCTATCTTAAATGTGACACAATCTACCAGTTAATGTTGTAGGCTCACAGGCTTATAAGGTCCCTTTCATTGTGCATGCACCATCATTCACTGTCAGTGTGGCAGTTGCACTAAACCTGAAGTTAAAGCCAGTAAACAGTGAAAATCCCTTTTTCATCATCCTTTCACAATAATAAAGAACTGCTAAGAGCTGTTTAGAGTCCAAAGTTATCCTCACAGCAAAGGCTTGCTCTGTTTGAACCAGCTTGTGGGCCTGCAGGAGGTCATAGGCCCTATGGGTCTACTTACACACCAAACACTTAAAACCTTTCTCTATCTATCACTGCATACACTTAAACCTAGAACCAAACCATTAAAGACATAGACAGCCATGATTGGAAACTTGATCCGAGAAAGAAGCCCATTCCCAAACAAAGTCTTGCCAAGAAATTTGCCTTGCCAAGTTCTCTTCTGAAGTTCCCGTTCTACCTTAAATGATGCTGCATCCTGGCATTTAAAGATGAATTTGAATAAGAACCTGGAAAATAGGAAGCCAGTTTTAGTCTCTAGCATGCTTTTCAGCTCAAAAGCAGTGAGTTAGAGAGGAGAAATATGATAAACCTGAAGCAAACTGACTTTCCTAAATCAGTTCTGACAATTCGTTACTCCTGCCATGAATACAAATGTATTGCTTTTAAGCACTGGCAAAAAACCTCTTCATACTGAAGCCATGAATATGCAGAATATCTCCTACTTTATGAGATAAATTCTACTAAACGCATGTGATTAGCATTTTAAATCACTGTGAATAAATATATTACTCATTTTGCCAGTCTTGCCAGGTAATATTAGTTTAGAAATAGTTATTTATCTAGGTTATATATACATATCTCTAGGTTATATATATCATGTACATTTTAAAGGCATTATTTTTTTCAGAAAGGAGCCCTAAACTAGGACACAAGAGGTTATGAGTCCCACCTTTAATGCCCCGAAGTTGCCTTTTAAATTGTTTACAACAATCATTTTTGGCTACAGATCGGTAGAAAACAGAATTTTTACAAATTTAAACACATAACAAATAACAGACTGAAGGCTGACGGGATGGCAGCAGTTGCCGTGCAGCGATTGGTGGACTGATAAAAGATGGACTTTGCCAGAAAGCCTATGATTTAGTTGGCCACACTATAATGACAAAATTCACAGCAGACATCTTAGCCAATTTGGTTTAGTTTAGCTGGTGGTATGCCCAGACCTATAGCTTCTTTACGTTAAGTGTTTAAGATTTTAACTCACAACTCTTGACTAGTCATACACGCATTCCAGTTTTATGCAAATAAATTATATTCAGTTAATACTTACATGGTTCGAGTCCACCTCCTTTGCTCTGGGTTTCCATGTTTTAAGTCTGTCCGCCTTTTTTTTTTTTAAAGGCACCTCCGCCCTTCTACTCCCCCTGCATCTCCAACTACTTGCAGCTATTCTAAGACTGCTGACTTGGAGTGCCAATTCAGTCAAAATAAGCCGCTCTGGTGTTTGGTAGTATATGAACCTGTGTGTCATCAAGCAGCAGGAAAATCGATTAGACAACGCAATGGTACAAGGTATTTGTATGGTACATTTTTAACATATTTACATTAATATTATAGGAGCTGCTACACACAAACAGGCATAATTTACACAGACACGTAGTCTGTCTCAGGTCATCCTGGTCCTTTAAAAGCTTAATGAGCAAGACAGAATCAGCCACACGCGTCTGTGCTTTCTTCAGAGCTCAGCAGAGTTTCGATTCTCTCCTTATTTTACTTTAAAGCCTCAGTTTGTCTTAGTGACTTTAACCAAAACTGCTACAATAGAAATATATTTAAGTGTTTGAACATCAGTAATTATATCATAGAAAAGCATTCAGAAAGGTTAATTTAAGCGTGTACATTGCTCCAAAAAACTATTTGATGTCTGGTGTTTAGTGGGTCCAAATCACGCAACTGAGACATGTTAATATTAATGTTGTTGCTGTGTTACAGCCCAGCTGCAGTACATTTATTACAACTTGTATTTTTGGTTCAACATTAAATGCAAACCATCCTAGTAAATGTGTTTTGTGTGGGCTGATTTCCAAAAATCAGGTTATATGTCTAATATATGGTCTAAACCCTGTCATATAAATATGGTGTAGCTCTGCTTTTTCTGTATACTGATACAGTGTTATCCATTACACATCAATTTTAATTCATTAACAAAGCCTGTACAATGTAACTCAGTAACTGTAATGGCTAATGTACTTTAAAATAGGTGGTGACAGCGAATGGGGCTTGGAAATAGAATAGGTTGAATATATTGGTGACAAAATATCCCCAAACCAAAGTTTGTGACATCATCAATGATGTATTTCCTAGAATACAACACAACTATCAATATGGGCTTCAGCTGAAAGTGCCCTAAACATCTTGGTATCTACTTCGAATCTCTGGTACCCAGCATAACATCACTAAAAAGATCTAATTAGTGGGACATGAACACATTAGGAAGAAAACTGGGTAAAAAAAAAAAAAAACAGTTGTTATCTTATGGTCTATTTAACCTAGTGCATGGGATATTTAATTAGAATTTAGTAAGGTCCACCTAGAGGAGATTTCCTTAGGCCAAGGTCCGGACCGTCATCATTTCTAACTTGTGTGTTATGATTCAGTGCCATATCCTATATACTGAAGTAGCCTAGTATCAGCATTTTATACCATTAGCATACATACCATTCAGTATATTTACAACTTAAATGCTGAACTGAAATGCTGAACTTAATAAATGTTTTTTTCATCACTTTAAGTAAAAACAAGGGCTTAATTTAAAATACTTTTGAAAAAGTGCATCAATAAGTGCCTATTTATAATAATAAGGGAAAATAAAATGTTTAGTCTTGTTAACTGAGTTTACATCTTAACAATTTATCTTCCTCTTGTATTCCTCCACACTTTCTCTTGTTTAGTGAGAGAAGTGAGCTCTTGGTTGTCCAGCCAGGACTTTAAATCTGGGCTGAAACTGTGTTAGGACCATTCTCACACACATGAGGAGTCCGGGTTCTGTGTGGAGTGTGCATGTTCGTGTGCGTGCTTAAGTGGGTTTCCTCCGGGTACTCCGGTTTCCTTCCACAGTCCAAACAAATGCACGTTAGGTTGATCGCTCACTCTAAATTGTCTGTAGGTGTGAGTGTGTGTTGGCCATGTGATGAACTGGCAACCTATCCATGGTGCACCCTGCCTTCACCCGACTAGCGTGATAAAGCGGAAGATGGATGGATTTGAGATACGTGGTTGCTTTTAATTAGCGCCACGGTCTCTGAACATATTAGACATGTTGGTTTGGAGCTGCCTGTGGGAGGCATAAACATGTCTTGGTCCATTCCTGGTTGAAAAGTTGTTTTTCGCCATTGACTTTACCTTTTTTAGAGCACGCCATCTGGCTCGCTTTATTCTCCTCGCCTGTGTGTGCGCTAAGGAGCGTGTTGGTGATTTTACTACGCAATTGGTTTGTGAGTTTACTGCACCGCTTTGCTGTGCTGCAAAGCCCGTGTACATTAAAGACAAGAAAAGCTCCGCCTCTTAATATAAGCACTGTCAGAATTAAATCCATCTTAATAGTTTATCGATTTGGGTCCGCATTGGACAATGTCTGGGTCCTATTAGTGACCCCTGTAGTAGAGTATCAGGGGCCATTGGGGTAAACTGGAAAAATAACATTATTAACCAGTAACAGGGTGATTACATTTTAGTACATTGAGTTTTTGTTATTAGCTGGTTTCCAGGTTTATTTAACTGTGCTACTAAGATGCTTTTAGGAAACACAGCCCTGAACCTAACTCTATAAAAATAACTAAAACAGAAACAGAAGAGAAATGTTTAAAATATGGCCTTACAACAAATTATTTTTGGCTCATCTGGGTACTATTCAAAGTTATTCAACAGAATATTTTGGGCATCTTTTGGGCTAGACTGTTTTTAGAAGTACTTTGACAGTCTGCTACACTCATCTTAATTTACATTGGCCTCAATGTTCAAGCCTAGTGAAAGCCTAACCTTGAACACAGTAACTAGACACTGTAAACACAAAGTTATATGAGGCTCAAACCACCTCGATTTGATTTTTCTTGGCCTCATGACAGACAAGGTAAACATGATGAGCCAGGCAGTAACCTTTACACATGACTGAGACTGTATGTATTGAAAAGGCTCTTTTAGATGGGCGTGAGAATGTGTGTGACCAGGTAAGATTGTAATTATGATTTAGACACCTGAACTAACTTATTATTGGTCCAGGTATATGACTTCATAAGTACACACTGAGCGTACTCAGCAAAAGTGATTTTGATTTAGTGCTTATGCTTCTGTGCACTATGTCATCAGAAATCAAGGTCTGAACACTGAATGGTGTAAGTCTTATAAGTGGATATGCAGAAAATCAAATCGAAGTTTATTTGTCTCATACATAGTCATAAAAAATGCTTTGACAACTGCCTGCTTACATGAAACAACAAAATAACATAAAGACAGGATATCTGAAATATTAAGAAATCTATATAAAGGTAAGAGCAAGATGAAATCAATCAGAGATAATATGCTTGACATAAGCATGAAACTCTGAGGAGACCCTTCTCTCCAATACACAAACACATGGCCCATATCAGAAAAAAATGCAACGCTATGTGCTTTGATCTTCTGCCTTAGCCAACTAGGTCAAAATACTGGCACTTTATTTGTTTTTTTGTTTTTTTATACATACTGATGCTTTATGGGGTGAAGTATGGGTCTAACTTTAATCATTTAAAAGCATAACAATTATAAAGTATGCATGATTTTAAACTTTTCGAGTTGAGCACAGCAACCTATACTGGTCGAAAACTCAAGCAGCCTCTGCTACAGGGATCAGCTGCCTAACAAGAATTTGGGGTATGCTTTTTAGAAAACAGATTACACTGGAGGGCATGTCTTCATTATCCAGGTTAAGTGAAAATTACTGTAATGGTGAACACCTGCAAAAAAAATAAAACATTTTTCCCTTTAAAACCTGCATCTTATTTTAAACCCTATTTTTATCCAATTGGGTTTACCCCCATCCTATGGTGACCTACATATGAATACAGCCTGCTGTTTGTCTGTATTTGTAGTCATCTGGGCCAATCTGTCCTTTAATCAGCTTTAGACTGCCTTGCCTGTCCACTCTCACAGTACATCAGCAATTTCTTCACCACATCTTCGTATATTGTCTGGTATCTTAAAGTACAGTGCATCCGCTTCAATTTCTCCATATTATGTTATGTTATTATATTATGTTACAGCCATATTCCAAAATGGATTAAATTCATTTTCCCCCATTAATTAAACACACAATGACCTTGTGAAAAAAGTTTGTTTTATTTTTTGTGCAGATTTATTAAAAAAAAAAAAATCACATGTGCATAAGTATTTATAAGTATTTTGGCAGCAATTACAGTCTCAGATTTTTATGTGTATGATACTACAAGCTTATATTTGGGCAGTTTCTTCCATTCTTCTTTGCAGAACCTTTCAAACTCCATCAGGTTGAATGGGGAGCGTCGGTGCCCAGCCATTTTCTGATCTGTCCAGAAATGTTCAATCAGGTTCAAGTCTAGGCTCTGGCTGGGCCACTCAAGAACATTCAGAGCTGCCCCAGAGCCACTCCATTGTTATCTTGGCTGTGTGCTTAGGGTTGTTGTCCAGTTGGAAGATAAACCTTCGCCCCAGTCTAAGGTCCAGAGCGCTCTGGAGCAGGTTTTCTTTAAGGACGTCTCTGTCCATTGCTGCATTCATCTTTCTCTCGACCCTGATTAGACACCCAGTTCCTGCTGCTGAAAAACAAACACACAGTGTGATGAGACATGATGCTTGGCATTCTGGCCAAAGAGTCTGGCCACTCTACCACACAGGCCTGACTGGTGGAGTGATACAAAATGGTATATGTATATATAAATGGTGTATACTTTTGTACATGTGAATACTTTCCGGCTGCACTGTATAGACTTCAAACACACCATTCACATTATCACTAAATGTGTGTTGTATTTGTAACCTTGTCCTACATCATGAGGATTTGTGACCTCAATCTTCATCAGTTTATCAATGCGGCTGGGTAGGCAGAACAGCAGTCCATTTGCATGCCCAAACATCTGTATGGTCCTAATGCCATAATCCACTTGATCACATGTTAGGCCCCACTCACTGTTACAAAACAAAATTCACAAAGGCTTTACATGTTTAAACAAAGGAACAGAAAGGACCAGATTTAACTTTTGCTGCTCTTTCACGTTAAAATGAATTCATATTACAATGAAATACAAGAGGGGCATACAACATATATAAGGTAGGTGTTCACTTTATCTCTGCTATTTATAGTTATTCTCTTATTTTCAGGGAAACAATGATGTGAAGCGTTTGTTACACCTGGTATATATGATGTGATGATAATTATGAATGCACGATTTTGGAAAAAATGAAAATTTTTTTTTTTTTTTTTTTAAGTACACCACCTTGTATCTACACACACTGCTCCTTTATCAGCTCCACTTACAACTGCACAGTTACTAATTGTAGTCTATCTGATTTGCTGCAGAATTTCTTTGCCCCTTCACCCTGTTCTTCCATGATTAGGACCATCACAGAGCAGGTGTTATTTAGGTGGTGGATCATTCTCACCACGACAGGACAGGTAACAGGGGGAGACACAGAGACACAGATGGAATACAGTTTGTAACTGTAGAACTACAAAGAGCAGCTAAATGGTAAGTGGAGCTAATAAAATGGACAATGAGTAGAAAGAGGTGGTTTTAATGTCATTGGCTAATCGATGTTCCATAAAAAAGTAGTATATATGAAATCACTTGAGGACATTTTCAGAAAGTCCAATTCAGCTGTCAATCTAAGTAAACAGTGAATTACAGTGTTGAAACAGCAGTAAGATCAAAAAGACCTTTTGATACTCTGTTCTTGTCTGCATTGAGCCTGAGGTTATATATAACATAATACTTATAAATAACTAGTGCTGTCTCAGTACTATGATGAGACTTAAATACAGACTGAAATTTTCATGTATGTCATTCCTGTGCAGGTAGGTGCGCAACTGTTGGGCCACAGCTTTTTTCAAGATCTTTGAAAGACAGATAGGTCTATAACTTGATCGCTCAGAAGGACCAATATTAGGTTTCTTAATGTGAGATGTAATTATTGCTAATTTAAGTAAACTTGCAAGAATTCAAAAGGCAAGTAGATGCTTTTGAGGAGGACATAATTTAGACTAGCTCTGTTTGGTGAAGTAAGATGAACACCTTGCAATAGGTATACTGTGCAAGGGGTCACATTATCTTACACAGAAGAAAAAATATTCTCTAAGCATTTGGTCAAAATATCTAATGCAGTAGGTTCAGACAGACAGCTGATAGAAGCTGATAGATCTGGGAGGTTTTTTGCTTCTATGCTTTTTTTTTAAGCTTCTAGGTGTAGAGGTTGTTATAATATGCTTAATACGATAGTGTGTGGATAAACAAATACTTAAATTAAAGCCAATTTCCAATTCCATTACATAATAATCTGAGACTGCTATGGAGGAAGAACGGTTAAACAATCTATGTTTACACCAAGGGTCAAAATTAAGTAGTTGCCTTAATGTGTGAGCCCCATTATAATTTGAATGAAACTAAAGCAAAGCATGTGTATAGAGATGAATCTCTCTGAGTGCAGAACTCTTGTGAGTGCAGTTAGGCCGATTGTACTGTGCTATAATTGTACACTAAAGTTGGCCCATTAGCTGCTAATGCCACCTTCAGAGTGTCAAGCTCTAAAGCAGATACACAACAGTGTGAAGTAGTTTGTTAGTGACTTGATGTAAATTCCTTTTTTAGCTTTCACTTTTTAGGTCACTTAAAGGCACACTTGGGAGGCCATGCATACTTTTCTGTTTTAAAGGTGTGATAAATACAAAAGCTGCCAAATACAACATAGTAGGGCGGCACCTTACGATTAATCAATTAATCTAACAAAATGACAAATTTTTAGATTACTGTAATGTGAGTGTGTTAGGAATTGCAATTTGTATATATATATATATATATATATATATATATATATATATATATATATATATATATATATATATATATATGGAATTGATGACCTTGTTTGGATGACGCACGTGATCTATAAATGGTTACAAACTAAAAGTCTACACTCTGACTCAACTTTTAGAGGCACAAATGACACATAGCCTACATGTCTTACACACAAGAACTCGGACTGTTTATGGATTATATATTTTGGCAGAGAGCCATTTAAGAAGCAGCTATGTGTGTTTTAAGCTCCCGCTGTATGGAGAACAGTCTTAGGTTCTACACTGGATGATTAAGAAACAGTTAGCAATGAGACTTTTCAAGTGACACTGCTAAAAGAAACATGTTACACGTGTTAATAATCTTAAAATAATCTGCTAAGATAAGAACAACAAATAAACAGGTGCTGTCTTGCTGCTGTGTTAACAAAGCGCTACAGGATGTTTGAGCTTTAAGTGCTTGTGTATAGCAGTTCTACTGTTGTGATCATCTCCACTGTGCAGAGCTGGCAGAGCACACTGTTGTGTTTCTGTGTAAAACACTCCCACAACTTTAGATGCACGCAAGAGAATGCTTGCAGCTGAAGCTTGCGCTCCATGCTTTTAGTAGGCGCGGCCACCTTTGCGACGCATTGACGCATGTTATGCTAATCGACTTAATTTCATAATCAATTACGTCGATGTGTTGCCCCAGTCCAGCCACATAGTGCCCTATGTTTGCAGTTGCTGATGGTACCCCATCCCCCATCTGTCATCAAAAATGACACATCAGGTTTTGTTTTAACAGAAATGACATACTTCTCATTCTGTCATAGTTAATAAGAGAAGGACAGCATGTGAGTTTATGTTTTGGAAATACTTCTTAACAGCTTCTATCTGTAAAATATGCTTTATTTGCTAATATTTTCATGCAAAGGAGAAGTTCCAAACCCCTAGATTTCTCGCGTCCTGAACCCCTAGATTTTGCCTCTAAATGTAATTATGTATACTAACCAGTTTTGTTCCAAATTAAACAAAAATGTCATATCCTGACAAAGGAAAAAAACAAGAAGTAGGGTATCCCAGTGGCATACCAGAGAAAGGGAGCAATGAAATTATGATTCAACAATGCCATATTTTACCACCTTTGCAGAGAGTGAGAAATGTCTTTGCCTTTCACTACATCTGTCTAAGAAACACACAAGTTTATACATTCATTTGCATTAATAATAGTCACCTACTGGCTATATATGTTATGGAAATGTTAAGATTAGAATGCCTGTCTAACTTTGAAAAACTGCTTTAATGTGTAACTACACAGCTTAGTGGTTCTTTCTAATAAACAGTAGTTCAGACGTTCTTGAGCGCAATGTATGAAATTAAAACATCACAGATTTATTTTTGTTAACTCTACAAGAAAAACTTGTACGAATCCTTCAAATTTCTGTTCATTGTTAACACCCTTACTCGCTAGTTAATGCCATATATATTGGTATAACAAAAGGCCATTTAATTTACATTTACATAAAATATAGTCAAGATTCAGCTCTTAACATGGTTAAAGTGATCCAATCGCTATACAAACACAGTGCAGTGTAGTTCATTAGTTCAATGTGATCCGATCACCAAAAATCATGTCGATGCAGGATGTAAATAGGCCCTTCATACGTGAAGCATCAACTCTGATTGCCTCAGAATCTGGAGATTAGAGCCAACAAGCACAGACTTGGACAGTTTAAGAACAGGGCTTAACACTAAAGTGAACTTTTTGGCAGAGCGTTCTACAAAATGTGCTTCTTATAAACGTTTTCTGAGCAGCTCTAATTGCCCATCGCTTTTCGTTGTGAGAGGGTTTTGAGTCAATATGTTTCCTCATTTTACACAAGTAAAGATTACTAGATTGAAATTAGCACATATGGTAATCAATACAGTACAAATACTAGACAGATTCTGAACGACAGGGCGAAATTAAGTAGGTTTTGATTCCATTTCCTCCCTCTAAACTGATATACATGATGTGACAGATCAGCACCCCACCCTCACCTACTCTTGCTCTCTGGGACGTGTGAAAGCAGCTGTAACAGGAAAGGCCTGTCCACCTTTTCACATTTCACAGGCAAGACCTGTCATAATGATCTTCTGACTGACATGACACAAAGGAATGAGTAAATGTTCTTGCTGGAGGGGAGAAAAGATGAAAAGGATAGTTTCTTGTCATCTTGAGAAGGGTGAGTAAATAAAAAAACAAAAGGTCTTATCATAGCTTTTGTTATCAATAACATTATTAATATAAAAATAATATGTGTCGGGGTGGAAAAAGTACTGTGCCAAAAATTGTATCCAAATAACATTACAAAAATATACAAGTTAAAAGGTATCTAAAGTATTGTGCAAAAGTCTCAGACCAGCTCTTTTTAAATTTCCTTTAAAAACAGCTAGTAAATAAATAAAAGTTCAAATTAAATTTTTATCGTAAAATGTAAAAAAAAAAAAAAAAATTCAGTTTTACAAGTAGCTATTTCCGCTTCTCACAAACCTCAAACACATTCAATGATTTTGAAGTCTGGATTCTGATGTGGTCAGTCTAATGTTTTAAGAACACCAGCAGCTACACCAGCATTTCTCAGTAACATCTTGACAATAACATGTGCTTTCACCATTGTGGTGTCTCCTCACAGTGGAAGCTGTAAAACTGTTAATCAAATGCTAACAGTTTTGGTTGTCTCACAAATACCACCCAAAATCTGAATACCTTGTTTGTAATACAATGCACAGTTCTGATTTTGAATGAATTTAAATTAAATACTAACTACTAAAGATGATAATAATAATAATAATAATAATAATAATTAAAAAAAGAATAACTATTACAACTACATATATACATATACTTTAGTAAAGAATGTCGTGACAGGCATGTTCTTATTAAAAACGAGTGGTGTTAAGGGAAAAGCCAAATATTCACCAAGTAAATAAATGAGAGGTTGTTTCTTCATGCAAATGGTATTTTTTGGATTACAATTTAAATAAGCTGCTTTATTTTAGAGGGTTTAGTGAAAGTGGGTCATTTTTTATACTTACAACAAGAGCAGCACACAAAATGTAAGCGCTACACAAGAGTTAATATTTATATTTACATTGTCCACATTCACATATATGCTAGCCCCCACATGTAGAATAATGATGCTTTGTGAGATAATGTTAGAATATCTCTATAAACTATGTTGTTGACCTTTGAAAATAAATTAAAGGTACTTTAAGCTCAAAGGAGCTACATGAGTTTGTGAACCTGTGGTCTAGGGAAAAAATAAAAAGATCAAATGTTCACAAGAGTATATTACATATGCACTCTTAGTAAATAAGACCTGTTGTTCAGCATTAAGGGAAATAAATATCTTCATCTTAATTGTCAGTCCAATTACACCTCAATCATGCTCATCTCTAGCTGTAACGTGATCCATGTAAGATAGAGAGGGAGCTTGCCTTAAAGGAATACATGATCACTTCTGGCCCTCTACTGTGTGGCTGTTTTGTACAGTATATTATTATTATTATAACATTATGAATTATTATTATTATTATTATTTCTGTCCCTCTCATAGTTGGCAAAAAAGATTCTGATTAAAATATAAAGCCAATCTTTTTGTTGCTGTAGCAGGCTTTGTGAGCGTGATCTATGCAGGTTAAATTATATGGTGCATTCCAATTACCACACTAAGCGTTGGTATTGTAGCCCAGGGAGACAAATAACATTCAGATTCGCATTACTGTTTTAACATAAGATGGCAGATCCTGTGATGTGAGATGAATAGCAGACTTTGCTGCCAGTAGCTTACGGGATAGTTACTGTGTGAAAGAACACCACAGTAAAGACACAGAGGCAGGGTGAGAACACTCAATATACCTTTATCAGTTTTAGAAGTCATAAGCCCAAAAAAGCTGAATGAAATAAAAACATTCTACTGCTTATGTCCCTACATGCAGTGAAAGGGATTCTTAATGCTACAGCACACAATGACTGTCTAGTTTTGAGATTCCAACTTAGTAAATGGCAGGCAATTTAGTAAAAAGGGCAGGCAATTTTTGTTTTAGCATGACAATGCTGACTGCTGTGCACAGATCCCTGACCTTAATCCCATTAACCACCATGGGATGAACTGGTACAACAACTGTGAGCTAGGTTTATCACACCATCTTAGTGGCCATCCTTGTTTATGATGCCATGTGGGGCCTGTTTAGTTTTAATGCCCATGCTTTTGTAATGAGATGGTCAATAAGCACATATAAATGTGATGCTTATACTTACAGCTAACCAACACTACATCTTAGTGATAGATTGGTAAAACCTATCCTACCATCCTTTAAACAGGGTACATGTTAGTGTCATCGTATCAGGAGTTTGATAAGGGCTCATTTAAGCTCTAGTTGCATGAAAGACTGACTAAGCTGGGAGCTATTGAAGTACTCGGCTTCATTTAAAATTCAATCTTTAACCAAAAACTTATGTTGGCATTAACACTGCTGGAGATGAAAACATCCGACATGGATACTTTCTTGGTCTGTTATTATGATTATACAGGAGTGTTTAATAATTTTATTTGTTTAACACTTTAACATAGTACAATAGGTATTAAGGTTTTTTCCATTTTAAACCGTTTAAATGACAACCTGAATAAAGAAATGACAATTCTAATTTAAACTCTTTAAAAACAAAGCTAATAACTGTCTTACTGAAAACTCTAGACTCTAGCCATAACATAACTTCGCTGTCACATTAGTTATTCTAAGTGTATTATACTGTGCAATATATAGATCAGACAAACTTTTATGCATTGTCACATTTACCATTCCTTGCCTACTGTTATGGGGTTGACTTTCTGTGTAAGGATGTTGGTACTGCTCATAAAGACCATTCCCATGGGAAAGTTTTTAGAATGTTTCTTAACCACTTTCCAGTGCTGTTCATTATGCTATTAATTGTGTGTGTGGTGAGACTTGGAGTAGTGAAGACATTCGGGCCTTGCTGGGAGCCCTAAACAACCCACATCTTGTAAATAATGTCTCCATGTTCCAGCACTATACGAAAGTATCTACACAGACCCATCCACATTGACTTCCAATGCTATTTTTCTCTCTTTGCTTATCCCACTGTAAAATGAGATTGGCTGAATGACACTTACAATATACTAACGTGCATGAGACAAGTTAACTTTGCAGGCAGCCAATCGGTCACTTTACACAAGAATCAGAAAAGCATATGCCATATACCAGGAATCTCTCTTGGTAGAAACACGTAGGGCATGCAACATACATGCCTGTCTGTCTGTTTAGTATGATGTATGAGGTCATGTTGTATGTATGTATGTCTAGTACATATGTCATTTCTTCAAAATCAGCCCAGACTGTGTTGATATCTGTCCAGTTGTGTTGGCATCAGGTCACAAATATACACCATAGCTTCACATGTCTTGAAGGAAGCATAAGCCAGCATTTGTACACTCAACTTGGTAGCATTGTTTGACTTGGGCAGACCTAGCTGGTGGGTGAAATTCAGAAAGATTAAACTGGGACGGGGAAAAAATGCATTCAGGTTAAGTTGGAGTGCTTTTGTGATCTATCATCAGTACCTGATGATCAGTCATGTTTTTGTGGCTGAAGACAATCAAATCCTCACAGCAGTCTTCAGCTAATGTAAAGCCTTCCCAGAAGAGTGGAGGATTTTACTGCAAACAAAAGAGAGGATAAACTCCCTGTTATATATAGGATCATGAATAATGAGTAGTGAAGTGAACGTCATCTATTTCTTGATGAATTAGTTACATTCCAGTGGTAAATGGAGAGTTGCTTTCTATATGTGTTCTGTGACCATGTTAAGCAATAGGCAATCATGGTATGCAGGCTGTGGCTGTGAGGGCTGGAAGGGTGGTGTTAAGAGTCTGGCTGAAGATCTGGTGGCGAGACAAGGAGAAAATGTGGAGAAAATCATGATTGGTTAAGTAGGGCTCAGCAGTGGGCATAGTCATGTCAGCCACTCCTCTGTGAGGAAGAAAATAGGAGCCTGGAAACACGAGAGTCACAGGAAATGTTCAATATGTTTCAAAGCATTAAAACCATGCTGTAACTTCCTTTAGCAAAGAGCACCTTCTACAAGGCTGAAGGGTAATGTTGTTTTTGGCTGGTGCCTAAGCCTGCTCCAAAACCTAGTGCTCTCTCTGGTGGTGAGAGCAGTCAAAACAATGAGAATGAAACAATAAGCCATGCGAAGACAGAAAAGTGATTTGGAGAGAAGCTAGGGATGGGCAGGAAACGTAGTCCTCATGCATGCCATGCGAATTGTAACAATAGATCTCTGCCAATGGGTTGTTGCTCTGTAGCTGTATCATTAGCTCCTGCTCAAACCCTGGGTCTAAGCTGGTATTGAAAAAATGTCTTTTGTCCTGACAAGTTTATCATTAACGAAAAATATTAAGAAAACTGAAACTTCTAGCAAAAAAGATGATTACAAAATAAAGATAATAGTTCTCAGAAACTAAAAAATAAAACCAGATTGCACAATGCAGCATGAACAGACAATATAATAGAGAAATAGATACAAAAACATTTTAAAGGCATAAAGGATTCCTATTGGGCTTTAAGAAAAGCATTAAACATGTCCAATCACTGTCTAATGTTCTGCTAATTTAGCACAGCTAAAACAGCAGTTCTGATCTAAAGAAAACTACAGTCTAGTTTGGGGCTAATTTGAGTAAGAGCTGGTCACGAGAATTCCAGGAAACCCTTTTTGGCACCGCTAATTTTAAAAATACATTCTGGTATTAATTTCATTACTCTTCCCGTGTAAAGCTAGCCCCCTCAGAAAAGTGCTTACTGTATGAAGGTGAAAGATTCAGATCTGTGATGTCTGTCTTACCCACACTGTTTACTGAATGTGTTTAAAAATATTATTGCAAAAAAACAGTTTAAACAAAAGCAAATATCAAATGAACGAATCTGCCATTTTTGTGGTTCCTCAACAACCACAATCAAAGCCCTACATGGTAAGGAAAGAGCCTCTTGGATGGGGGGCGCCTTTATATACACTCTAGTGACACTGTGTGGTGGCCTTGAATAACCCTGTAGATCCTTTTGCTTACAACATTTTATCCACACTTACTATAGAAAATATATATACAGTTATATGTTGCATGAATATATAATGTAATTGATATGAAGAATTTACATAAAGCTTTAACTTTATGCAGAAGTTCTTTAGACTCTGGCTTTGAAAGAATATGTCTAATGGAAAGAAAAGTATCCTTTATTAGGCTATAGGCCTAGTCTCTGACACAGGAAACATTTGTGATATTTGTGTGGGTAGCAAGTAAACAAGACACTCTCATGCATTTGCTGACTGTACTTTGATTTCGTTAAGGATTCCATGTTTGTCTTCAGCTTGATATTTTGCATGTCAAGCATATTTCCCATTTCCTACTGCAGTCCTTAAAACCTGCCTGGTCTGACTCACGGATCAGAATTTCAGAGCTGTTTTATGCAGATTGCAGTGAAATTGTTTGCACCACTGCACTAATAAAGTGCATTGGGCTTTGTGTTTCTGTCCTCCTACCTTTTTTTTTCTTTGAGCAGCAGTCAACTGCTTAAGCATACTGCTTGAACTACAACAGCATTCAAATATACCCTCCTACCTCAGTGTATATTTGAATGCTGTTGTTCAAGCAGTATGCTCAAGCAGTATGCTCAAGCAGTTGACTGCTGCTCAAAGAAAAAAAAGGGTGTTAATTAGTTACAAATTCCTAATTTAACACGTGCGATTAGGTTAATGAAGAACATCAGGAGGATCTGTATGTTAGAATCAGGTGGCTCTGATTAGAGCTGAAGTAGAAGCCTGTAGAAGAATCAGCAGGAGCTAAAGAAATTATTAACCAGTAAGGTGAGCACACAGCAAGTAGAATGAACTTGTTACTTGAACTTAACTTAAACTTATTACTTGTTATCCTTTTTTTTGGGGGGGGGGGGATTTTTACCAAATCACCATCTTTTTACAGATTTTTTTTACAGATTTTGCAGTTTCCAAATATGTGGGCTGTAATCTACATATGTTGTTTGTAGCGCTCTTGCTCTTTGACCATGTGGACACTATAAATCCAAATGGTTGGGTTGCAAACACCTTTCTGTCACAATGTTGTGTTTTGTTAAGACTCAAACAACTACAGTACTGTGCAAGTCCTTAAAATATTACTTCAAAAATAATGTTTGATTGTTTGTTTTTTGCTTTTCTTTCTGGCTGCAATGTATGAATTAGTTAATGACCGTTTTGATTTAAATAAATTTTTAAATGCAACAGAATGTATGAAAGCAAATGTTTTCTTCTTTAACAATGGTGTCAACTGTGTTATCCTATAGCAGAGGTCACTAACAGGGACTCAAATGTTGTGGACCCAAACTGATAAACTATTGAGAATGAATTAATTCTGACAGTGTTTAATTTAAGCGGCAAAACTTTTCCAGTTTTTATGGTATACAGGCTTTGCGGTGCTGTAACCTTACAGACCAATTTCGTGCGTTGTAAGATCACCAAAGGCACTCCTCAGCCAGTCAGATCTGTGAAGTGCGATGTGCACACAGGCGAGCTAGGAAACGAGAAGCAGCAGTCAGAGGATAAAGCGAGTCAGAAAGAATAACATGCTTTAAAAAAGGAGAAGTCAACAGCGAAAACTTAATGGACGTAGACTTGCTTGCTAGTTTTGGAGAATACCGCTATTTGACAATTTGTGAAACAAGAAGATGCACCTTTTATTTACTTTTTCTATAAATAAACACTTTAAGATGCACTTTTTTCAAAAGCATTGTTTTTTATGTAGCCCTTGTTTTACTTAAAGTAAGAAAAAAAGATTAATTAAAGATTTATACATAATTAATTTAGTTCAGCAATTAAAATAATAAATATTGTTAAAATATACTGAATGGTATTTATAATTTGTCTTTCAGTTGCTGATGGTATAAGATGCTGATGCTAGGCTACTTCAGTATACAGGATATGGCACTGAATCATAACACAAGTTATAAATGATGACACAAATAAGATACATACATATAAGCAGTATCACATAATATATTACCTCTCATACTGATGTGTTTTTTAAACAATGTGCTGTCTCAGAAACAAACATCTTTAAGTTGTAAGATATGATGAATCATTTATAGATTATGAATGGCAATATGAGGTCTAAAAGATTAACAGTAAAGACATGATCCTCCCTGTTTGTTATTTATTTAAATATATAAATATACTTTTACATTTAAATATATAAAATTAAAAATGTAAATGTACTCTTGTTCTTATTTTAAGACGCAAGTACTGCTAAGAATACGCCTCCTTGCTGTATTCTGAGGACAAAGAGAAATGCCCACTGCTTTCCATACGAAAAGCTTTTAATTAAAACCAGTATTTATCTCAAGTGTTCACCTGACTCAGAGGACATGGCTCCATCCAATTATCTTTCACTCTACTGCTAAGCAACATGCTCAAAGGAGTACATTTGCATTGCTTGAAGTGTTTCCTTTAGAGCTAAAAGAGGCACATAAATTAATGTTCTGACTAGAAACCATGATATCTTCCTTACTTTCGGGAAAGACACGGAAATTTAGCTTACAGAAGCAGGGAACTGCATGTTTGCATCTTTGAAGTAAGCTAGTCATTTGTCGGTTGGCTTTCTGCCGAAAAAGCAAGTCAGATGTTGGAACGAAGAGGCTAAGGACATGGGCCGTCAATACAGGTGCCTGTCAAACGTAAGTCCAGGAAGAAGCACTGCATCCTAGCTATGCAGAGGCTTTTTTGTTGTTCTTGCCTTCAGAGAAATGAGAAAGACTCCTGTCTTAGCTGTGAGCACAATGAAGAAAATGCTTCTTCCACTGGTGGGGATGGAGAGAATGTACACATTGTTGTGGAGGACCTGGGGTTCGACAACCCCAACTTCACCCCACCAGAAGCAGAAGACTATGTACCTGCACAAAGAATTCTGATGGGTCGCTCAGTTTCTTCAAGCCAGAGAGCACTGCAGAAGAAAAAGCTAGCACCTCTCTCCTCAATGCCTCTTCCATCAAGAATCACCCAGTGCAGTGAGGAGTATGACTTCGCCATGGATTCTCTGCTTTTCGGGACTGCCAGTGCCAGCGAAGAGGGTCTCCTTACACCACCTGTGATCAATCTGATTCCACCTACGCCCTCGGATGTCATCGATGACGACCAGTTTTTTGACATCAACTCAGAGGAAGAGAGTGTTATTCATACTTCAGGAAGCAAAGGGATGGACAGCATGGGCAGCGTGGCCCCAGGGGACCAGGAAAGTGAAGAAGAGGAAGAAAAATCTAATCAGGGTGCTGGGCCTGAAGGGATGAAGCCTAAAATAGCAAATGGAACCAAGGAGGAGAAGTTGGAGCAGAATAAGCTGCATTTTCTGCATAGCTCGTATCAAGTGTCAGCGCTTCCTGAGTACCCACGAAAAAGTAAGACTGTTTGAAAGCATAAGTTGTGTATTGGCTCTCTACTGGTTGTGTCTATCACTTGGAATGGATTCCATCTGAATTTGATCCCAACAATTCCTTGCAGGTCTGTTAAATGTTTTTTTATATCTTGGCAGGGAGCTTCAATGCAGGAATAAATTTACTGCAGTTTACAGAACACAACATCGGTGAGTCTGTACACCTTAATGATGAACAATGATGAATAACCATAATAAATAAATAAGTAAAATAAAATATGTTCTTTGGAGCAATGCAACAACTAGCTCACAGAAGGTTTATTCCTTTTCTAAATGATCTGTTCTTTTATTGAATACTTCAGTTTTTTTTAATCTGCTGCATCTCTGGCATACACAGGGTGAAATCTTACACCTATTCAAAACTGCTTCTCAAACTAACCTCTGGGATACATGGTTGTAACCCCTTCCATGTCCACAGTCAGCAAAACTAGGAGAGCGAAAGATAAAATAAATAAAATACCTTGATATAAAAATATGGAATATATGGAAGATGGAATAGGAAACAAAATAAAAATAAATGTACAAATAAACAAATAACGTTTACACGCTACTAGCTATGGACCTCAATAATTAACTTTGGAAATGCTCTCAGAACACAATCAGTTACAAATAAACATTGCTTAAAGTAAACATGTTCTTCTAGAACCGTAACACTTTGCCACTTTTGCAGCGGCTCCGGCTCACTTTTGAGTTTCTAACCTGTGATTTTCTCTACTGTGGGATTAATAAAGAATTACATTATCTTAACCAGTGCAGTAATGACTAAAGGGGAAAAAAACTATATAAAAGCCGGCTGTATAATAAAATCCACAAACCCCGCCCCTAAACCAGTCCTGCACCCTGCCTGATCTCATTGGCTCAGAGTACTCACAGTCTTTATTGGAAGAGTCCTTGGAGGAACGAGCTGCTCTTCTCATATACGCGCTTTACTGGAGTTGGACTGGGCGTACCGGGTAGCCGAACTCACAAGCAGCCGGAGGAATGCTGTATCTGTGGCGCTGTCTGGCAGCGGGGTTCCACTGTTGCACTTGAAGGGTTTACTATTTGAGTGGTGAATGTGCTCAAAATCACGCCTCTGAATGATACTGGACTACACAGCGTAGCCATTCGACTTCTGTGCTAACAAGGCTGCGGCCTACTTTAGCGAGCAGGCCTGTAAACTTTTCAGCGGTGCTAAGAACGAAGCTATTGATGGTCTTTACCACTCACGTTCACCCTACAAACACGTGTGAGTGCAGTAGAGTACACAAAATTTATTTACAGTACTCCTTTGTGAACCTACACGATGTAATAATTAACCAAATTAGCAAAACTGCAGGAGCCTATTGTTCTAACTCTCACGCTTTCTCCGTGCTGAGCGCGCACTCTCTCGCCCCGCCCCCAACCTATCAAAGGACACCGAGGTAAGATAGACAGCCAACTCAACCAATCCAAACTTCAGGGTCCTCACCAATAATTTGATCAGGGTCCCCTCCGAAAAAAGACCCTGATCAGTCAATGTCTAATTAAACGACATTCTCTACTGGAGTCCTGCGTCCCAGTAACACATATGGTCAGTGTCGATTGGCTGTGTCTTTCCCTGCTGTCACTGTAGCTATGTTTGGTTGTTAGCAGCGCCAAACTAGAAGGAAAACTTTCTAGTTCATATGAGACTGTTCTAGACTCAGGTGCAACAGGGGTGACACATGGGTGTGAAAAGTGAGGATGGCAGCAAAAAAGCAGATTTTTTTTTCTTCTAAGAAACAAGTAAGTCACTTTATTTCTCTAATGAAATAAGTTCATAATGTTAATGGTGATGCTAGGCTTTGGCGCACAGCATACAGCAGGCTAACATCGTCTGTAGCTATAACTAACAAGCAGTGTTCCTACTTTTATTAATGCTAATGTATACGAGATGCTGAGAAATTAGGACATTAAAGATTTAATTGTTTTCTGGGATTGTTACTTTAGTTTTGTGGGAAACAGCACCATGTTATGCAGTCCTCAATGTATTAACCTTGATGTATTAGACCTGTTTCATTTGCACTGAAGTCTAAACTACTTCTTTGTCAGTCAATAGTTTAACATGAATTTAACATTATATTATCGTTATTAAGTTCTAACTTGTCATTTTTGAGTAGGCGAAAAGCACATAGAATAGCATAGAATATTTAGTATGTCAGCCCTATATCGTTTTATCATGGAGCAAAAAAAAAGGCAATGGGTGGGGGGGCGTGGCGAGGTAGAAAAGTACATCCTCTGCTGGGCCTTTTTGAAGATGGAGTTGATGTTGGTCTCTCACTTCAGGTCTTGGGAAATGGTAAGTCCCAGAAGTTTGAAAGTATCCAAAGTGTTGTACACAGGGTTGTTATATATTGTAATGGTGAGCAGTGCTAACAACTGTCTCCACAGTTATTTCCACAACCTTGAGCACGGTCAGCTCTAGGTTAGTTTAACTGCACCAGAGCACCAGCCATTTAACAGAATGTTCCTTAGAGGTGCAGTTGTTGGTGTAAAGAGAGAAGAGCACTGGGGAGAGTACTCATCTTTGAGCAGCGCTAGTGCTGACTGTTCGTATACCAGAAGTAACTTCACTCAGACACTGCCATCAGGATGCTTGTGATTCACTAACAGGTGGCAGGGGATACAGTGAAATGGGATAGTTAGAGTGCACTGGAGTGAACAATCTAGAACTAATGATCTAGAGTGAACTGCCTTATGTTAAGCAGTTCTTGTCTGGTGTGCCTAATCGGCTTTGAGTAACCAAACACACAGAAAATAAGCAAAAATAAGGATAGTACGACAGCACCGTGCTGAGGCTGCCACTCATGGCATCATTTTGACAAATAAATCTTTGTAATGCAAGGTCACATTGGTTTCTGTCTTTGTCCTGCAGATCATCTTAGACGTGTGAAGACAATGATTTATGATGCCCTTGGAATACGTAGAGTACATACAGTAGCCCTGATTAAAGTGTAGTAGAGCAATAGCTCATATGGATAAACAAATATATTTATTAAGCTTAAACTGCATGTACATTTAAGACTGAAACTAGTATATGCAATAGATGGAAATCTTTAGGAGCTCTTCACATACTTACCACAAGCTGGCTGTCACAATCATAGATACAAGCCTAAAGAGTCCAGATTGGCTTGCACCCAGTGTTTACTTAGTAGCCATAGTACTGTCTAAAATATACATGACACTGTAGGCCTTATTGAGCAAACCTGAATTTAAAGTAATTCTGCTAGCATGCATGTTTTTAAGATGCATAGCATTGTCAGTATGTAATGCTGTTTGCATATTGTCACAACATCGTCTCAGCCTCACTATTAAGTAACTTTGTCACATGGTATTATGAGTACCTGTTGGCAATTTAGCAAAAGTTCATGGAATTTTATGCATGAAGAATGGAAAAGAAAGAGAGCTAGCATAGAGAAGAGAGCGAGTAGGGAAATGCATCATATACATCGACAAATGCCTGCTCTGTTTACCTACCTCATCTGTTTTCTCTTCCAAAGAAAACACTTACATAAGCTGATTTTATTAAAATGTATAAAAGCCTCTGGTTATTAGTGCTATTTACCAATTGAATTCCTTAATGTATGCAGGGTGTAGTGAGCTGGTGTCAGCTTGCTTAGTGAGTCCGGAGTGATATGCTTCTTCTCTTAATGATAAAATAGTAAATTGCTGTATAAGTACATTTCTAGTGTGCTGTGTGCTAGGAGCTGTTCATATTGCCTCTCTTAGTGCAAAGATGAAATGTTAGCAGCAGAAACATGTCTGCTTATTTTGCTGTCTGTGCATAATACAAAAATGTGACTTCATGAACATATGTTAAAAGGAAAAATGATAAATACAGTAACCATGCCACTTTGTTATATTACTGGCCTCAAAAAAAAAAAACTGTATACAAAGCACAGTATATTGAATCAGTTAAAATAGCTCACATTTTGATATTGTACTTTTTTAATTAAATTCAGGTCAAAATAGAATTACATTTTTTAAAATTATTTGTTTGCATGTTGGCGGCATGGTGGTGTAGTGGTTAGCACTGTCTTTTCACAGCAAGATGATCCGGGTTCGGTTCACGGTCCGGGCCGTTCTGTGTGGAGTGTGCATGTTCTCCCCGTGCTTGAGTGGGTTTTCTCTGGGTACTCCAGTTTCCTTCCACACGTCCAAAGATATGCATGTTAGGTTATCTAAATTGTCACTCTAAATTGCCTGTAGGTGTGAGTGTGTTGGACTGCTGATTTGTCCATGGTGTACCATGGATTGGCTCTAGCCCCCCGTGACCCAGACTAACGGGATAAAGCAGAAAATAATGGAGGATGTTTGCATGTGTAATGTAAATGTTTTCATATGTCCCAACTTGTTTGGAATTGGGCTTGTAACAGGCTTGAATGTAGAATGTTTGTCACTGTACTGAAGATCCAGAATGTTTGGTACAGTAGAGCATGCTGGTCTGTGCAGCTCCTGCGTACAGTAGAGGCCTTCTTTTGAGATTTATTAAGACCTAGACCATTCACACGACCCCGCAGGTCATCACCACTCTCATCCTCCTGGTTCCCCTCAAGTCCAGCTTTCAATGTAGCCACTATTTGTGAGAACCTTTTTTTGTGTCTTTGTAAGTGTGTCATGTGTTCTTGGTGCTTGCTCCCTCTGATCTTGACCTGCAGTAACTTATCATTACAGAGTTTTTCCTATCTGTCATGAAACAGGCCCTACACATGTACTCTTCCTGTCCACAAGTCTGGAACTTTCAGAGGCTGTCCGAGGGCTGATAACAGTCTATGGCATGTGCAGTTTTTCCCAGACCTTTCTTTCTCGTTTTGGCCCCCGTCTGCTCTGTTGAAGGCACATAAGTCATGCGCTACACAAACAGAGATGTTTTCTCCATCAGTTGTGGATGAATGACCTTTGTAAATGCAGCAAGTGCATCTTGTTCTCTGCTTTTGTGCATTGAGACATCTTTTAGGTTTTCGGGCTTTGAATCGTCAATCACTGTGGATAGATTTATTTAAGCTTCTTTATTGCTGAAGTGCTTGTGTGAAGTGATGATAATGATGGCCTGCCAAATGCTTGTCACAAACACAGAGTCATCATAAAACTTCACAGAATCCCAGTGTTCTTTTTTGGAGTTTCTTATTGAGCCAGGTCAGAGAGCTGTGTTATGAAAGCAGAGGAGCTTGTCATATCAGAATGACAGTTTCCAGCATTTCCATTTTTATACTTGTTATGAGAGAGGTGTAACTCATGAGCAAGCGATGTGGTGGGAATGTTAGAATGTCTGGTTTCTGTGGGAAAGTGTGGTTTTGTCACAGTGCTATGTGACTTGCCAGCCAGACTTTTCTTGTCCTCTTAAGTTGGCAGGCAACTGCAGTAATAATATCTAATCAAAATGTTGCATGTTTAATGGTTAGCTAGCTTGAAAACTAATAACATATGAACCTTTAATGGTATGTGACACCTTTTTATATGGCTCACTGATTTGTGTGTTGGTTTCTAATTCTAATTCTAATTCTCATCTTGAACCCACTATATATGGATGTTTTGGAATACTTATACCAAAGAGGGTTTTTTTGCAAGTTCCTTTTGTGTTCAAATGCAGTTTGTTGCTGATATGTTATCAAAAAAAGACTTTTTCTTAATTTAGATGATCTGAACAACAAGGACAACGCAAACCATGATTTGCTAAAGGCAAAACTAAGATTGCTACCTTTTAGCAATGACACAGATTCCCTACTTCACCAAAAGGTAAGATAGGCCTTTCTTCTCACATTGTAACAGCTTTAAGTGTGTTAAGTTCAGTGTTTTGCAATCTGACACAAGTGCCAAATGGTCCCACGGCTCAAGTCTGGGGAAGTAATGAGCCAGGGTAGTATCTGAAAGTTCTGGTAATTTCTTGGTCATTGTTGGACATTTTTAGCCACATGATGTTGCTGGAAAAACCCATCTGCCCCAGGGAAGACAATAAGCATATAATGGTATACATGATCTGCAAGGATAGGTTCATACCCAGATCGGTTGAGAGGGTCTTCCACATAAGTTAGTGGGCCCGGAGAATACATGAAAACATTCATAAGGAAAACAAAATAAGGACATTACACATTATTATGACTCAACTAAAAACTTGGAAGATGTCTGCAGACACACTGCCCATGTATCCAGTGCATGTGCAATACTCACATTTAACTCCCAGCAGTTTTTCTGTTTAAACCTTTATGTTGTGAATGTTTTCCGGGCTATAGAAACCAGCTGTGCGATCTTGCAGTTTGGGGGAAAGAGTGCCACGAAGTCGTACCTTTCCCTTCATACATCATAGTGCCGATGATATATCAGAAGATGAAGGATCACCAAGGCAAAGAAGAATAACTGTTGGTAACAAACCTTTTATGGCTTCATATTGTTATGTACAGATGTTTTGTTTTTCTTTTGCTGCATCCGTCTTTTGTTTTGTTCTGAAGCAGAAAATATGGGAGAATGGTTTACCAGTAAGCATGTGCTTTCAATTTTTCTTCTTTCAGCATCCTACATACCTCAATCAAAGGACCCAAATGGAAATGTTGCAGAACAAGTAAGCCAGGTAGATATACTACAATGTATTGTTGCTGTCCAAAGAAAAACACGTAGAATTGTTGCTTTATAGGAGATGGCAAAAACTTTCTTTATTTTCAATGTAAAGAGGTTTAATTCCAAGTGATTTTTGGAAAATTTCTATTGGTCCCTTTACCCTGAAACTTTAACAGGATATAATTGGCAGCTAGGCAGCTATATTATACTGTATATACAGTGAGTCCAAGAAATATTTGATCCCTTGCTGATTTTCTTTGTTTGCCCACTAATAAAGACACTATCCTTCTGCACTTTTAATGGTAGATGTATTCTTACATGGAGAGACAGAATATTAAAAAGAAAATCCCGAAAATAAATCTAAGGAATATATATTAATTGATTTGTATTTCATGGAGTGAAATAAGTATTTGATCCCTTAGTATTCATTAGCAGTTCTGGCTTTTACAGACCAGTGAGACACTCCCAATCAACTTGTTACCTGACCTGAAGCCACCTGTTCTCACTAATCACTTGTGTGATAAACACCTGTCCACAGAATCAGACAGATCACACAGATTTCAAGTCTCCAACATGGGTAAAACCAAAGAGCTGTCACAGGACCTCAGAGTCAGAATTGTTGACCTTCACAAAGCTGGAATGGGCTACAAAAATATTAGTAAGGTGTTGGATGTGAAAGTAACAACTATTGGTGCAATTATCAGAAAGTTTAAAGAGTATAACATGACAATCAACAGACCTCGGCCCGGTGCTCCAAAGAAGATTTCGCCTCGTGGGGTGGCAATGATGCTGAGAACGGTCAGAAATCGTCCTGCAACCACTCGGCAGGAGTTAGCAAATGACCTGAAGGCAGCTGGGACCACAGTTTGCAAGGAAACAATTGGCAACACTTTGCGCAACAATGGATTCACATCCTGCAGTGCCCGAAAGGTACCCCTGCTGAAGAGAACACATGTGGAGGCGCGCCTCAAGTATGCCAATGATCATTTGAAAGATGAACCAAGTTATTGGGAGAAGGTTTTGTGGTCAGACGAGACCAAAATTGAACTTTTTGGCCTCAACTCCACCTGCCATGTGTGGAGGAAGAAAAATGCTGCCTATGACCCCAAGAACACTGTGCCCACCGTCAAGCATGGAGGTGGAAGCATAATGTTTTGGGGGTGTTTCTCTGCCAAGGGTACAGGGCTACTTCACCGCATCACTGGGAAGATGGATGGAGCCATGTACCGCACAATCCTGAGGGACAACCTCCTCCCCTCTGCCAGGGATCTGAAAATGGGCCGTGGTTGGGTCTTCCAACATGATAACGACCCTAAACATACAGCAAAGGCAACAAAGGATTGGCTCAAGAAAAATCACATTAAGGTCATGGAGTGGCCCAGCCAGTCGCCAGACCTCAATCCGATCGAAAATCTATGGAGGGAGCTGAAGGTCAGAGTTGCCAAGCGACAGCCCACCAACCTTCATGATTTAGAGAGGATCTGCAAAGAAGAGTGGGCCAAAATTCCCCTTGGTGTGTGTGCTAAACTTGTGGTTAACTACAACAAACGTCTCACCGCTGTGCTTGCAAACAAAGGCTTTGCCACTAAGTATTGAGTGTGTTTGGCAAGAAGGATCAAATACTTATTTCACTCCATGAAATACAAATTAATTAAAATATATTCTTTAAAATTATATTCTGGATTTTTGTCTTGATATTCTGTCTCTCCATGTTAGAATATATCTACCATTAAAAGTGCAGAAGGATAGTGTCTTTATTAGTGGGCAAACAAAGAAAATCAGCAAGGGATCAAATACTTCTTGGAATCACTGTAGTTATATAGCTAAATATACAGCAATGATGTATAAGCATTTATATATACATATATATTTTCGCTGTTCAATGAAAAACATGTATCTCCATTTTTAAGTTTTCTACATCATTTGAGCACACCAATGGTCATTTACATTGTGTGAATATTTCATGATAAATGTAGCTTGAAATATAATTCTGGTTCCATTGAATAGCATTGAAAGTAAATATGTTTTTGGTCTCTCCTGTAAAGTTGCAATTTTAGAGATTGTTTATCTTCTAAAGTGCATTTGGCGTCACAAACTGTTCTTGGATCATTTAAAAAAAAAAGTTAAAATGTTTGGATTTACCAATAGTTACCATGAATTCATAATAATTCTTAATAATAAAAAAGCTTTGTAGTGTAAAGCCCAAGACAGTTGAAAGTCTACAATGACTCTGACTTTAAACCAGTTTGGTAGAATGATTCATATACCTGTAATTAGGTAAGGACCACCACAGGCAAAAAAAATGTTTGCGTGCATCATTTCTCTAATATTTGGTTAAGCATCTTACTAATAACAACAGAAATTATTTCAGGTAAGGATTAAACCAGTCTCTAAGATCTGTCAATTTTAACCCAGTCTTCCACTAAGTTTGTGCTTCATGTGTGGGCAAAACACAACATTCACACTCCCACATTCCAGGATGACAACTGTAGGGTGTATTTGGCTGGTTCAAACAGGCATGATGGAAAATGTGGTTGACTGGCAAGGAAAATCACCAGACCTCAATCTTATTTATCAGTTTTTAATAGCAGATGAAATGCTGACATGTACTCTCAGTTTGTGGAAGAGTGTGCTAGAATCCTGAGAAGGACCTGAAAAGAAAGAAAAGGAGAACTGAAGTGTGTGTACATTTGTGTGTTGTGGGCTTTTTAAAACGTTACTTTCCTGCTGTTGTCTGCAAATGTGTACTGCAGAACATGAGCAGTCACCGAGCCAAAACACTGGCAGAGCTGAACACGGAAGAGGTCTGCCAGTGGTTTAGCAGCATTGGCCTTAAGAAATGCCTGCCCTTCATTAAAGGTAAAATCTGGCTTACATGTTTGTTACTGTCATGCAGACCCTGTTCTCTCCCCCATTTTTATATACAGCCCCCAGCATTATATCAGTAATGTGCAAGTTTTCTGTGGAAAAAGTATTTGTAATTGTAACTTCTATCTTTAAACATGCATAGGGTGTAGAAAAGAATGCAACAAACTTGAAATACTCACCGCTGGCAATTTTTTTGGGTACATAACCTAAGCACTACTTACTGTAGGCCTGGATCATCTCATGTAGCTTTATGGGTTTATGCCCAGGGCCTCAAGCAACTTGGTGGCCTCCGTGAGCAATGAAGACAATTTTCCCTTTTCTAGCAGAACAGCAAAAATTTAACTAATTTCAGATTTACTGCTGGTTGTAATTTGCATCCCTAAAAATCAGATTTTTTTCAGTGTCCTTCGTTTCCTCAGTCAAGCTTTCAGATCATTTTTTAAATTAATGAATGTACGTTAATGTACTTTAAAGCTAAGGAACCATATATTTACTGTCATTTATGTTTATTTATTTGTATTTTGTATGTTTTACTTTAGAAATGTTGATCGTTTCCTGTTTTGTTTTCATCGCCTTCATTATGCACGCTTTAGCTGTTATTCTCACTGGGTTATATATATATATATATATATATATATATATATATATATATATATATATATATATATATAGGAAGTGTCACACTGGTTATTGTTACAGGTATCTGTAGTTCAGTTAATCTCTGTGTAGTCTTGTTCTGTTTAGTTTTTACCACAATAAGATGTCGAAGATGCAAAATGATTGGCAGTAGGCCATTACATGCCAAAATACAACTTTCCTTCTAAACAATAACAATAAATTATAAATAAACTAACTTTCCATTAAGATGTTATACTTAATAATAAAAATATTTCATTGGAAATGTAACTTAGATAACCTACTTTAGTTTTGTATAGACTATGCAGCTTGGTCGCAACAAAAGCACTCTTTCAAAAAGCTGCAGTCGTGGTCCTTCACAGCTCTCATGTAACCTGCTGTAAAAAAAATCAAATCCCTGACTACCAAAAAATACATTTGTGCTCATGAGCTGATAACTTGATGATATGGGCCTAACTGTACACTAGATGTTGCTGCACAGTTTATCAGCCCGTCCATCACTGAAAATAGACCACAATAGCACAGAAGGGACACAGGCATAAGCATAAATAGATGAGTAAAGCAGCCATGTCAGTATTGCTTCAATGTCACTGCTGGGCTGAGAAAAGTCCACCAACTAAAAACATCTATGCCAATTATCCCAGGGCAAAACACACTAACATGCTGAGAACTAAATTAGCCCTATCTGGTCAGCAATGGTATTATAGTGGTACCTTTTAGTGAGTGTAGACCTATAAAGGGCACCTAGGTAGATGTACCTAAAAATATGGCCATTGAGTGTACATATCTAATCTTTCTATTACTAAGTGCACTTCCATGTAAGGACATGTACAATGCTCACACAGATCATTCATTTTTTTTATACCATGTCTGTTTGGTCAATATCAAGTAAGTGGGATCATTGCAGTGAATGGACTGTTATGTTTTACAGAGGCAGAACTAAGTGGGTCTCAGATTGCTTGCATTGACCTCAACACTTTGGATGTTCTCCAAGTGTCTGGACTGGAGGAGCGAGAGAGGTTGCTATCTGCCATCTACAAAGAAACTCACCCACCCAATACCACCACTCAGAAACTGGACTCCCTTCTAGGTAAAACACAAAAATTTTGTTACCAATCAACACCAATTAAATAGTAAATTACTTGAGTTTTATTATATGCGTTTATTACAAACTTTTTGCCTACTCAAAAAATAAATTAATAAATGGTCCTTAAAGGTTCCTTGAACGAATGAATAGACAAGTAATCGCTAGGTTTTAAGTGTACTCCAGTAATCTTCTTTTTAAAGCTGGTGCTGATAGCTGCTTTGTATTTTAGTGCTTTTATATAGACATTAAGTAGTACATCTGTCATTGTTTGGTCTTGTTATCCTGTTTCCTTAACATTTGTAATTCATATTGTATCAAAGTTATTTTGTCCTCTTAATCTGTAGAAACTTTACTTTAGAACCTTAAATTAGTTAGGGATCCATAACGACTCTTTTAAGAAAGGGTTATACAATGAAACCTTTTTGAAAAAGTGCTATGAATAGCCTTTAAGAACTTCTTCTTGAGTTCTTTGTGAAAATCTGTATTTTCTGTTTGTTTATTTCCCAATAGAAACATTTGGGCCAAATAATGTTGAAAAATTTACTGCTGCCTTAGCGTCCTTGACCAAGTCCAAGTCCTCATCACAAATCAACTGTGTTATCATGAACCAAAGTTCACATAAATTCAGGTACAACTCAACACACAGCAAGTAAAATATGTAAAAAGTTCTGTTTAGCTCATACTTATAACAAAAATGATTCAGTCCTGTTATGCATGATTCTGTATTTTATTCTCACAGACATAAAGGACACAATTTTTCACTTAATCGAAGCTCTTACCTTGTGGAGATCTCAATTACTGGTAACACATTAACAATATTGTTGTCTGCATAATTTACCACAGCCTAACACCACAAATAGAGATTTCATGACAGTTGTCCAACTTGCCAATATACAATATTTATTATCTTGATAAATTACGCCATAATACATAACAATGTGCTTTTCCAAGCAGAATGTGATATCATCAGTACTTTAAAAGAGCTAACCAGCAGTACAGCACAGTATGTGAAATATTGAGTACAAATTACTGACTTCATACTTTTTATTTAATGTTCATTGTAATTGTAGCATTAGTTTGTCTTTTCCAAAATATCAGATATCAGAAAAATAAAATGTGATATATCATGTATTTTAAAACGTCAAGTATCATAATGTTACATTTTTTGTCATCTTGGCCAATTCTTCTTCCTAATAAATATATAAAATATGAAATAAGGACATAATGAAAAATCAATGTAACACACTTTTTGTGCATTTTTTTTGCTTCACACTTTTTGCAAACATATTTAACAGTACATTGAATTTTCTCCAGGTGAATCATAACATTACTGTTGACAGTTATAATAACTTGTCTTTTTTGACTCTCTTATATAGTTCTCCTCTGTTATTTTAAGTTTATTTAAGTTTCTTTTAACTAGTAAACTGTTCTGTAGCACAAATAGATAAATAAGACTAGCAGTGCTTTTGCATTGTTTAACAGTTTGTCTAAACTAAAGTTTGTTACCTTTGCAGAGGAGGCTGGAACAGTTGCTAGAAATATATGCAGTCATTGAGTGTTAGTGTAAATATACACTACATTTCTTGAACAAATGTATTTTATGTGATTGTGGTTTTAACTAGTTTTAGAAAACAGAGCAGTTTCTGTCTTTCTGGTATGAACTTTTATAGCTACAAGGCTTTAATATTGCTTGACATATCCTTTGTAGTGAAACTTAAAGTTTTTTGTTGTTATTTTAGCATTTGAGCGGATAGTACATTTAAGGACACCAAAAGATACAAGTGTTGGGAAAGTTATGGAATCCTGCCTGAAGATGCTGGGAATTAAAGAAGATAAGCGACATTTCAGCCTGAGAAGCAAAACAGGTATTTTCCTCAAAATCATGGAGACAAGGAGCAAGGGTGGACAGAGTACAAAACTAGTGTACTTGAGTATAAGTATTTAAGTTGTATTTCCTTCTTAGTAAAAATACAGAAAAAGTACTACATTCTTAAAGGAGTCATTGCAGCTGTTACTATAAGTGTGGTTATTTTCATCTAAAAATTGCTGAAGCCCCACAGGTATCCTTAATACAAATGTTTATCAAAATAATATTATTCTTAACTATGTGACTTAAATACATTGACTTTAACAAAAAAACAAAACAAAAAACATGCAAACTTTGCTTCAGAGGTTACTTTAGGGATGAATTACGGTTACATTTTAAGCCACAGTGAGCCACATTTCACAGTTCTCAGGTAAGGTTAACTTAAACAGGCTTAATAATTATAATTATAAATGGTTTTAATTGAGCTGGAAGTATTTTTTTACAAGTTCTGCATACTCTTACATCAGTCTTAAATCAGTTTGTGTTCTTCTTTGTGTAATGTTTTGGCATCGATTAAAACAACTTGTATTACAAAACATGGTTTACATTAGATTAGTATCACACAACAAGTAAAGTAAGCAAAACAAATAATCAATTATGTTTTACAGAGAAATTACATTAATATTACTTATTTTGAGGCGTGGTAACATTCCAAATCTGCAATGAATTTTTACACCTACAGTGTTCATTTGGTATGCGGTTGCATTTGTAAGTAGAGGTGTGAAATATTATTCTTGGGCAGGGTCCAAGAACATTTTTCACATAAAACATGGGAAGTGCTTTGGAAGTGCTTGTCTCTGTTTTCTAATGACTATTTATTTACTATTTGTTATGTTGTTTTCTCAGAGGGAATTTGCTAATTTACAATTGCTTAGTTGTTTATATGAACAACAAGGCCTACCAGGGATATCTCGATTGCGTCATATACAAAAAACATACTGCTCATCTACAATGTAGAGCTTTTTGAGAGTATGTGCAAATCCCTGTTACAAAGTATTTTTCGTACGTCAGCAGAAACATATTGACTGTAGATGTGGCTGTTTCACAGTGACTACTAGTCAGAAACAGAAGTCAGTGTCACACCAGTTAAGTCAATTGCTAGTATTTAAGTCAGGTACGAGTCAGGTCCAGGCTTCCGTTTCATGTCTGTTGACATATTACTAGAAAGAAAGCTGAATGAGACACACATTTTATGTAAAGTCAAATCATTTCAACTGCAAAGAAAATACCTGAATTTGACTGCCAGAGGTTGTGCACAGTTGGAAAGTAATAAACTTTAGTTTGGCAGTTAATGGTGTTATCTAGTGTGGTTTGTAATCAAAGCTATCTGTCTCCAGCCACAGATTTAAATTTTGACAGCCATGAATCGAGCATATAGTTCCACATCATCTAAAAGAGATTTTGCCTAAAGTAAAACAACCTCTTAACAATCTAGCATTGCTACACTGCTCTCGTAAAAGCAATGTTTAAGAACTCTTCTGTTCACAACTGGATCTTCCTAGTATTATCTTGAAAAAATATTGTGAATTCACAGAACAGCTTATATGTATACTAGAGTATTTACATTATCTCTCTCTGTTAAAGGCTCTTCTGAAGAGTTCTCTGTGGACCAACAGATTGGCAATTTGCTGCGTTCAGAGACCAGGCTACTGGAGCTCGAGTTATTTAAAAAGGTATCTTTAACACAGAATACACAAACAGATCACCTACCATTCATCTTCACTTGATTTTCTATCCCTTTATGACAAAATCCAACAACATCTTTTACATCATGTTTATCACAGACATCTTTTTTACATGTTGTAAGATTTCAGTAGAGAGAAGCAAAGCAAAAAAACTATCATTCATCATGTGGGCTGAAGTGCCCAAAACTGTCTGAACCTTTTAAACAATGATTGTGTGCTTAGTAATTACAACTGACTATGAAGTACACACTTAGCTTACAATATCCATGACTACAGAAAGAGAAGGTGAAAGTTGTAATCCATGCTTGTCTTATGATGTTACTTCTTCCAACAGTTTCTCACAGAGAAATCAAGCAATGCTCCAGAATCTTCTGAATGGAACATAATGAATGCACTTAAGGACAACACCCAAAATATAAATCAGCAAGGCAAAGACGAGAAGATTCAAGAGCTAAATCAACAGGTGGACTCTCTCCAAAATGTCATTCTACAGGTATGTCATTTTCATTTTTCGTCATTGTTTTCATCACTTTAAGAAAGAAAGACTTGTGTGATGTATACCAGTTTCAAAGCTATGGAAAATTGATTTTAATGTGGAGTTTGTAGTCATGCAGGCCTTCCAAGTTAAAAACACAAAAAATAAAATAAGACATTAGGCCAACAAAAAAAATTAGGGCAACATTTTGCATTAGTCTTTTTGAGTTCTGCCAATTGCTGATAGAATTACGTTGATCTGACACAATTTTTAAAGTATGGTAAATCAGCCTCTCAGAGTAGTAAGAAGTGTTTTTAGATAACATAAACTTAATAACTGTCAACATTAACATAAATTTAACTATATAGAAAAAATTTGGTCATTTTAATTATGCAGATCCAATTAAATGAGTAAAATGACAATTGTTGGCAAAATCATATACCTAGATTTTTTATTTTGTTACAATGCATATGTTTAATCACTGGCTAAAGCCCATCTGAATTACTATATAGAGTGTAGAGTTTGCATATCCATGTTCTATGTATTAAACCTTGTGCATGAAACTTTATATACAGTACACAACACACACAAAGAAAATCAATTATTAAGTCCAAAAAATGCTATACTGAGTAACGACAGTCATATGCAAAAGTTGTAACTCGCCCAGTCAAATTGGGTTTTTTTAAAGTAAAAATAAGTTGAACACACTGGAGAAATTTAATATTAAAATTATAATATTAAAATAATATTAATATTTAAAAAAAAGCATGATATATAAAGTGTGCCAAGTTTCTACAGGCAACATTTTGTTTTTTATGCCTTATGTTAAATTTAGCAAGTAACCAGTAATTATGCGTTAAAGTGTGCGGAAGTGTGTTAACTTTAAATCAGTAAACATATAATTTGAGCTGGGATGCACAAACTTGCATATGACTGTATTTGCACATTGTTTTGTAAATTTGTTAACTACTCTATGGGCCAGTTTCTCAGACAGCCTAGTCCTAGACTACTTGAGTCTCCATTAAGGCTGCTGTGTTTATTGGATGCAGTCTTGCTCATAAAAGCCATCATTCAGGAACATTCATCAGTGAAAGAACAAAGTACAATTAAATTGTTAAGTTTATATGTTTTATAAAGCATACAATATATTTATATTGTTAAGGCTAGGGGTCTGTCTCAAAACCTATTGAGCTGTCTAGGTAGGCACTGACTAGGCAGGCAGCTGTTTAGTTCTGTCGCGTTCTGTCTGACATCTCTCCTCATAAAACAGATTATTGAGACGCTCTAGTTAGAGAGCAACTGCGTCACGGGAGTAAAAAACTGCAAAATGGTGAACGACTTGTTGTAAATAAATTTTTTTTAGTGTGATTATATGACAAGAAACACATTAAAACACCAGAGAGAATCGAAATAACATTTTAAAACGATTTCACTGCTCGTAGATTTGCCTGTATTGCATCATGGGAGTGCCTTAGCGGCTAAGGAAGCGTTCAATGCTTGCTTAAAATTAGGCCAAAATAAAGCGTCTCAGTAGACAGCATGTTTAAGGTATCTAAAAATTTGGACAGCCTACATGTCGGGAGCGTACAGACTATGACATAAAATGCTGTCTATGTTGACTGCTCACAAGGTTTTGAGACACACCCTAGGTCTGGCTTTAGGGTGATAGATTGGCATTTTGGCATATTGGCATATTGTCATTGATATTTGAATAGGTAAATGACAAATCTTGCCATGTTAGGAGAATGACAGGGAACTACAGAGGACTAAATAGCTAAACAACTTGTAAATATGATGTAATATTGTGATTCATGTTCCTTTCAAAGCTTTACCATTCTACTTGCTTTACATTAACCTTAGCATTTGGCTCACTGCAGTAGGTTAAAGTGACTGGCTGTTACCCTAGAGCAGCTAGCTTTATCCCGGAGGCCTTACAAGTTAAAATTCCTCAGATCACCATCTACATCAGTGTAAGAAGATCACAGAATCTGTACATATGGTTTATTCTTTTTTATTACTAAAACATTAGTTTAGGTCAGAACATTGAAAATTATGAAAACTGTAAAAATATAATAACATTGTTAATGATAAAATAGTGATGTTTTTCCAAAGCCATCTATAGCTGAATTCCACAGTGACTTTGCTGTAATGGCATAAAGCCACTAGTGTAAATTAACATTATCGTATTAGTGGCATTCAAGGTGTTTGCTATAAACTCTGCTAATGAAAATATGTCCAGATGTGACAAGTTTGTGAAATGATAAGTAATTTTAAAGTTTTGATCAATAATTGATTAAGCATTGCAATAATTTAGTAGACTACTCAGTTACTCTTCTAATCAATAGTGACACCCTAATCTGTGTATTTTCTTTTCTGTTAGTGATGGTTCATGTTCCAAATATACAAATTGTCATCTTTGTCATTCGGCCACTATTTCATCTGCGTAAACATGTATCTGTCTGCATATTTATAATTCCTAGGTTCAGGACCTTCACCAGGGTCTGGTAGAATTTTGCTCTGAGCTGAAGAACATGGACAGCCAGCTGGACACCAAAATGCTGGACGACCTGGAGATAAAGAAACGTCTAAGTCAGGCCCAGGACCAACTGCAGGAAAAGCGACAGAGTCTTCAAACACGGAAGGACAATGTTTGTTCTGTGCCAGTGCAGAAGAACAAGTAAGCGCACTTTTTAGGATGTGCTGTAATGGTAGTGAATTAAGTTGGCTTTTAAAAAATAACAAATCGAAAGTCTTGGCTCTCAAACTTGTTTTGGGCTTGGAGAAGTGAAAGCCTTTGCAACCTTCTGTTCAACTGAATTTTATTGGAAGTGTGTGTTTGTTCTTCCCCAATATTCCACCAAAATGTAAGGACTTTAACCTTAAATTGTCTTGTCCTGGTTATAAGACATTTATGTACAACATTAAAACCCAGATGTGTTTTAGTTCCAGGCGAGTGGAGGATTGGTTACTTGAGAAGATAAGACGCAACTGTCAGGTGTTTCAAGATGAAATTTCACTGGTTCACTTGAGTCGGCACGTGGTTTACCTGCAGGCAGCGCTGGAGGAGACCAAGCCTAAGGTGTGTTTGTCTTTTTTTTTTTTGGTAAAATGTATACACTCATATTACTTAACTTTTGATGTTTCAAATGTTCTGTATAATGAAATTATTAAAAAGACTTAGAAGTGCATTATCAAGAAACCATAGAAACCATATTATAGAAAGCATGGGTCAGTGTCTACAAAATATTACCATTCCATTTTGAATGACCAGTGGACTGTTAGTCTTCTGAGTATATATATCCATCTGGGGATTAAACCCGAATCATATTGCTGTGAGGTGACAGTGCTAACCACTACACCACCGTGCCGCCCGAATATATATATATATATATGTGTGTATGTATGTATGTATATAATGGTGGTAATGGTAAATTACTTGTACATCTTATTTAAAAAATATATATATTTAAATGCGATTTAGCCTTGTGATCCCCAAAATATAGACTGTATAACCAGAAGTTCATGTTATTCACCTATGCCCAATGCTAACAGGCTGAGCACTTACTCAGCCCCTTATTTTCAGTGAAGCTTAACAGTTGCAGTGGTTTTGGGAAGGCCCTTTTCTTCTTCGGCATGATTGTGCCTCTGTGCACAAAGTGAGGTCCATAAAGATGTGGCTTAATATGTTTGGTGTGGAGGAACTCCAGTGGCCTGCCTAGAGCTCTGACCTCAATTCCACTGATCACCTTTGGGATTAATTGGAATGTCGAGGGCAAGCCGGGCGCTCTCATCTAACATCAGTGCCTGACCTCACAAATACTCTGTTGAGTGAATGGGCATAAATTCCCACTGGCACACTCCCAAATCTTCTGGAAAACCTTCTTAAAAGCGTGGAGCCTGTTATAGCCTCAAAGCCAGGGACAACCTTTATATTAATGCCCGTGGTTTTGGAATGGAATGTCCAACAAGCTTGTATTGTGCTTGGCTATGGATTGTACCGTTCCAGCATGAATTGATCAAAAAATATCTCAAACCTTATTGAAACACTTGCATATCATAAAACAGTGCCATATACATCTGACACTGTACTTGTAACTATCCTGTTTGTGTCATTTTGGATTCGTATTCCTACACTGCTATTAATAATTCTGACTATGTTTCTCTAGAAGGGAGCATTTCACATCAAAACACTCAGAACCCCTCTGTTTATATATTAATTATGTATTTATGTAATGCAAAAATGTAAAACATACACCTTTAATACAAAACAATCTAACTATTGCCTACTGTTAACAAACTTCATTGTTTGACATAAGACCAGTTTCTAAAAGAGCCAGTCCTGGCTCAGAACTTTCATTAATAAATTATTTTTTGAAGATCTTTTATGCTTATGTATAGCTGTAAATATTGCAGCTTGGGTTCACAATGAACTCCATTGACCACATCGGTCTTGTATTTTAATGTAAGACGACACCAATGCCCAGCTTTTGGTGATAAACTCCCCACCCGCACACACAGATTGTGCATTTAACATAGGAGAATTTGTATTTATGGTCTAGCTATACTAGCTATAATCCATAGTTAGTGTATAATTATTAAAATTAAATTTTGGTTGTTTTTCACATATGTAGTAATTTCAGTCTAGTAAACAAACCAAGCACAATAATGGCAAAGGAAGAAACTTTTAGAGGAACCAAGACTCAAAAGGAGAACCCATTCTTCTGAGGTCCACTGTTTTTTTTATATTCACTGCCCATGTGTGGTCATGGACGTTTAAACGCTAAACAATAAAGTACTTACAAGCATTGTTTGTTTTGTGTTAGGCAGAGGGTCCCTGACAGTGTGCAGTGAGCACAATGTGACTCATTTTAGAAAAGCAAAACTGGCAGTAGTCAAACCCTCTTGACCTTAAAGCTATCTGCATTGTGTCTTCTAAACCTCCTTTCCCACCCCTCCCTCTTGTTTCTTTCATCCTTTTGGTGGAGGCCTAACGAGGTGCCATGAAAGGACACACGCAGACTTAGCTTTGAAAAAACAAAAAAAAAAAGAAAAAAAAAAAGTTGTGTCACGTTGCTGCCCCCAGGCCACAGCATTCAGGTGCTGAGCTGGTGGGAAAAAGGCAGTGGTGCTAATGTTTGTCATATGACCTAATCAGAGTCAAAGGCACGGGTCAGGGCATGAAGCAGTCTGGGAACTACACCAGCTTGGCCCTAATAAGGAGCAGACTGCTATTTATTTGCCTGAGATTATCCATCAATAAGGAAATATTTCATCATTGGCTGTAATCTTCAAGATCTGTTGCGAGTGTAGCAGTGCGTTAAGAAAGAACAAGGGAAAAGAAGGAAGGGCAGAAGGCTGTGGTATTTGTTCGGGCAAGCATGCAGAAGTCTTTAGGCAGAAGTTTGAACACATACATATTTTGTTGATTCCCTAAGTGAAAATAAACACATGCTTTGAAGGGAACACACTTACATATAGGGACTTCTATTAATTTGCTAAATTTAACACAGGTTGGGGGACAACTGTGTACAGGGTACTTTTTTGCTTGTTTTTCCCCCAGTAAATGTCCAATTCAAGTTAATTCAAATGTATGTTTAAATCAAATGAATATTATTATTATTATTATTATTATTATTATTATTATTATTATTATAAAAAGAAGAAAGATATAAACTTATTGGTGTTGTTGTTGTGGAATTAATAATAACTGTGCTCTAATTTAGGACTGCTGGAATGTATTCCATTCTATTTAGTTCTTCTTTCTAGCCAATATCTTTCTTCTTTTTATAACAATAATATTAATAATAATAATAAAATAATAATAATAATAATAATAATAATAATAATAATAATAATACATTCCCCATCAGGCAATAGAGGTAGCTGTGGCTGCAGGCACAGATTGGATTTCACTATTCCTGTGGGAAAGGTGGTCATGATATGGCAATTGTGGTATGCCAAGGGCTCCTAACAGTCAGACTCGCTTTGATTATTCCCTCTTTTCAGACTCCCGGTGGTCACCGTGTTGCCCAGTCTCAGTGGCTTACAGGCCCAATACCTCATAGCTAGAAAATATTTTGGCTCCGGCACTCAGAATTATAGAGGGGTAACCCCATTATACCCGTTATTATAACTGACAGCACACCACTTTCAAAATTAGCATTGACCACACGTTGCTACCCAAGCCCCAGAAGCTTTGCTTTTACGAAACACAATCCTAGACTTGGCAAACATTTACTCTCACATCATCAAGAAACTTTCTATAGGTGCTTTCAGACAGGGGCGCTTCTCAAAAATGATTGTGCTTCATACAACATTGCCCAGTATGGTTTAAAGGGCCCAGTATCATAGGAAACCATTTTTTGATGCAGTAACCATTGGTAATGTTTCAGAACATACTAATTATTCCATACGGTATAAATCACACATGCAAACTTGTGACAATTTAAATGAAGAATCTTTAGAGTTTTAAACTTTAAAAAGTGAGTGGTGTCTGCTTCTCCCCACCAATACAGCACAGATCACATTCATGGTGATTATTCAGCATCCCTAAAGATGTAGCATTTATACAGTTTAAAAGTTCATGTTAAAATGTCCTCTTTTAGATGTTTTTCTTTGGATAGCGATTATATAACATAAACCACAAACAAAACAAAGCCTGTTTATTTCTGTTTTATAAAGTGAGGTTGGAACATAGAAACTGTCACATTACATACATTATTCAAATTGTCATGTAAATTAATTGATAATGTTGGATTTAAAAGAACAGGTTTCACTATACAGCTTTTTTGGGTTTACTTTCTGTCTTTCCAATTTGGTCTGTCCTAGTCTTGTGCATGAAGGCAGCAGTTGTGAGATGATCGTCAGTGATCCTCTGGCCTCATAAAAACCTCAGTGCCCCATGTCCATGTGTTTATTAACTTCTTCCACTTAGTCTTACTCTTTTTCCCTTACAGCTACTTGTGAAGGTTGTAAAAGTCATTACACAGCCATGACTCTTTTAACCATTAGAGGTTCAGAGTCATTTTACTATACCATTTAAAGGTAATTACACTGAGACATGACTAATTACAGAGTGAGTTGTGTAAGTAATTATAATCAAGTCAATCTACAGTCAGATTTAGATTCCAGTCTGCACTTCGGAGTTTTTTTCTGTTTATTTCACCATCAGCAAAACAAGACTTGTAATCAAACTCAAATTATAATAAATGCTAAACAAATTATAAACATTTCCTTTTCAAAAAAACAAACACAGTAATGAGTAAAATATCTTTTAGTCTTTTAGCTTAATTTCTCTTCTAGTTTCAGTGAGTAATGTGAATTACTCCATGATTTTATCACCTGTTATAATAGCAACGTATAGGTTAATGCACACATCATGACTATAAGACTGATGTGCATTTTCACATATTCTAACTGAAATTCCTCAATTATTTACCAGGATAATTTCTGATCATCTTCAACTCAATGCACATTTTCAGTATTAGAACATGGGATGTTTATTTAATAGAACATTTGGCTTATATTCTTTTTATTAATCCAATCAAAGAGCACAGAGTATTTCTGCACAGTGCAGTTGCTGTTTTGGTTCTCCATGACCCAAGTCTCTATGTATGAATTGTTTATAGACAAAAAAAAACAAAACTTGGCTCAGCTGGTGTTTCCAGAGTGTCCCACCACACTGTTCAGCACTAAAGAACGAGCAGGCTGAGGTGGCCTCTATAGCTTCACTGCTCACTCGGTGGAAGGTCGTGGACTGCAGGTGGTACATTCTGGGAATAGTAACCTCTGCCTTAATGACAAGTAATTTACAACACAAATTGTTATGAGCATGATCAATGCCAGATTTAGTAGTGCTATATTTTGTGAATTGCTTTGCAACACTTTGTAAATAACTTTTGTCTTGTCCTTCTAATGTGTCATTAGCAAAACACAAAGTAATGACCAGTCAACCATTTAAAACCATGTGTTTTATGTGATTTGCAACTTGAGGTTTTGCAGTTTTGTGCTGGTAAGTTAATATTGCTGACGAGCGGTGAACCAAGAGCTAGACCTTCTAAGCAAGTCATAAATGTCAAAACTCGGCTAAAACATAAAGGGAAAAAGCCATATTAATGATAACACTAAAATGAAGCAGCAGCTCGTATTCACAGTGAGTGATGTGTTGTTTGGTTTTCTGTCACTTTTTAACTATACTCATGATTAGTCTAGCACATTAGGACTTCTTTTCAGCTCTTAAAGTCCTACCAAATAGGAGGGCTCTCAGTATGACAATAACTGTTCCTGTTTGGCCAGTTATTGTAAGTTAGAATGTTAAATTACACACAGAAGTAAACAAAGGTGAACTTGCTGGCTTGTTAGAGGTAATGTCTAATTTTAGCATTTAAGTGCTAGTTTCTAATAGCCATTCAGCCACTTTTCAGTAGAGTCCTTCAGTAGAGATTCTGCTCTGAATGTAATTGGAGGAGCCTTTTAATCTGTTAGCTACCTGACCTGGTGACCCTGCTTAGAATGTAGAATGTAAAGAGAGCCTGTTAACATCTTCAAACTTCACCACGTTGCGTTGGCAGTGTCACCTTGCTCTTGATTTACAAACAGTCTGAAAGAACTGATTGAGTAAAATGAACAAAATTCTCAATCAGTAAGCTTTGGAGACAGGCAAATAGGCAAAGCCAGCTCAGAAAAACATTTATTTTATAGCATGCCATGTAATTAGGTGGTTGCTTGATTGCCTATGAGGTAAGAGGAAAGAGGAGAACAAGCAAGGTGAGTATAGCCTCACAGATAACATTCTGAATAGAAATTGGTTGGCAATGAACTGCAGCCAAGTGTTCACCTTTGTGTGCCAGATATTCTAAATTTTCTTTTTTTGACAAACTGACTCTGTAATTGGCTCCTCATACAAAAGTTTCCAGTCTTTTGCGCACTAAGGATCACAGAGGTTCCATCAGGCATCCGGTTTTCCCCATGTTGCTATAGTAATAGGTAGGAGGCTGGGAGCATAACAGGAAAACACTGAAATGTAAAACTTGGAGGGAGAAATGAGTGGAGTGGCGCAGTTACAAACGAGAAAAAATTATTTATATATTACATTGTCACAATTAGGGCTTGGCAGTAAACCGCTTGGTTGGACAATTTTGAAACTCACAGGCACACACTTTGAATCAAAGTTTATGAGACACAACAGAGAGAGAGAGAAAGAAAGACATAAAGAGAGAAGAGAAAGTATGAGTATCCACTGCCTGGATGTGAAATCTCTGAGCATATTTCTTCATGTCCTTGGTAGCTGCCAATGCTCTTTACACTCTTAGTGAAAATATATAAATGGTTCAGTCCTGCTTTTTCCCCTTCAGGTAAACTTTTTTTAAGGTACCAAACAAACAGATTGGGGTTAAGGCTGTACACAATATATTAGAGCGAAGTAGAAGTCTAGACTATAGTTATTAGAAGTAACAGTAGTCCTGTCTTAGTAAAAACACATACAGTGGTGTAGCAACTCAGGCAAGCTATTGTAGAGGCCTCTGTGTAGTATGTTGTATCTGAGTAGTAGATAATTGCCAAATGCAACCTTTAACTAGCCTTTGAATTTAAATCAGCGAACTGTAGTGTGTTCGTATGTGCTTTTAGACCTCAGAAGAACATCCATAAATGATTGGCCAGCTAAACTGTTCAGCCAGAAAATAAAGTACTGGGTGCATGAGACAGGTTTTGAAATGATATCTTTTGGTACTTGTTGGTGTCCACGCTGCTACATTTTTGGAAGAATGCAGAACATGCAGCCCCATAATATCACAGATTCACAACCCTATTTCACAGTGAGGATGAAGTACTTTGCTGCATGGCTATCTTTGTGTCTATGGCTACGTCACCTCTGGTGTTTGTTGTCAAAAAACTCTATTTTGCACTTATCTGACCATAGAATATGTCCCACTTAGACGTCTGGCAACCAGAAAACATTAGGCACTTAAATTTGTTGGCAAATCTCCCAAACTTGTGGCTCTCTGATTATAGTTTGGACAACGTTCCGACTCCAAGACCTAACTAATGTCTAACTAATGTATTTCTCAAGCTGTGATCCTTGGAGATTTTTTGGGCCCTCCTTACTGTGCATGAGGCCAGTGTTGGATCATTTACAGAGTTCCAAACTGCCTTTGGAAGTATCATCAGCACAAGAACTATAACTCTTTTATCCAAAACGACTTTCAAAAATGAATTTTCTCAGACAGTGTGTCCTAGCTAATACAAATAGGAGTCCAAACTACCCATAAGCTTATACAATGCAGGAAACAAATGCCAGTGCAAATACCTACATAAAAAAATGTTAAACACAACATGAGTGCAGCATAGTCCATTTCAATAAAAACACACAGTAGAGCTCACGTAGGTGCATTACAAAGAGATGGGTCATCAGTTGCAGGGCCACAAATAAGACCTGGATGCCAGGACAAAGACAAGTCTTGATGCTTGTCTTCTATGCATCCTGAAGGATGCAGCAGACTCATTTGCGGTTTTGCAAGTGATGACCCATCTCTTTGTAATGCATCTACGTGAACATTATTGTGTGTTCTTATTAAAATGGATTATGCTGTGTGTTAAGTGTTAAGAGATTATAAGAGACTAGTAACTGAGTGACCTCCCTGGGTGGTTCCAGCATGAGTGTGCCACTGTGAAAAGATGCCAACATCAAATTAATGCAAGCTCATACAGCTGTGATGGCAAAATGTGTCCACACTTTTGGCCATATAGTGTACATGGTTGGATTTCACTCATACAGAGATTTGAAGAAAAGTTTATATCGTTTACTTATTTTTACAAGTGATTGCGTTAGTGTTGGAGTATGCTGTACATAAAGTGGCCAGTGAGCATAAACCAAATGCAATTCATTATGTAACTGTAATTAACCATGTAATGAGGCTAACTGTGTGTGTGTGTGTGTGTGTGTGTGTGTGTGTGTGTGTATGTGTGTATGTGTGTATGTGTGTATGTGTGTGTGTGTGTGTGTGTGTGTGTGTGTGTGTGTTTGTGTGTATTTTACAGCCTGCTGGAGATGAATGGAGTGAGTGTGGTGGGGACCAGTAAGATGGACTTAGCTACTCTCCTTCAAAGGCCAGTTTCTCAGCAGGTCATCCTGTGCAAGCCAAACATGCAACCATTGTATTTTGACAATACACAATACCTTCAGTCCAACCAGTCCACAGATATGAAAAGATCAGCTGGATCAGTAAATGGATCAGATGAATCATCAGTCTGCTGAACACCTGCCAACACTGAGTCAGTCACACAGCACAAAAACCCTGTGTTTGTTTTTCTAATTTGACTTATATTTAAACCATTCACTGCTTAATTTTGTATGTAATTGAGCCAGACCTCACATTTTTTCTACCATTTGATGTCAGCTCCTTCTTAGGTTGTAGTTATGCAATGCTTCTGATAATTTTGAATATTTTGTAAACTTTATGATTGCGTCCTCAGTAGTAAGGCACAAGGACAGGCATGAATAATAATTATGTAGAGACAAATTGTGTAGATTGTGCAAAAAACACAGAAATATTGCTTTTATACTTTGTTTGATAGAATGTCTTGTGAATTGTAAAGTACATAAATGTTCTTTTATCACAATTTTTTGGTCTGTTTTTGTTGTTTCTGTGTTCATTCTTTGTCACTTTCCTGTAACCAGGTGCACTTTAACCTGCTCATACCTCATAACTCATAACTGCTCATAACTCATAACTGCTCATAACACATAACTCATTGTTGTAGTGCAGCATTCTGTGAGTTCCTTCCTACTGATTTAGAAAGGTTATACCATATTTAGTAAGCATGGAAAGATGCCTGCAGTGATGGTCCAAAATAAGAAACTGATGCATCTTCTAGTTGATTTCTTCTATAATAGTAAGCTTTCAAGTTTTTTTTATTCTCAGCAGAATTTGATATATGCCAGAACACAGTTCACAATTTTGAGTTACCACCTTTTGTCGAGTCAAATCTGCCAGCCAGTTTAATCCACTCTCACTGACTTGTGCAGTGTGTTAGGTTTCCTGGTACTTCAGTACTAAACTGATATAACTACTATAAACTCCACTCACATAAAAGCCCTGGCAGAAGATCCAAGCATTTCAATAATGAATTGATAAAGCCACCTTGAACTGTAATGACATGAAACACCAGTCAGTCTATCCAGATAATTCTATACTGAATCAATACAGCTCTAAGAGCTCTTCCCTAAACAGTATATTATCAGTAATATTTTTATTATCACAGTTGAATAAGAGGTTATCACTGTTGTCATTTTCAATAAAAGAGCTAAGAGTCTAAAACAATGACTGAAAACGGCCGGGAGGCAGGGAGGTCACCAAAAGCCATACATTTCCCATATATGGTAGAAACTTAACCCTAGCACAGAATGACATAGACAACACTACTGCACAGATAAAGTCTACACATTACTTCACACAATACTTTCTTTTACTGTTTAAATTTTCCCATATGCTCTCCTGCATTCACAGTCACATAAGCCAATAGCAGGATGCTACACTGCCTCCTGTTTTCTTTGAAACCGAACTGGTGACTTCACAGACCCAGCTCTGCATACTAGAGGTTTCAGAATGTCCACAGTCCCAGTGAACACACATTGCTGTGTACTTCTCCCCAGCATGGCAGTTCTTGTCTGGCCTGCTGATTCTGATTTTATGTGATTTTCATCATCGCTGTATGTGGTAGTATGTTAAAATAATTTTTTTTTTTTATGTTCTTACGTAAAAATGTAGTGTAACTGGAAATCTTTATCCACCCATGAGCAGTCAGGTTCTACACTGTCATCAAGCTTACATGTCCAAAGATAAAGTTATAAAAAAGCTTAAAATTGGCAAAAGGAACACGCCCATACTCCTCCGCACAATCATTACGTGCTCTGTATATTCCGCTCCTCTGCCCTCACCTTTGTGTGATGAAATTTGCACCCCGCCACCAGCCCACCACCTCCCTCTGCTCTAACTCTTACTCACTCTTTGCTTGGCAAGGAGGGGTCTGGGCTTTAGGTCTCATCAGCTGAAGCTGCCTAGAACTCCAGCCCAAGTTTCTCAGAGTTTCCTTTCCTTGCCTGCCCTTAGAGGTCCATACTTCGCGAATCTTATTTACAGCTGGAAAACTTAGGATTGTGCAACCTGAATCTGTTTATCGATACTTCGTTTTTGAGAATTAATACAGTATCTCAAAACACAATATCCCAATACTCCATATTTCGATATTTTCTTACACCCCTACTGAACAGGGTATGTGTTAATATGTTTTTGGTATATATAATATATATATTTATAAGTAAATATGTCATATATAAATAAGCACTCAAACATGGAACATTGGAATGCATGTGTATGACAAAAGATAAAATAATTCTAATAACATCTGAAAATGATCACCTACTTGGTATTGAATCATTTGGGCTCAAATAATGTATACATACCGTTCTGGCCATCCTCATGCTCTGCTTGCTCACTAGAATCTTGGTTACGAATTTCTGTATTTTATTACAATGGCCAGATTTAAAAAAATTGATTAAATTAGCTCTGAACCTAAATTTCTTAACCAAAAATTAATATCACAACTATATGTTTCTTAATTTTTCCTTTTAATTTTTTTTTATATGTCATACATGCTCCTAAATGCCAGCAGAGTTTAAAACAGACCAAAATAGATTAGTTCGCTCAGATTCAGATGCATATTTCACTTAATAGTATTCAAAATATAAATTAAATAATTCATAGATATTATATATTTATATCTATAAATTCTTTAAGCATCTTCCTCTACTTCACCAATAATTTGAATATTTGCAAAATAATATAATATGCATATTACTGTTCTGAATATATGAACATACCAGCAGATGGCACCAAGCATCTCCTGGCAATTATACATATAGTGGCATGGAATAGCATATTGGAAAAAATTAGCAAGAGATTAATTTAAAAAATGAATAGTGATTTATAAAGTACATTATCTAGAAAACAGTATTTGTCAATCACAATTGGTAAATTTAACAAACCAGTCTAATACAAAAACGAAAGACAGTCCCCCATCACATGCACCATGTGCGCACACACATACATGCACATAATGACCAATAGTTGTGTGTGGGCCATGTGTCAGCTCTAGTAGTGTTGCTAATCACTCACTCTTGCAACCCCATGCATCCGGTCTTCTGGCTAAACCTTGAAGACTTTACCGCGGTAAACCTATTAATAAGAGCCTGAGCTTTTTAGCTGACGTGTGGGAGCCCCACAAGGATGAAGGTCGCCTGACTTATGACCTCCAGGATAGAAATACATGGTCATGTGAGACATGACTTTGTGAGCCTAAGGAAATGTTCCAAGAGAAGGACTAGCACCTAAACTTATCAAATAACCTCAGTTAACGATCTAACGATCATTTTGTCACTCTAAAGCATCTAGCATTTCCTGCAAGACAAATTAGCATTGATCCACATGACTGGTCACCACCAAAACTAGCATATGTTGTGTTTTGAATACTGCTATGCTGGTCACCAGCAATCGAACTGAATATGCTAGTCGCTAGCAAAAACATGTTGTGTTTTGGATGCTGGTATGTTGAACTTATGAAGCATTGTAAGTGACTAACTAAACCATGAATTCCATGCTGGTCTGTAATGTATTTTTAGCAGGGCTGCTTTCAAGTTAGCCAAAAATAAATAAATAAGCAGAAAAAACTTGCTGCATGACTATTCCCAAGCATTAAATAGTCTGTTCAGACAACTAGAGCGTAAACGATGCTTGACTAAATTAAAAGTATTCCATTCTGGCTGGAAATTCTGGCTAATAGACCATAGTAGAGCACTAACTGTAGCAGCATTCCTCTCCTCCCTGATTATTAATAACAAAAATAAAAAAATAAAAATAAGCATGGTACTTAAAAGAATAAAAAAAGATGAAAGAAGAGGAGTGAAATGCCACTAACATGTGACGCAAACCACAAAATTCCCTCTTCATGAACTCATGAGACAAACACCAGGCCTCCTTAGCAGATAATGTAGTGGACAAAAGCAAAAACTGAATACATAATATTGTATGTTGTACCTGAACTTGTTCTTGAATGTATTTAGGACATTAAGGGCAATGCTCATGAACTAGCAGACTGGTACAAAACATAAAGTAATTATATCTCTGAAACATGTCTAAAAAATAGATGCAATCTTCTTTCTGGGAAAACAAGGTCTCGAGCTTAATTAAAAACAATCACATTTAAACAGCAGTTGCAATATTGGTCATATGCAATTAAATTTTTTCCACAAATCCTTTAGCCTAAATGTATGCGGGGGTGAAACCAATAACCTAATATTATTATATTTTGGGGTCAAAAATGGTGTATACTCAAGAAAACTTACGTGCGGATAATTTCATTTCATTTATAATGTGTATTACACCCATTGTTAGGCGAAAAGATCACCAAAATACACTTCTATCTTAAACCTCAAGATGGAGATATTTCTTTCAGGGAACACCAAGGCCTCTGTTATTGAAGTTTTAAGATAAACAGATAATGTAGTGGAGAACACACCCCTGTTCAGACAGTAAACAGACACACTGCTTAATAAACTAGTGGCACTGCCAGGCATTTTGGGCCCCATGAAAAGACCCCACAACCACATCACCACAGGCCACTCTGACAATACAAAATGGTGCAGATAGGCATGCAACGTTCAGCAAAAAGTGGAACTCTTATATGTCATTTTAATATACAAATTTTAAATCTCTTAAGCTTAAAATATATCTTAAAATAATAACTTGCATGCATACCAGCTAAAAGATAAGCAAATATAAAAGTGGAAATGGAAACTATTAAACAAAATTGTAGTGGAAATGTAAAGACTTGATGGTGTCAAAGAGTTATCAAATTAATAGGTTCCATCAGCCAAGCAAGGGCAGGGTTTACTGATATGGATACATGTAGGTAAATTTACATATACCAGTTCCATCAGAAAAATGAAAATAGAGCAACAGCAACGGCGCATTATACATGTAGAAATGCAACTTCTTGGGCTTTGACTGGAATGTCAACGCTTCAGTTCATACACTGGACCCTGGACAGCCTTAGATAGTATCAATTCACTGGGTAAAAAGAGGGGATGAAACAGCAGTTCCACCTTTATTAGCTTCACAATCTCAACCACAACCTTAAGTAGCAGCCATGCTGTGCTATTTTTGTTCCTTTTCTGACAGTGGAATACAAATAATCCTAAATTAAAACATTCATAGTGAGTAACAACTTCAATTTACTTTGTGTTGTTGTCAAGGTTCATTTTGTTTTACTGCCTGTGTCGATTACAGCATATGGCTTCTGTGTGAGTCACCATGGTGCCTCCCTGTACACTGCCTCCATTAGGCTCCCTTAAATACACCAGCAGGTGTCTTTTGGCATAAGCTATTAAAGACTTACAGTGCAATGGAAAAAGATCTTTTTTATTTCCTTAAAACTGAAGAATCAAAAACAATACAAAAACGTTGATATCATGATTTTTAAAATAATTTCACTAATGTTTGCTGAGTACCCTTTTGTTGCAGGTACCTTGGCCTACTTAGGCTTGTCGTGGACATCTGACTTTCAAAGCTTTTCATATTCTTATTTATTATATATATATTATACTTTATTATCATACTGATTGCCAACAGTGCAACTGCATTTTTGTAGTCTGTGTTTTTTGTTCGCTAACATGTGTTTGGCCTACATCCATTACAACAGAGCTCTGATTGGTCAGCCAGAATTTTAACTCTCCCAAACAATGCAGAAAGGTATTACTATACATATGCATACTGTGTATGAATATTAGCACATTCTTATCACACCTACAGGCAATTTAGAGTGACAAATCAACCTATCATGGATGTCTTTGGACTGTGGGAGGTAACCGGAGTACCCAGAAGAAATCCACTCAAGCACAGGGAGAACATGCAGCTCCACACAGAACGGCCCGGAATGGAAATCAAACCCGGACCGTTTTGCTGTGAGGCAACAGTGCTAACCACTACAGCACCGTGCCACCATCCCTAAATCAACAATTAATTAAAAAACAAACTGAAAACAAAGACCGTCTATGAACCTTTATTGTGTAAAAATGTAATCTGTTGTAATTACAGACAAATAGCAATACAATCACATTGTTGGTCAAGTATCATGAAATTATTGTATTACCAGGCATATAGTGCAATGTGTAACAATCCTCAGCAATATTAATAAAACTGCCAGAGCCATGAGAATCACAACACATTATTCACTTTACAAATTATATGCAAGACATAACAAAGAGCAATCTATAGGCCCACTCTGCCAGAGCTCACATCAGCAGTGCAATGGCAAAGAAATCATTGAAACTGTATTAAGTAAAGTAGAGCTGAACTCATTTTGGTAAACAGTACTCGCTGGCAGGCAAAGAAAGGCATCTTGGGTTCTCTCTTACCCACACCCAGCTCCACCCAATCTAGTCATGACATGTTTCATAAAAATCCTCCTCCTTTTCCTTCATTTTTTCCATTCAAATAAAGATCAAAGACAAAACACGACTAATCAACTGAGCATGGCAGAACAAGAAGAATGTTAATTATAAATGGCACCACATGCTTAGACATAAGACATGACTGCTAATGGCCAGTTACTCATGAGAAAATAAAAGGTCATCCTGTGAGTAACTAGCAGGATCAAAATCTAAGACACAAAGCCTGGACTGTCCTTTGATGGCTAAACTTATGTTACACTGAATGGCAGAATGCTTTCCTTATTAACAATACTGTTGCTATTATTTTGTTTTAAGGCCCAGGATACCACATGGGTGGGATCGTCATCGGTGTGTCCTGCTCTGAAAAGGATGTGATTTAATCTGCACCTCCCCACTAAAAACCTTTTTGCTCTTTGCTGTTCCACATACACTCACTCAGCACTTTATTAGGTACCTACATTGTATATACACTGTTTTCCACTTTATCTGCTCCATTTACCACATAGTTGCACTTTGTTGTTCTACAATTACAGACTATAGTCTATTTGTTTCACCATATCCTTTGTTACCTTTTCACTATGTTGTTGAATGCTCTGGACCACCACTGAAAAGTAGGTAATTGGGGGTTGGATCATTTTCAGATTTGCATTGATGCTGATGTGGTGGTGGTGTGTTAGTGTGCTTTGTGCTGGTGCAAATGCTACTGGAGCTTGTATGCTGTGTCCACTCACTGTTCATTATATTAGATACTCCTACTTTGTAGATTTAAAGCCAAGAGACCAGAGAGAATAGCTCATCTGTTGCTGCAGTTTGTGTTGGTCATTCTCTAGTTCTTCATTTTTGGTCAGAGGATGCTGCCCACAGTATGCTATTGGCTGGACATGTTCGTCTGTGTATTATTCTCTGTCCAGTAGTGACACTGAGTTGTTTAAGAACTCCAGCAGAATTGCTGTGTTTGATCGACCAGCACAACACACACTAACACGCTATGACCATATTTTGATGTCTCTGCAGTGCTGAGAACAATCCACCACCCAAATAATACCTACCCTGTGGGAGGTCCTGACCATTGAAAAATTGGGTAAAAAAGGGGCTAGGAAAGCACGCAGAGAAACAGATAGACTACAGTCAGCTGTATAAGTGGAGCTGATAAAATTTAGAATGAGTGCAGATACAAAGTAGGTGTACCTGCATCTTGTGGTTACTTTTGAAAGATCTGAAAACATGAAATATGTAGAGATCTTCTGGCACAGGAGACATCTCAGCATACATCCAAGGTTGCTGAAGCAGACAGGGCAGAGAGCAGGCTGTAGGTGAAGGGGGAATGTGAATTGGTTGAACTGTATTTGCTTATTGATCATTTGATTAAATGATTGTGGGAAGCGAGTGCAATATTGTTTGTTTGGGGCATACTGGGCAGCACAGAGAGATGTATCCAGACATAGAAGCAGCTCTTTGGGTTGCAAGTAAAAAGTACATCTCATGTCTTGACTCTCTCGAAACCCAAGTCAAGACACCTTTTGTAGGTGTTTTTAAGCATTTTAAGGCCATTTCAACACAAAAAAATGGCAGCACTGTCATGGAAATGTGTTTTCAATGTCTCTCTTTAGTATTCAACTCTTTCTCTCCTATACTTGGCCAAATAGTTAGCTTAGCTTGCCTTAGGACTGGAGAATTTCATTCTCATTTAAATTTCTTTTGTTTTCAACATAAGGACCACAACTTAAATTCTCCAAACTGTCTTGCTGGTCAAGTAGCCATAGACAATGGTCATCTGTCTGTTACTTTGTTGATATTAAACCAAATATATAAATATACTTTTAATGCAACTCTGATGTCTAAAGTGAGGTCTATATCAAATATACTTTCCATGCAGACCCAGCATTTCTACGTAAGGAAACCAAGTAAAGTTAAAACTTTAAAGAGATGTATCTAACCAGAGACCTCTCCACATTTGTTACACTTTGAGTCTGGATTCTTTTTGCATCATGAAGCTGAATGTCTGCGATACTAGCATTCAAGTCTTTTTGAGATGAAATACATTAGTCACAAAGGCACAGTAGAAAAATCAGACTGTATAGATATACAGTTAGGCCCAGAAATAATTGGACAGTGACACAAGGTTTGGCATTTTAACTGTTTACTAAACCATATTGAAGATACAGCTTTAATGTAAGGGTATTCACATTGTTGTGAATATTTGTATACTATAGTGTTTGTTCAAAGTGTATGTGAGACATATAGGGCTTTACATATCTGGCTTAACAGGCCCTGCAACTTATCTTGGGAACTTCTATTAGAAAACCTGAGAATTACGACTGACCAGGTGTACCACATGGGCCAGAAGAAACAGAAAGGCAGGCCTATAAAAGACAATGCAGTCAGAGACACCATTGAGACAAGGGTTTAAGAGGTCAGAGAACGTTGGTAGCGCAGTCCTAAGAATAAAAGCTTATACTCTGAACTGATTTGCCTCTTCATTCTGACAGCAAAAAAGAAATTACGACAACATCCTAATTGGAAGAAGGGTTTTGGAATTACAGCTCTTTCATATGTAGCTGCCTCTTTATCAAGGGATCAAAAGTAATTGGACAACTATCTCAAAAGCTATTTCATGGGCGTTTCTCTCATTAATCCATCATCAATTGAGCAGGTAAAAGGTCTGGAGTCAATTCCAGGTGTGGCATTTGCATTTGGAAGCTGTTGCTGTGAAGCCACAACATGTAGTCAAAGGAGCTCTCAATGGAAGTGAAACAGAAATCCATGGTGGAAGCAATGTGATGGCATGAACATGCGAGGGTTCCGATAGCACTGGGTCACTAGTGTTTATTGATGATGTGACAGAAGACAGAAGCAGCTAGATGAATTCTGAAGTGTACAGATATACTTTCTGTTCAGAATCCACCAAATGCAGCAAGCTCGATTCGACGGTGCTTCACAGTACAGATGAACAATTACCCAAAACATACTGTGAAACAACCCAGGAGTTTTTAAGGCAAAGAAGTTGAATATTTTGCAATGGTTCAATCAATCACCAAATCTCAACCCGATTGAGCATGCATTTCACTTGCTTAAGACAAAACCTAAGGCAGAAATACTCACAAAGTAACGACTAAAAACAGCTGCAGTAAAGGCCTGGCAAAGCATTACAAAGGAGGAAACCCAGCGTTTGGTGATGTCCATGGGTTCCAGATATCAGGCAGTCATTGCCTGCACAGGATTTTCAACAAAGTATTAAAAATGAACATTTTAATTACAGTAATGTTCTTTTGTCCAATTACATTGAGCCCCTGAAATGAGGAGGCTTTGTAGAAAAATGGTTGCAATTATTAAATGTTTGATAGGATATTTTTGTTCAACCCCTTGAATTAAACCTAAAAGTCTACACTGCAATTGCATCCCAGTTGTTTCATTTCAAATCCATTGTGTTGGCATGGAGAGCCCAAATCATTAAGATTGTGTCTCTGTCCAAATATTTCTTGACCTAACTGTCTGTAGATATAAGTGATTAAAAAAGCTGCAAGAGGAAAAATGAGTGACTATAAGCTGACTAACACCTTTTTGCTTTCAATGACCCTATAGCTTATTTTTGGTTCTTGTCTTCAAAGTACCTATTTGTCACTAGCAAAACAAACAAAGTACTAAATGTTTTAATAGTGATGACAGGTTTAGATGACTAAAAATCTGAACTTTGAACTGCTGTACAGATATAAAGTCCAATAGAAGTATTATTTTTCAATACTTACCATGTAGGGTCTTATTACTCATGTGAAACATTTACACGTTGTGTGTCCCGGTCCCATATGAATGCAAAAATGGAACAAAAAGCAGCAACACGTTTATGGGACTGCAAAAATGTTCTCTCCTTCCACTTTGCTTGTTGGATGATCGTATAACAACACAGCAGCAAGCTTCCGAGCATCTGTTCTGATTTAAATGCTCCAGGTCTGACAACCTCAAGTCCTAAAGATAAGCAAAGGGCTCTGTCTCTGACTCCAGTATTTCCAGGTGCATCTCCCCTGTCTGTTTTTCTGCTCTGACATTTAAGAGCCCCTGGCATCTGTTTGAAGTCACAAAGAGCATTAACTCTGATTTCCTGCTCTAAATCCCCACATAGACCAATAAAAGGTTTGCACAGGTCGAAAACCTACTGAAAAGATTCCTTCTTCACAAAAATGTTGGACAAACAAACCTGGCCTTTACTTGTTATTAGGGGGAAAATGAACTGTATTGCACAGGCACACCAACATGCCATTTCTTTCAAGTTTCATAAGTCTAACACTATGTCTGCACATTGTGTTATACATTAGGAATGTACCGTGAAGGGTCAAGTAGCTTGTCTTTGAATTAACTGTAAAAGTGTCCTTACTGTGAATAGAAATGTAAATCTGTCCCAGGTGGAGCTGCGCTGCTGTGCTGACAAAGTTTCACCAGCACGTCATACTGGAAACAGGCCAAAGCTTGACTGAGGCAATGTATGAGCAGTGGTGTGAAATTTTATGCTGTGACTGTGACTAAGGGCTCTTTTCTTCCAGAGATTTTCTTCCTCTACTAGATTACAGTGTGGATGTATCAAAAAGCTTTTGAATGTGATTTCCATCATTCAGCATGACTTCATAGCTGCTAAATCCAGTCAATAATTAGCATCAAAGCACCTAAGTTGTAATTCAATGAATTACTGGTGCTCCTACAGTCTAAACAAAACAACAAGAATCAGTTAGTGTCTTGAATCACCAAACAATAATGAAGTTGGAATGAACATACGCTTACAAACAGCATACAGAAAGTTCATAAAGCAAAACATCAAATATTGTGGTTGTACTGCTTATATATTAATACATAACAGACTCTTGTAATCACTGCTTTCTGTTTCATACCCATTTCACATTGGAATTGGGTTTGAACTACAGATAACATAAGTTATCTGGACATCAGAAAATACTGGATCAGATATAAAAGTCAGTATAAAAAATGCAACTGATTCAATTGAGTCTGTACCAAGTCTAATCTCAAGAGCAAACACTATTAATAATGTGATGTTATTAGCTGTGCAATAAAAGCTTGTTATAAGACTTAAAGACTAAAATCCAAAGTTTGTATTAATATATGTATAATTTATGTGTTTGTTGGTAGTCAATTCTCTTTCTCTCTCTCTGTCTGCCTCTCTCTCTCTCTCTCTCTCTCTCTCTCTCTCTCTCTTGCACGCTCTCTCTCTCTCTCTCTGTCTCTCTCTCTCTCTCTCTCTGTCTCTCTCTCTCTCTCTCTGTGTCTCTCTCTCTCTCTCTCTCTCTCTCTCTCTCTCTGTCTGTCTCTCTCTCTCTCTGTCTCTCTCTCTGTCTCTCTGTCTCTCTCTCGCTCTCTCTCACACACACACACACACACACACACACACACACACACACACACACACACACACACACACACACAATCTCTTCAGAAGACAGGAATAAGGGAAATCCTTATGTGCCCCAGACCCCCATTTAATTTCCCATGAATTTAAAGAGGGGGCTTTGTCTCTCAAACTGATTACTCTCGGACTAAGTCTGGGCTGGAGACAATTGAGAAAGTCCCCAAGGATATTGAAGTTTTGACCTCAGGGTGATTAGTGGTTACCCTTTTGACTTTACTTTTGGCCTCCGTACATACTTTAAAAAGATTTGTACACAGTGCTTAGTGAAGGCCTCTACTGCCATCTTCCTGTCAGGTAAAGAACTGCAATCAGTGTCACTCAATTCATTTTTACCAAAAAGGAATCTTTATCATATTCAAATTAAAATGCTCTAATGAAGGCTGATGGAGAAGCACCCATGTTATAATAAAGGCTTTTAAATTTGATAAGGAGTGGCTGAAAGATTCATCTTTAGTACGTGCATTAGAATCTCACATCATTGTGAGAACATCATTATAAATGTTTATACCCCTTTCTGTCTTTGACTGTTTGCCAATTCAACTGTTTTTGAATGGCTTCATCAAGAAATGGATCTTGACATGACTGAAAAGTTCAGTAAAGGTGGCAGGTAAATCCACACACGAGTGCTGCCATTGTGTTAACTAAAAATCAAGACAGAAGTTCAGATTCATGAGGATCTCTAGACCGATCCCACCAACATTTTTTGCTGCCCCTTCCCTCAACTAACATCTATGCATTCGATGCAGTCAATCAAGGAAATAAGACACTTCCTTGCTGAGAGAGAGAACTGTGGCCTGATTCTGGAAAAAAGGCCATGAGGAATTACGTAGTGTCTCATAATAGTGGTTTTTCTAATATTGTCACAAGCTAATTCACTCATTTAAGATACTTTGTCAAAATGAAGATATAATAAGATATATAATTTCGCCAGTGGAGAAAACAAAACAGGCTTCCGTAGAAAGGTTCTATTTTATGCTGCAATCAAACTTGCATGTACTTAGTACAATTATCCAATCAACCATTTTTATGGTATCTTAGAAGATACATTCAAGTGAGTTATTACAAAGTTGTGACAGGAACATATGTAACATCATATTTCCTTTTAACAACAGTCAGTAAACATTTGGGAACTGAGGATTTCAATTGTTTAAAATGTTTTTTTTCCCATTTTTGCCTGGTATAACATTTTTAACTGCTCACCAGTTTGGGATGTCCATTTATGTATATTGCTGTCACCAGCTCTACCATATAGGTTTAAGTATTTTATGAAGAATGGACAGAACGGCAACAAAACCAAGACCTTTTCAGCAAAAGTTTAAGGGCATAGAGCACTAGATATCTATAATGCTGAGAGGCACCTCAAGATCTTAATCTGGCCCTGTATATTATGCTTAAAAATATAGCCTACATTTTCAATGAGAGACAGATATGGAGCACCTGCAGATCTCCTACTATGAAGCTACGCTGTTGTAACACAAGTAGAATGTGTAAGTAACCCTCTAACATACCATAACAGTATTTTGAGCTTTACACTGGCTTTGGAAGTATGGCTAGGTGCGCAAGATGGTACAGATAACATGCATTTGACAAAACATCAGCTGGTACCACTTGAGTTTCTACATGAAACATGATTTTAACAGGATCTACCATAGCTTGCAATTAAAATTGTATATAACATCATTCAAAAATGACCACAAATTAGCAAAACCGACTAGATTTTTAGAATGTAGGCTGGTGATCTACATAAATATTTACAAAGAAAAGTTATATTGAGGACATTTAGCTGTTGGATCCTTGTTATCCAGTAAGGTCAATGTTAAATATAAACAAAGTCATAGCGTTCCCACACAAAAATCTCCAATGAAAAACAAGTATCTCCAAAACTGCAACTTTACAGGAAAGAACAAAAACATACTTTACTTTCAATGTAAGTCAAAGGAACTAAAAATTTTTCCAAGCTGTTTTTGGAGCATTTTCATTTTCGTTTATCATGAACTTTTGAAACAATGTAAACAACTATTCAAATGATCAAATTATGTAGAAAACTCAAAATAGGAGATGCATGTTTTACATTGGACAGCGACAATACGCCACTGCGGATCTTGAGGCTTTGTGAGAATTCTTTTAAATGCCTTAATCTTACCAACAAGCGCACAGCCACATCTGCCATTAAAGTCCTGCTTAAACGGGAAGTGATGTCCTTGTTTGAAACAGGTCCTTGTTTTTCGTTTATGTACGTAATACACTCCCGTCACTTTTTGCCTTCACAAAGCCAAAAACTGCACTGTATAAACAAGCAATTCCACGGAACAGTTCTGCCCTAGCAGTAGTGCTGCGGTAGTAGAGGTCACCACAGTTTGTCATAGAATTATGTGGAAAATACATTCCCATTCCGTTTATATTTTCGCAAGTGTAAAATGTCACCAGCAAACGCTAAGCTGCTTTGGCAGTGAACATGTGTAGGACAGCAAAATACTGCAGATCTAAAAGACACACAATGCTTCCTATTACTTATCGGTGATAATGAGGATCTGAGTAATTAGATACAAATCACTGATCGTGGTCTTTTGCAAATCCTGCTAGAGGATCTCATGTAAAAGTAATTCTATAAAAACTATAGCATATATCACTGTATGGGATAACATTAATAAAAAATTCAATTGATGTGAACATTAGCGATACCTCCGACTGTATTCTATACACTGTAGAAATTAAGAACGTAATGCTTAATGATTTGCTAATACTGCTCAATACACATGCCAACATGTGAATAAGGAGAGTACCTAAACTTTTGGTCCACTCTTAAACCCAGGGGAGGTAAAAATTGACCTGGAGAGCAGCAGGATCCCACAGACACGTGGTCAAAAACTAACCTGCCTGAAATGGAAGAGTCTAGGTCCATAGCACTGGGCTCATTTTCTCAATATCAAGATGGAATGACAAATGAGAGATTGCAATTCACCTTAATCATTGTGTGATAATTCTTCTGAGGAAAACAAATCTGAGATAAAATGTCAGTACATTAGCCAGTCTGCCTGCTATACTCTATTCAGTCATCATTCCACTTGTGTTATCTTCTTAGAGCTATTGTTTAGTGGAACTATTCTATTTGAATGAAATGTGTAGCACTTTATTTTAAACCTGGCCTCAAATACAAGGACATTGTTTCCAAGCTTACTAACAGACATCGTTAAAACGCAACAATGCAACTGTTTAAGAGGAAGGGTTACACAGATAAGGCTGAGGTTTTGGTATTTATTAAAGAGCAGGTTGAACACCAGGCATCTTGTCATGGAATTCCGGACTAACCATGTATTATATAATTAAAATAAAATAGTACAGAGCATCCTCCAGCTTTTTGCCACCTTAAAAATATCTGCACTGGTAAAGTTTTCCTCTGATAACAATACGTTTTCACCAGCAGTGCTGTCACCATGACTTCATGTCACCATAAAATTTGTTTTATTTAAGACTTTTGTCTTTTTGACACTAACAATATCTGGTAGTCAATAAAGAAAATCAATACACTCCTCCTTTTGGGTTTAATAGCAAAAAAAAGACTATATCACTGTTAAACCTCTACTTTATTATCATTCTTTTATTTATTATCATTCAGTGCTTTTTCTGTGATGTATTTAATGCATACATGCTCTGGCCTTTCTTATACAGAGTGTGTGTGTTGTTCAACCAGTCCAATTTATTGTTCAGATGAACACCCAGGTGCTCGTAGGTTTTGACAATCTCAATGTCCCTTACCTGGATGTCCACCGGAGTGGGTGAGGAGAACTTAGTCCTGTGGAATCCACCACTAGCTCTTTGGTTTTGCCCGTGTTGATATGGAGGAATTTCTGCTAAAATTCCTTGTTACTTATTACCATTTCGTCGCCATCCGAGATGCAGCCAACAACGGCGGAGTCGTCAGAGAACTTCTGTAGATAGCAGGCTGCCTGTGGGATGGTTTTGAGCACCTCCAGACATTGTTCTTCTGTAGCTGGCCTTCCATTTTTTGTCTCTAAAGGTACTTGCTCTGCCTGATTTTCCTTTTCAGTTCCCTCTGAATCAGTGTTAATTTCGTTGACAAACTATTTTCATCATAGTTTTTGTCAACGAAACTTTTTTTCATGACGAAAACAAGACGAAAACTAAATAAAATCTACAGAAAGGATTAGAACTATGACGAAATTGATTGACACTTTAGTCAACGAATAAAAACGAGACGAACATGTTTGGCAGGGACGACATCCAATCAGAACTGATTTAGTTTTGTGAAAGGCAGGGACAAGTTAGGAAAACATCCGATCATAACTACTTTGGCGTATATGGAGAGGCGGGACAAACCGAGTAGCCGGCAATCAAACGCACACTTACACAAATTTGGTCTAAACCCAGGAAGACCATACAAGCCTGTGAACTGTCGCTACTCAAGATGGAACTGTTATCTAGACAGTGTCAGCAGAGAGAAAGAGAGTTTAGCGTTTGTGTTTCAAGGAAATCACCACACCGTGCTGCTAATTTTATTTGCAATTTATTATTGTATGCAATGTACAGTGTGTGTCTCTAGTAAACACTGTGACCTAGAGATGTGGCAGTTTTTCATTCATTGATTTACTGTTTATTTGTTTTGTTATTTGAATTGCACAATTAAAAATATTTTCAAAGCAAAAAGTGATAAATGCAGATTAATTAACCACACAGCATGTAATTTAATTAGATTCACAGCACTAGTAACAACTATTAAATAAACAAGAGATTTAATCTACAATGGACTGTAGATTTATTCGACTATATTGTTATGATAATTAGTCGACTAAAACTAGACTAAAACTAAAAACAATTCAGATGACTAAATTATGACAAAAACGAAATGACATTTTAGTCAAAAGACTATGACTAAAACTAAATCAAAATTTGCTGTCAAAATGAACACTGCTCTGTATCCTCCTCCTTTCCTTCTTGTTTCTTGATCCAAATGCCACCTACTTCTGATTCAGAAGATTCTTCAGGTCTGAGGTAACCCCCTGGAAAAGCACTGTACACTGTCTTGGTGGGCACAGTGCTCTCCACACAGAAATAGTCTATGATGTAGTGTGTGAGGTTCTCTGTGAGCCACACGGTGAGGATGCTGACAGCCTCACAGTCTGTTATTTCAAAGCAGTTCTTCAGAGCCTCATACGCCTCATTGGACCAACTTCTAACTTGTTTTGTACTGGCTGGGTGCCTGTGAACAATGGGTTGACCCTAACCCTAGTCAGGCAGGAGATGTACCAGGTTGTGGTCAGACTTGCCCAAGGGAGGGAGGGGAGATGTGTTATATGCTTTATAGTCACAAGAGACTATAAAGTTATATGCTTTATAGTCGCTTGTGTTACATACTGCTTGAAGTTGGGAAGCATGGAGGACATGGTGGTGTGATTAAAATCCCCAGCGATGAGGATGAGAGCCTGTGGGTGTTGTGTCTGCAGTCTACTTGTGACTTGATGTAAGTGGATGATGCGAGAATTCCCTCGGTAGATAGTACAGCCTAATGCTAACGGTTAACAGTTCAGCATCCTTGCAGCATATATGGTCTTTGATAGTGATGTGTCCTGAGTTGCACCATCCATGATTAATAATCACTGCCAGTCCTCTTACTGTCCTCTTACCGCTTTCCTTTGTCCTGTCCGTGTGCCAGATTTGAAAGCCATCCAGTGCAATGTTAGCATCCGGAGTTAGCACCGAGTTGACGCCACTAACTCATCCATCTGATTGGGGAGATTTCTTACATTCACTATGAAGACTCATTACATCCTTATCCTAACAATGATTAACTAAATTGGAAGTGTTCCATTAGACTTAACAAGCAGTTTAAGCTAATACAATACCATCCTGCACGTCTTTTGTCTAATTTTGTCTAATTATCAATAATGTCATGTGGTCACACATTTTACTCAATATTACTCAATATTACGACTTCATGTCGTGCACAAAATGCGGCCAGGCAATGTTAACCTGCCTAAAAAGCTTCACGGATCCAGCATCGATGTGATTGTGGTAAAGCACTTGATTGTGCGGGATGACCAGTGAGCAGTTAATGCTTTGGCTCCGCCCACACTCACCAATCAAAATATTCCACTGTACGTAGGTTTTTGTGTATATGGTCCTTCAGAAAAATTTTGCTTAATTGTGAAGAAAATGCAGAAAATGACATAAGCATGACAAATTAAGAGAGTTGCTCAGGTTTGCAAGTTCAGCAGTAGTTCAGTGCTGGTTCTCACATTCATGGTAAAAGCATCTGAGGCACTATGCTAATTAAAACACAGCTGTCCTGAATATTTTATCACATAACAAAATATCCATTACCTTTTAGAAAAATGGATGGAAACATAGTTATAGGCAAGTATACCTTGGTGTTCTATGAGAAACATTAAGGACTTCAGACAGCTGATTGGTTGAAATCTGAATAGGCAAACTTAAATTGCTAAACAGAGTAATTAGGATTATGGTAAACTCCACTTCTTTTAAAAAATATCTTATCTCAAAGTTTCACAGATAAGGGTGCTGTAGCCATCTACAGCAATTTCATTACACTTTGCCTTTTTCTAAAACGGTAAACCGTCCTCGTACATAGCAGCAAATGTTAATAGTTCTAATGTAATTGCTGGGTTGTCAACAAGATTGGCAGCATGCCCCATTCAGAGAAATGATGCAAATAAACATTTTGCTGTTCCGTTACAATTTTGAAAATGCAACTGCAAATACAAGACTGAATGAAACATTTCTAATTAGCATCTGGTTTTTAATCAAAGGCGTATGTCTGTGTATAGATGGTGGGGATATATGCCTATTAACATTTTGGGTTTAAAGAAGTGTCTCTACCAATATTTGGGTGAACTTCTATAGGACAATTAATCATGCTTACATTTGATTGGGTAATGGGGACGGAGCTCTGTGAAGAGTGGCCCTCACAGGTAGTAAACTAACTAGCCAATAGACCACAGTCCCTTTTTCATATGACCCGCTTTTAATAGTCTATTATTTTGAGAATCATAATTTGGTGTAATATCTTGTCGTCCAGATCCAACCAACATGAAAAACCTGCCATATTATTGCAAGAAAGAACACTGTAACAAGGAAGGAACATTTTTATTTAAAGATCAGTAAGATAATGTGCTCATCAGTGAAGGAGCACTGTCCTCTACAACAAACATCATCATCATCATCACCCGGGTCTACAATATCGATTTAGCAGCAACATGTTAACATTAGGGAAGGAGAGGGTGGTATTAAAGTAGTATAATTTAGAAAAAGTCACAGTTTTTCTTTCCTATTTATAGAGTTAAAAGGATTTTTGAGAAGAAACATCTTTAAAAGAGTTTTCTGGACTTCTATTGAAGCTAACACTACTCTCTTAGTCTAACACACGGTGGCGCTCTAGTGGGAGGGGGGACCTATACATTTAAACTCTAATGTAAAATACATCTCTCTCACCATACAAAGTTTAAGGATATTCAACAAAAATATACACTTCACATTTGAAGATTTAGAACACCACTAAGGTTTTAGGCTTGGTTTTTTTTTGTTTTTTGTTTTTTTGCTTGTTTTTTCCTTTTTTTAATCCAGTAAATTGGTCTGACCAACCTCTGAAAAAATACAATGTTAGTTTCTTTACTCAGTAAGCTACTTGTGTGATCTACATCGTTAAGAGGATAAATATAAATTAATTAATATATATTAAGAGGTTCCGACTTGTAACTCTAAATGAGGGAAAAGAGGGAAATACAGTATAAGTACTGTGAAGGTTCTGCTGATATAATAAATACACAATGCTTCACATACAGAGTGTGTTTGTGTGATAAACTGTTGGAAAGAGGTTCAGTGGGATGCGACACTCTAAAAAACAAAGATGCCAAAATAAAGGTTCTTTGAGCAATGCCATATAGAAGCAACGTTCAGCTCCCTGCAAAGCTAAAATGTTCAGAGTGAGAAAACAAAGCGATCTAAAACAAAACAAAGTCAAACAAAGCTTGACTTTTTATTGTAATAGTAATGAAATTGAGAAACAGTGCTAAACATGCTTTTAGTGGTCTTTGTTCTTCAAGGATTTATAGTTCATACGCACCAAAAGCTTGGCGCAATACACAGAATACAGCAAGTATGGGACAGTCCTCTGTACATTCAGTTCATAAAATGATGAAAATATTCACAAACCACACTCAAATACAAAAAATAGCTAGAAATAATGGAATTCATTGTCTTTAATGATCAGTCCTTTGTTGTTGAGGATTGTGTGGCTATGCGCTGTAATCATTCTAATGTATTTATTTTATGTGAGCTGTTTTCATTTGTTGTCGGCTTTTTTGTTTTAGCAATCACTACTAAACAACATGCTGTAATGGTCGTAAAATTCATGAATAACCGTTACATTGGGGTGGGGTGGCTCTGTGCACTTTGTCAAAAAAATCAGTGACTTAATAAAAAGAACAAATTATAAAATGTTTGCAAATGGTATATCAAATTAAGACAAGTCCCAGAAAAAGCAGCTTCATTGATTTTTCGCCCTCAAGTTTTGAATTTTTTAAAAAATTTATTTGCCACCATTCTGCCTAAATTTGTGTATAAAGCATGCTTACATTAGCATAATCAGCTAGTATAGTTTATGTTTAAGATTTATGTATAAGCCTTACATCACACACAATGACATACTATGAGCCTTTGTGGTTTCTAATGATGGGAAGGTGGACCTTGAGGAAACCAAAACTGGTTCTGCTATGGCATTGCTCAAAGTGGCACCTTTTTAAGAGTGTAGTTAGCGGGTTCTCTTCATTTTGGGGATCCGCCTCCATGGTGACACCTCACTTTTGACGTCCTGGTGAAACGAGCCAATCACAGTCCAAAAACCCGAAAAATAGCAAACGACAAGTTAAAAAAAGAAGAAAAACACAGCAGGCAAGTGTATCTGCCCTTCTTTCTTCACTGAGGTGTTCTTGACAAAAAAAAAACAAAAGACAAAAATAAAAACGTAAACAAACTCACAGTTCTATTTTGACGGCAAATAAAAAAGGAAAAAAAGAAAGAAAACTCTACCAAAATCTATTTTTTGTCCTTTTTTTCTCTGATTCATAATAAAAAATAGGTTCTGTATCTTACAATAATTCTTCTCCTCTGAGGGAAGCAATCATTAGAGTCCAGCACTGACCAAAACAAACAAACGAAAAACATTTATTAAAAAAAAACGAATAAGGGAAGTAGACGAGTAAAGGAAGGCTAGGATTTCTTTTTCTTTTT